>JAXQQM020060445.1:0-463941 GCA_034641835.2 Pinus albicaulis
ATCAATAATTTTTTCCTTTGTAGATGACTAAATTCTTGCCCTAGATTTATAGAAACAAAGTTCATGAACATTGTGAGTTCGAGAAATCTCACTGCCTTCATTAACCTTAAGATAAATTTTTCACTATTTCATCATCCCATCATGTCAATCTCAGCTCACCCACCCCAAAAAACCCATCATGGGCTCATATCACTCATTTTGTCTTTGTTGTGTCACCTTTGGCCTCAATCCACTATTTTGTTTTAGCATAAACCCCTCTACTACCACCTAGGGCCACCAAACAACAATCTCTCTTACATCTCCATAAATTCCTCGAGCATTGATGGTCTCAGAACTATCTTTGTAGGCTCTTTAGATAAATCAAGTACATTGGATTTTGGATCTTCAATACATCAGTCTATCAAAAACTCTGTTTTACACCTAAAAGATCCCAAAGTCTAAGTTTTTAGTCAAAATCCAAGTCCAAGGAACCTTCCACTAGGTCACATAGGGTTTCACAGGTCATAGGGTGGATTTGGTATCCTAAAATATCTGTTTTTCCTGTGTAAGGAGACTTCATTCAAAGAAGAAGAGGGACAAGTAACTTAGTCCAAAAATGATGATCTGAATGGAAATATTTGTAACGCTATGCAAAGTATCCAAACTGATATAATTAAGTGTGCGAAGTGTTCTCCATGAATTGTAGGCTAAACAAATTATTTTTGGTTATGTATTTGAGTTTTCAATGTGAGAATTAGTTAAATAATTTTACTGTTTAACATAGTACAACAGAAATACATAGCAAGTAAAATTCACCAGCACAATACACAACAATTTGTTGAGGCATTTCACCCCTCCTGAGCTACATTTGTCTGTCCAAGGCTCCCCAATGGCATGTCCTTGCTCTATTAATTTTCTCAAAATGATTGTACAGGTACAAATATGCCTCAATAGACAAAAACAACTGTAAATTCAGCTTCAGAAGATAGAAAATAACTAGAAATGGTTTTTCATTTACTCTAAACAGGTAAAGATAGCCCAATACAATGCCTTCTCCATGATGGCCCTGATGGCCCTTCAACTTCCTCGAAGAAAAAGCTATTGTAGATCACCTCTTTTCGACCTAAAAACTTAACTGTTAGATGAGACTGCAGTTGTATTAAATGTTGGGCCGATGGGAATGTGACCGCCCCCGCCTAATTATCGTGAAGACCGCCTCCGAAACTGCCACATAAAAAAACTTGACATTTAAATGTTAGGAGTGGCTCTGGCCACATGGGCCCGGTTCCACTGCCGTCACCTAACCGTCAGTGCCACCGTCGGTTCTTGACCCCTGGTCACGGGCGATAGGCCATATGAAGTGTTGTGAGGTGGGGGATGGCCCTAAGAGGCTGGCCCCCTTTAACGCCAATGCAACATTCAAGAATATTCAAATACGCCGCATCAACTAAGTGGTTAAGAACTTCCACGTAGCCCAATTGGTCGGGCGCTCCTGCTTGCAGAGGTGAGTTCCGGGGTTCGAAACCCATGGAATCATAAAAGTTTTTCCATTCAGCACGAACTGCGGCACCGAGGCCACGACGTGCGCGATCTTCGGGAAGAGCGCGAGCGCGATGAACCCTATAAACCTTAGAAAAATAAATTTTTCATATATATATATATATATATATATATATATATATATATATATATATATATATATATATATATATAGATATATTTTTTACAAAATTTATCATAAGGTCAAACTGAGTCAAACAATCCTTTTTTGGAGTTTACTAGACAATTTCAAACCTCAATAACTTCTGCATACGATCTCAGTTTTGAGAACCGTTCATGGTGCTAGAATCGCAGGGACGAGGCCTTTCCAGTGATTCAGGTTGCAACCATTTCTTAGCATTTTCATTTTTGAGCAATTTTCATAACTTGGACATGATCTCTTGATCACACCTCCCCATTGGGAAGATTTTGGACCCCAAAAGCCTTCAACTACCTATTCAGAAGATGAGGGTATAGACCGCTCACCTTTTCCACCTCCATCCATTTTTCCTTACTTGGTTTTCTGCCTTTAAGACCAATCCAAAGATAATTGACACTTCCCCTCTTAGAAGTGCATGTCCTCCTATCAAGGATAGCATCCTCTTTTAGCTTGTCCAAATATTCTAGCGACAAATATTCTATTGATGGCAGTTGAATGTCACTTCCTTGATAAAAAATCATAGGAGGCTCTTACAAATGTAAATTTTCCACATTCACAACAGAATACATTTGCATATATGAAGGCAAATCTAGTTGAAAAGCATTATTTCCAACTTGTTTAATAATTTTGAATGGACCATAATGAATAGGGTTTAGCTTTTTACCTTCTCCTTGCATTATTTCCTTACTAATATGCAGCCATACCTCATCACCTTCTTGAAATTTATGATCAACTCTATGTTTGCCATGCCTCTCCTTGTATTTTCCTTAACTCTTTTCAAGTTTTTCTTGAACCTACTGATGTATGAGCTAAATTATTTCAATGAACATGTGAGCTTTGTCAATGTCACTATGCCCATCAATGGAAACATCATTCACATGAATGAAATCTAAAGGTGACTTATTCAAATACCCAAAACAAGATTCAAAAGGTGAAGTATTTGTAGAAGAGTGCTTGGCTTGGTTGTAAGGATGCTAAATGTAATGCAAGTGCTCATCCCAAAGCTTGGGATGCTTGCTGCAATAACCTCTCAAAAGATGTACAATGGTTCTGTTCACTACCTCTGTTTGGCCATCTGTTTGCGGATGAAAAGCAGTACTCTTCTTCAACTTGGTGTCCATCATCTTCCATAAATTGGACCAAAAATTCCCAACAAATATGGAATCCCTGTCCCTAAAAATAGAAATAGGAAAGCCATAATGAACCCATACATGTTGAAAATATAAATCAGCAGTTTGTTCAGCAGTTATAGATTTCTTACATGGCATAAGAATACACATCTTTCTGAATCTATCAACTACTACATAAAGATAATCATGATGCTTTCTAGACATCAGTAGACCTCCTACAAAAGCCATAGAAACACTTTCCCATGGTCTAGAAAGTACCAGTAATGGCGTATATAAATCAAGATTACTATTGCTAGGCTTGCTTGTAGCACATAATGAACAAACTCTAATGAAATTTGAAACACTATCTACCATGCGAGGACAATAACAATACCTCTGTAAATGTGCCACCGTTTTTCTTACCCCGAAATGTCCAGCAATAAGAGAGGAATGAGCTTCTCTCATGACACTTAGTCTCTCTCCCTATGGTATGCATAACTTTCCCATATGAAACAAAAATTATTATGCAAGTGATAATCATTCTCTTAAGCTTGATTCCCTTCACTCAAGTTAGCATATACATCCTTAAAATCAACATCTGATGCATACTATTCTATGTAACTCTCATGTACAATAGAATCATTCTTAAGTAAAGTAGTAGCACTAATAATAGGCCTTAAAAGAATATCAGGAACTTTATTAAAAATACCTTTCTTGTACCTTATTACCAAGTGAAATTTTTGTAGGAAACCCATCCATCTAAAATGTCGTGACTGCTGCAATTTACTTTGCGACTGCAAGTACTGCAAAGGCTGATGGTCAGTATGAACAACTATCTCTTTGCCCATAAAATAGTGTTACCACTTTTTGACGCTTTGTACCAATGCATACAACTCCTTATCATATGTAGGATAATTCACAACAACACCATTAAATATCTCAGAATGAAATGCGATAGGCTTACCATGATGTAAGAGAACTGCACCCATGGCGTAATCACTAGCATCGGTCTGAATCTCGAATGGTTGTCTCAAGTCTGGTAATGGAAGGATTGGAGCTGAACTTATCTTCTCTTTAAAAGATTCGAAAGCTTTCTGTTTCTTGCCTCCCCATTGGAAAGCACACTTCACACTTGTCAATGCATGCATAGGAGCTACTATGGCAGAGAAGTTAGAAATAAACTTCCTCCAATACTGAGCTACACCAAAAAACGTCTTACCTCTGTAATGGATTTGGGAGTAGGCCAATTCACAATGGCTTCTACTTTAGAACGATCAATTCTCAAAGCACCTCCTCCTACTATATGTCCCAAATAAACCAAAGAAGTCTTTCCAAATTCACACTTTGACATTTTAAGGAACAATTGCTTTTTCTTCAAAATATCAAGTACTTTCTTAACATGCATGACATGCTCTTCTCTAGTCTTGCTGAAAATTAAGATGCCATCTAAGTAGAAAATAAAGAAATCATCAATAAAAGGACATAGAACATCGTCCATCACCCGCATGAAAGTTTCAGGTGCATTACATAAACCAAATGGCATAAAAAGCCACTCAAAGAGTCCCTATTTGGTTTTGAATGCAGTCTTCCAAATATCATTTTCTGCAATTCTAACTTGATGATAACCACTACGTAAGTCTAACTTAGTGAAAAATTTAGCATCTTTCAGCTGATCTAACAAATCATCTATCCTTGGGAGTGGGTAATTATTCTTTACTGTTATTTTCTTCAATGCCTTGAAGTCCACACACATACGCCAAGTTCCATATTTCTTTGGAATCAACATTATCGGTGACCCACAAGGCGAAGTGCTTGGTATTATGAAACCTTTGTCCAACAAGTCTTTAATTTGCCTCTTTTTTTCATCATTCTCCATGATATACATGTGGTACATGCCTATGTTAGGAAGAGGAAAATCTTGTTGCAAATGTATTTCATGTTGAATCTCCCTTTTAAGAGGAAAACCTGCCAGCTCCTGAAACATCTCATGATGTGCATCAACTACATCATATAAGTATGATTTTAAATTGGGATCAAAATTTTCAAATGACTCATAATTCACATCAACCTTAGGCTTAACCATAAGAAGTACAAAACTCTTACTAGAATTCACTAGCCTTTTTACCTGTCCAACATTTACCATCGCTATATTTGTATTTTTGCGATGTGCTTTGACAATAAACTCCTTGCCATATTTGAATAGATGATACTTATTCTCATGGTGATAAAAGATCGCTTTCCTGTCATATAGATAAGGACTTCCCAAAACAATTCCTGAAATATCAAGCGGAACTACATCAAATTCAACTGTGTCAATGAAATGTGCAGTAATTGCAAAACACAATATGCACTTCTTGGAAACCTGTAAGTTTGCATCCTTGCAAATCCAACCAAGTGGATATGGATTTGGATGTGGAATGGTCTCAAATTTTAGTTGTTTGAAAAATTCTTCTGAGATGAGGTTCACTTGTGACCCACTGTCGAAAAATGTGTCAATTTTTCTATGTTTTGAGATTACCCTCACATGGAACAATTCAATTCTCTCTTCCTCATTTGGAGCTTCTACATGACAGTTTGAAGCACTAGTACTTGGTTTAGTTTCAGTTTCTTTTCCCTTCATATTATTCAAACCCATGGTTGTAATTTTAGTTTCGTCACCTGAATCATCACCTAAGTCTTGTTTTGTAGTTGTAGTATCTGCAATTTTCTTCTTCTCTTTGTTTTTGTTAAATTGAGTTCCTTTTTCATGATGAAGTTTCCAACAGTTTTTCTCTTCATGGCCTTCTCTTGAACAGTGTTTACATATCACTTTCTCACCCTATTTTTTTACAGATGCATTCTTTTTTCCTTTTCCTTTTGAGGTTTTATCTTTTTTCCCCCTTAAAATTCTTGTTTCTACCCTCATCAAAAGTGTGTTTCCCTCTAGGCTCTAAATGCATGGCTTGGACACAAACCTTGTCTAGACTAGTAGGATTGAACATAAGGATAGAATGTCTAAGGTAGCTGTGAAAACCACCTATATATTTCAGAAAAGTGTCTTGACTTTGTAAGTCTACCCCTAATAAGAGTGCTCTTCTCCTAAACTCTTGGGTGTAGTCTTGTACATTTTGTCCCTTAAGTTGTCTGAAATTTTGCCAATTCATGATAGCCTTTTGTAAATGAGCTAATGGATAAAATTGTTGCTTAATTGAAGTAATAAAATCAGCCCATAATAAAGTGATCTTACCATGTTTTTTAATCTCCTCCTTGGTTTTTTCTTGCCAACAAACCAATGCTGCACCATCCATTCTCAAAGAGGCTAACTGAATCTTGGTGTCGTCATCATGAAGGTTCTGTATCCTCAAGTAAAATTCCAACTATCTTATCCAATTGTCAATTTTTTCTGCATTGACTTCACCATTAAACATAGACAACTCAAACTTAACATCAAGCTTTAAAAATGGAATTTTACTAGTGTTCTTGGACTTGTGAGATTGATTCACTAAAGTTGAGGATGACAAAGTAGAGGAAGAGGATGAAGATGGGGATGGTGGATCACCATTTCCTCCATGTCCTTTCTTTGACTTGTCTTCACTTTCCTTTCCTCTTGAAGATCCCTCTCCTTCCTTGTGATGTTTAGACCCTTCTCCTACAAGCCTTTCATTCCTTTCTTGGTAGAGTATCCTCACCATCTCAGTCATGTCTAGGAATGCCTTTCTGAACACCCGTTATTATTCTTTGGGATCAATGTCTTCAGGAACTTCTCCTTATCTTGAAGAAATGCTTATGGATTTTTCTTCTTCTCTTGGAGGTGAAATCGAAGGAGGAGATAATGGCACTCTTTCCCTCCTTGGCTGTGGATTACTTAAAGTCTTGGACAATTTACCTTCTCCTCTCTTGAGCTTAAGCCTAGTAAGCATCAAAACCTTGCAAACAGTCAAATATATATTTGCACAAGAAAAAATGCAGAGTAAAACTCTAGCTCTGATACCAACTTAATCTAAATGGAAATATTTTTAACGCTATGCAAAGTATTCAAACTAATATAATTAAGTGTGCAATGTGTTCTCTATGAATTGCAGGTTAAACAACATAGTTTTGGTTATGTATTTGAGTTTTCAGTGTGAGGATTAGTTAAATAATTTTATTGTTTAACATAGTACAATATAAATACACAACAAGTAAAATTCACCAACATAATACACAAAAATTGGTTGAGGCAGTTCATCCCTCCTGGGCTACATTTGTCAGTCCAAGGCTGCCCAATGGCATGTCCTTGCTTTATTAATTTGCTCAAAATGATTTTACAGGTACAAATATGCCTCAATAGGCAAAACCAACTGTAAACTCAGCTTTAGAAGATAGAAAATAGCTAGAAATGGCTTTTCATTTACTCTAAACAGGTAAAGATAGCCCAATACAATGCCTTCTCCATGATGGCCCTGATGGCTCCTTCAACTTCCTCAAAGAAAAAGCTATTGCAGATCACCTCTGTTCAACCTGAAACCTTAATTGTTGGATAATATTGCAGTTGTATTAAATTTTGGGCAGATGGGCATGTGACCGCCTCTGCCTAACCGCTGTGAAGACCGCCTCCGAAACCACCGCATAAACAAACTTGAAATTTAAATGTTAGAAGTGGTTTTGGCCACATGGACCCGGTTCCGCCGCCGTCACCTAATCGTCATTGCCACCGTCATTTCTTGACCCCTGGTCACGGGCGATAGGCCATATGAAGTGTCGTGAGGTGGGGGCTAGACCTAAGGGGCTGGCCTCCTTTACCGCTAATGCAACGTTCAAGCATATTCACATACACCGCATCAAATAAGTGGTTAAGAACTTCCACATAGCCCGGTTGGTCGAGAACTCTTCCCTGCGGAGGTGAGGTCCAGGGTTCAAAACCCATGGATTCATAAAAATTTTTCCATTGCATTTGCACTCCGACCTAGGGCCACGTGGCAGCCTCCAAGCAGGCCATGTGGTAGCCACTGATAGGTTCTATAAACCTTAGAAAAATAATTTTTGCATATATATATATATATATTACAAAATTTATCATAAGGTCAAACTGAGTCAAATAGTCCTTTTTTAAAGTTTACTGGACAATTTCAAACCTCAATAACTTCTACATACGACCACGATTTTGAGAATCGTTCACAGCTGCAGAATCGCAGCGACGAGGCCTTTCCAGTTGTTTACGTTAAAACCATTTCTGAGCACTTTCAAGTTTGAGAAATTTTCATAACTTGGACATGATCTCCTGATCAACTGATCAAAAAGCCATTCAAGGAAGACCTCCTTGGCTAGAGCACAAATTCTACAAGGGACAACTACCCTTGTTCAAATTTATGCAAAAATGATCAAGGTTGCCATTAGCATAAGAAGAGGTAAGGTAATGGGATGAAATCATCACTAGAATACATCTACAACAAAGAGAAAGACAACAAACATGTGTGTAAAGAAAATTAGGGTTTTTGTGATTAATTGGCAAAAAAGTGGTGTCAAAGCAAGGAGCCAGTACATGGGCCACAAGGATGGAAGTCACCTCAACTCCACCAGGTACACATTGAAGATTTTTAGAAATAATAAATGAATTTTGGAAGGGTTATAGAGAACTTAGAAGAAAACACTGCTTATTTTTCTCTAATAGCCCTGAAACCTAAGAGTTTGGAAATATGGACAGAGCAAGTCCAAGACAGATGATATGGCTTCCTTCTTAACAACAGATGGAATTTCAAAGGACATCCAATAGGCTCTCTAAGGTTAGTAAAAGCAACACTGCTTCACCTGCACCAAAAGGAGAAATGGCAAAGAATGTCAGCTTAAGGGGCTAACTTCCCAAATGAATTTAAAGGTATTCAAAGTAAACAAAAGAAGGCAAGCATAGAGTAAAGTTTCAAGATGAGAAATAAAGTTGAAACATGACTCACTATTGAGAAATGAGATATCAAACTCTTAAAGAGACTAAGAACACCAAAGGAAAATGTTTTGAAGGCACCTGCACAAGAATAGAAGCGGCCAAGGGGAGACATAAAATGGTTTGAATTGCTAAAATTTTCCCACCAAAGATACATCACTGTAAAAAATATCAGACAAGGTGAGAAACATCTGTTTTAAGTCCATTGCACTCAAGAAGGCCAAAAAGACAAAAACAAGTGTTTTCAGTTTGACAAAGACATGCCAAGGACAACTTAAATAAGTGCCCAAGTTTTCAAAGGTAAAAAGGATGAAAGAGGCCTTTACACTCCCTCAACCAACTATCACCACAAGAAGGAGAAGAAAAGGTACCTTGAAGAGAACTTTCAAAGCCCTTGTAAAAGATAAAAAGTTATCAGTCAAAGAAAAAGGATTGAAAACATAGTAAAGTGGGTTTTCAAGTTTAAATTATTTTTATCAAGGAGAATAAAGGTTTTTTTTTAATCTCACTTTAAACTCATTCAGCACTTGGTGGAAGAAATAAAGCCTTAGCAAAAGATACAAAGTGTTTTTTGACCGTTTTCTGGGCTAAGTGTTCGGGCGCTGCACAAATCATTGGCGCTACGCAAACGCAGGTCAGCACTGCACTAACAGGCCCCCCACCCGTTCAATTTTGAACGGTGTTGCGTAAATATCACCGAGCGCTATGCAAACCCTGAGCGCTACGCAAACACAGGCTCGATTCACCCGGAGACTGACAGAACACTGCCACAGCCTGACACTACACTAGAATCTCCACCCAACAACTCTGCACGCATCTAGGCACTACACAAATAATGCCACTCGACTCACCCAAGAGATGGGAAGATTCTTCCTCCCGCCCGGTGCTGCGCTAACCACCGTGGAAACCTTGTCGGCGCTGCACAAATGAGGCTGACCCGACAACCCGAGCAGGGCTCTACGCAAACGCAGAGGGCCTTCCAAAGCAAAAAAACTCATGCCTTGACTCAAATTTTCATCCTCTAAGTTGCCTTAGGGTCTGTGGAAGAGCCAAAAATGGTAAGTGGTTGTCTCCCCTAATCCTCAAGCAAATTTCAAATTTTTTTTAGTCTTTTATGGATTTTTAAAGGTTAAAACCCTAAGAGGGTAAAACACTAGGTTTTGTGGCAAAAGGATCCCCTGTTTAAAAACCTCCTAAAAACTAGTTTATATTTCATGTAATGATCAATGAGTTAAGGTGTTTGCAAACATAGTTGAGAAGGGCTTCCTTAAGCTCCAAAGCCACTAAACCCTAAATACGCTAGCCTCCACATAACCCATCCTCCAAAGTTGTCTCCATCACCTTTTTCACTTTTTCTTCACCAAACCCTAAGTTTTCAAACCACCTCTCATATCACTATGTGAGGGGCTAAAAAAAACAGTGGTAATGGAAGTGGTCAAAGGCCTTTAAGGCCAAAAAATAAGGGAGGAAAAGTCAATAGATTGGAGCCTCAAAGCACTGTGGCCATCACCTCCTCTACTAGGATCCTGTCAGACTTTCATAATTCAAGATGCTTTCAATTTTCTGTGAAGGTCAAACAGGTGAAGAGCCACCCTGAGCTCACAAGGCTCCTTATTCTCAACCTGCATAACAAGCACTCAAATCTTACAGGAGTGAATTTTGAGATTTCAGCAGGTGCCATCTTTGAAGCCACATGTATCCCTTCAGTGGGTGAGAAATGGTTTAAGAAGGGAAAGTTAAAAAAATATTTCTTTGAGCCATTCATCAAAACAAGATATAGAGGAGGAAACAAAATATTTTTCCCATTCTCACACCTCAAACACAGATTTTCCTCCTTGATGTTGGTTATCATGAAATAATTCACCTATGGGGGAAGGTACTCTAGACTCTATACCTATCATGTCAGACTCCTCATGCATTTCACAGGGGTCAAGGTGCTAAAATTAACTTACTATCTCTATAGGAGCATTGAGAAAATGTCTTCTGTTGTCCAGATAAGGAATTACCCACAGCAAATGAATAGCTTGTTCCACCATTCCTTGATCAAGATGGTGGTATTGCATTAGTTGGAGCAGTAGGGTATACCTTGTGATGTTTTTATAACCCATGAAGCCTTTACAAACCCACAGCCTCCTCATCAACCAAATCTTCCTTCCTCATCTACCAAGTACCCTCACCACAGGCAAATCTCAATTCCTCTCCTTCTCTTGGTGCATCAGGTGAAGAAGGAAGTGGCAATGAAGAATCACAGGAAGATCAGCGTGAAGATGAAGAAATTATTAAGGCAGAGACAAATATTAATGAGTAAGAGCAGGATGATAATGATGATGAGGAAGAAGGAAATAAGCACAACAGTAGTGAAGAAAAAAATAGTGACAAGTTCGTAGGAGGTAGTGATGGTATTTATGTAGATGAGTCAGCCCCAAGTGCAGAAAAGGATGGTGCAGATGAGCAAAGTGAGGACCAAGAAGATAGTGAGGAAAATGATGAGGCTTCTAGTCAAAAAGACAGTAAACAAAAATCTGCCACCATGGAAGAGGATGCTAGAGGAAATGAATAAGAAATGGAGCAATTATATCACAGTGAGGAGGAGAAAGAGGATAGTGACAAAGAATAAAGTGATGAGGCAGAACATGAAAAAGCAGAAGCATAATTTGATGAAGGAGATGGTGAAAAATAAAATGACACTGATAGAGAAGTCAGTGACGAAAAGGAGAGCAAAGGAGAAATTAATGATAGTCATGATAGCTGTCATGACAGTCATGACCCTAATCAACCTCTTAGTGACAATGAGAATTATAATAGGGCAGAGGATGATGAAGGTCAAGAGGGCAGTAATCATGTTAGTCATCAATAATTTTGACTTTATCCAAAGATGACTAAAGTTGAAAAACTCAGATTTCTAGAAACAAAATTTGTAGAGAAATTGCAAGTTCTAGAAATCTCACAACCTTCATTATTATAAGTCTATCAGTTCACCAAAAGTCTTCATCTATGCCTCCCAAAAATATCACCCTTTTGTCTCAAAAAGAAGCTTATTTTAGGGTATTTTTCCTTGTTTTTATCAGTCCATTTCCCTCTGAAAATAACCCATTTGCCCTTTATCAGCTCTTCATTTCCTTCGAAAAACTCCCTTAGGCCATTTATTCCTTTTTATTTGGTTTAATTAGGAAATTTTAAACCTATCGGAGCACCGAAAGGCCTTAAAAAACCCTTATTTTCAACCCTTGCTGCTCTTCTAAAAAGGCATCTTTTTCCCTTTGTTTTTTCCCATTTCTTCTAAAAACCCCTCTAAACCATTATAAACTCCTTTATATGGTTTAAAAACCCTCTTTACCCTTATCGGAAGCCTTTAAAAAAAATCCAAAAACCCATGTTTTTAGCCTATTCCAACCTTCTTCAAAAATAAGGCTTTTAAGTCCCCTTAGCTTAAGCCCCTTTCCCTTTTTTCTCCATCTAGCTTAGCCTTGCAAATGGGTGCTTAAAACCTTTACCACCTTCCCTTATTTTATTCTCGATAGATCTAGACCGTCGATCTCACCAGATCGAACGGTAGCCGACACCCCTCCACTTCCCCAAATCCTCGTCCACCACCTCCCCCCGGAATCCATCTCCATCGGTAATCGTATTTGATCTGACGGCCATCGCACCATTCCTTCACTTCACCTGCAGGCACTTCTCAGTCTGCAAGTAAAACATTTGGTGCCCCCGCAGTTGACCAGCCTAACTATGCGATATCTTAGATGAAGAGCTGAGATTCACTACAGAATCACAAGGCAGGCAAACCTTCCGTACCCCCCAGTCCCCCCACAATCGATCTCAACCGTAGATATTGTAGATCTAACGGCTATCGCACTCCCCGATTATCCTCTTTCTCCTGACGCACACTCTTTCTACCCAACAAAAGAAGCCATGTCATCTCTGGGCCCACCGTCCATTAAAATTTCATCAGCCCACTCTTTGCCCTCCACCTGTCCTCCACCAGTCCCTTCCCACTGATCAATTTCATTCCACCATGCTCGCTTACCATCGTTGATCTAAATCCCCACAAATTGGACAGCTGACGCATTCCATTCCACCAAACCTCTCCAACGTGCATCTTGCACATGAAACGGGCAGTATTAGGGTGGACAGGTGTCATCACCTGTATGGAATCACATTCGATTTGCGCAAAACCACAAACCACCCAACCTCTATGCTAATACCATTCATGGTTTTCCAAAACCGCCTACACTATTTTGCGCCAATATTCAAATTTAAACCCTGTTTTCGTGGTTCTCACCATGGAACCCCTCCTCTGCACTCTCCCTCTCCTCTGTACATCGCTCCATCACCTCCCAAACTCTTAAATGCAGTTAACCACAAAAATTTAGGGTTTATTTAATAATTTGTTTGTGTTACAGGTTTTTTAATGGTGGCTAAGGTGTTAAAAGGTCCTCCACAACCAAGGAAATAGTGGCGAAACCTAGGTGACGATCCTCAAAGGCCAAAATTAAGGCGAAAGGGAAAAAAATAGGGTTTAATCCTGTATTTAGCCTATGTATCATATGCATTGGTTATTCATACACAAGCCCTCCAGCGCAAAAAGACACCTGTGAGCAAGCAAAATACAAGGAACAGATGGAGATTCAAGGTCTTAATTGATGATTAACAGGTTAAAGCAATCAGTTAGAGGATAAAGATAGCGTGATGAGTTAAAAGGGCCAAAAGCAAATCGGACCTAAAATAAAGTTTAATTCATAAAATTAAGGCAAGTTAGGCCTAAAGAGCCTTGAATACATCAACAGAAGCAATTATTCACTTAATAAATCAAACTGCTACCTATGGCTTACTTAATGTCATAAAGGGCAAATTGGTAGTTATTACACAGTAAGAAGATATTTTAATCTTTCAGGACAGTTATTGTAAAGATAAGAATAAGCTGTGAAAGTCAATCTTTTCTCCTATCTTTCTATCAGAAGTTAAGATAGAGTTATTGAAACAGAGAAGTGGTTGCACCTATTTCTTCCTTATGCCTTGCATGGTTTTCAAGGCTAGAAATGCATTTACTCTATAGTTAATAACATTTTGAACCCTAAATCAATTCCACCTCCTCATTTGTAGCATAAATACTGCATTGGAACTCATTGTAAAGTGGGATTTTGATGACTGATGCTGGAATAATACATAGTCCTTTGAAGCTCTTGAAGAGAAATTGATGTCTTGGAACTCATGCATGATCTAATTTTCTTGTTGATGGAGAAGGATTTTTTGCAGGATCCATAGGCTTGGTTGATGGTGAAGTTTTCTTTTGTTTATGTTTTCTAGTTTTCCATTATGTTTTTGATCTTGCTATGTTGCAGTAGGACAAAGAATTTAGATTGAGAAATGTTTCTAAATCTGCACCTTAAATCTGCACCTTAAATCTGTTTGTCCTTCACTTCCTTAATGTTTTCTTCAGCTAAGATATATTAGAGAAATCATTCATTTCTCTCTAACAAGTTCTTAGCTCATCCATTTCTTGAATGAATTAGATCAGTTAGCATCAATTATGATTTATGGTTAGCCCTGCATATTGTTGCCATTGAAATATTCTATTCTTGGAATCATCTCTTTAAAGCAGCTTTGTCTAGGTTTGTCAAATAATTCTATTTAAAATCATGCTCTTTTCCTTTACTTAGCTAAAATTGTTTTAAGGAAACCTTTTAGCTGTAACTTTGGATGTTAGAGTTTTATTTCCTTCTATGGTTATAGTTACGTGTGTATTTTAAATGTTTTTCTGCTCTAGATGATAAAAGCTTTGAAAGTTGGATAAGTTTTTTACCTTTCTGTGTTTTTATCTGAATGTTTGTCTTGGTTAATTATTTGTTTTTAGTTTGAAATCAAATTTATTAGGTTCTTCTTATGCCTTTGATTCTCTTGTTGTTCTTATCAATTTTCCAACTCCCTCAGTTTACAAGTATATAAAGGATTTTTTTTTAGCCCTTTATTAGTTTATTGTTCTCAATCTTTATGTCCATTTCATAAATCCATCATAACCTTAAAATATCCACCAACCAAGTAAAATTTCCCTACAAATGCTCTTAAACACCATTGATGAACTTATCTGGACCTTGTTAGACTTTATTTCCCAATGACTTAACAATCTTCCATGTTTCCTATATAAAATATATCAAAGTATCATACCCAACCAAAAAAAAATCAACATACCTTGCATTTAACATCTAGCCTAAAATCAACCTCTTAAAAGAATCAAGCTATTTCCTTACAAACATATTAAGAGATCCCTCTCTAAGACTAGGAGGGCTATATCCTAAAGCTCTAAAGCTTGGTTTGATGTTACCCTTATCAATTTGTATCTCAATCAATCTAGAAAATTACAAGGAGCTAACGTAGTGGCGATCATGGTGGGACCTCTGAGTTCATAGTTTCCTACAAAGCTCTTATAGACTCATTAGTCCTTCAACAACCATAGAAACTTAGAAAAACCAAAAAAATATTAGATTAGTTTCACAATAAACATTGGTGGTGGACCATAGAATATTTTACCTCTGAAAGAGCTAAAAATTCCCACCTGGCGACTCAACTAGCCTCCAGTAGGCCTATTACTTCAATAGTCCTTGTAAACTCCCTTGGGAATGTATTGAGCAAACCCAATAATACTGTTGGTGGACAGAAAAGTTCAAATCTTCCACCTGGAAACTCCACAACCTCCAAAAGACCTAATGACTCCACTGGTAGAAGACTCTAAACTGGTTGAAAAGATTCAGCGACCCTTCTGATTTAGAAACATGGATCCAAGGATACAAAGGAGATATGCTCCAATGAACAGAGATCATATCCCTAGATTCCCACACAAAATGCCTCAAATAGATTGGATGAAAAACCTTCCTATTTTTCAAAATGAAAAGTTTTATGACCCCTTGTTACATCTCATCAAGTTTCATATACATGTATCGAGGTTAAAAGTTGAATGGCATGAGGACTGTCTTATGAAAATTTTCATGGAAACATTAGAAGGTAAGGCAAGGGATTGGTATGAATGTTTAGAACCTAAGAGCTTGTTTTCTGTAAGAGACATGCACCAAGTGTTTTATGAAAAATATAGGTATAACCTTTCATCTTTATCATGGACTGGAAATTGTTGTGATCAATCTTGAGATCTCATACAACACCTTGTCAGCATTGATGGAGATTTGGGAAATTGGCATCATGAAGATCTATTAGAGGAGATCCATTCATTTATTACCCAAAGTAACCATCAAGATGGCCAAGGAGATTTGATCAAGGATGAAATCCACCAAAAAATAAGAGAGGATCCACAAGAGCTCTTTGAAAAGGTTGAAACAAATAACAATCCATTTGCCCCTTTTTGTAAAATACAAGAGGACATTGAGCTACAAGATCAACTTCCACAAAAAAGGTAAGAAAATGTTGCCCAATCCAAAGAAAAGAGAAAATGCCTCCTCCTTTAACTGAAAAAGAAATATATCAGATGTTATCCACTACTGCCTTACCTACTAAAGAAAGAAAGGAAAATATTGTTGTTAAAATTGGAAAACCTCCTCAAGAAACAATTCCACCGTATGAGCAATCATAAGAGGAAGAAAAAAATCATGATTCTATCCAGAGAAAGAGAAAGGCACCTCCCCTTTTAACTGAAGAAAAAAATAATTAGATCCTAAACATACAACCAAATTCCAAACTTTTATGAAAAGAGGATATATCTATATGTTTTACTTCTAACCTATTTGTTGATGCCTTTTCTCGTACAAAAGATATAAAACATATTGATGCTGATGCTAGACTACCTTCTCAAGAAAACCTGGTACCAGGGAATGCTCCTACTCATCAGAATTATGGCTCTCAAGTAGAAATCGGCTCACTCAGTCAAGGCATACCAAGATTGCTTGAAAGTAGTATAACATTTCATTCTGAAGCTATCAAACCAAATAGTCATAAAGAAGGAGAAGAGACTCTTTCTCAAAAGGATCCCAAGGTTATGTTAGCCATCAGTAAATTTTTGTCATAAAGCAAATGAAAGATAAAATAGGTCTTAAGCCTTGAAGAGAGCACTTTTCATGGAAAATTACTCATTATTGAAGTCTGTTGTTCCCTAACAATGCTATTCCTTTCAAAATAAAGTTGTTACCTTCAAAAATCCACCAAGTTAAGCCTATCGTTCCCTTCAAAACTGTTTCCTAAACAACCCCTTTTCATCATTTCATACACTCATTTTAGCCCTTTTTACCCTCCATTTTCCTCTGAGAAAGCTAATTTTCTCTTTTTCATTTTCACTCCCTTCCCCTCAAAAACCTTCAAAAATCCCTTCAAACCATAGAACTCCTTGTTTATGGTTTAAAAACCATTCCTTTCCCTCTACCGAATCTTGAAACACCCACAGAAAACCCATTAAAAACCTTTAAAAAACCTCTTCCACCCCTTTTTAGGCCTTAATCTCTCAAGCACCTAACCTTCTGCTCCTTTTCTTCATATGCCCAAACCCTGCGACTAAGTGCTATGACCAAGCACCCAAAAATACATCGCATCGGATTTCCTCTATAGACCTTCCTTTACCTTTGGAAATCTCTCCTCGCCGATGTGATTAGCACCCCCTTAAAACCCCTGGTCATATATTACTACATAGGACCATGTCCCGGGCCTAACCTTAGCCCTCATCGCATCGCTCCATCGGCTTATTCCTTCCCCTTTTCTTTTCCCCTCCGCGGCGATATGCCGATGCGATAAGCTCTCCCTTCCTCAGCTCTTGGTCACCTTGTCCCTCTACGAGACCGTTCCCCAGCCCCTATGCTAAGCCCCCCATCACATCGGCCTTTTCATTCAAAACATACCTTTATCTTTGTATTTTGGCTGCTCCGATAACAATACCCCACTGAGATCTACACCATAGATCCATAAGATCTAATGGCTCCAACTCTTCTGGGCCTACCATCCACTATGCAAAGGACCCGCCCTATCACACCCCGACACCTGTCCCCCACTACAGTCTCCGCCCGAGCAGCTTTTTCATCGCACTCGGTCTGTATCATCGGATCTCATCCCCCTCATCCAAAAATCTATGATGCATATCACACGATTTCTGCATCCGGAGTTTAACACTCCAAAGCTACGCGATACTAACGGTAACAAGAAATCCACACGGCACAATACAACTGGATCGCGTTCCCTCCAGGCTAAACCACTTAACACTCCAACATCGTGCGAAAACCACCCATGGTATTTCAAAAACCACCAATCCGCATTTTCACTCCAATATTCAAAATTAAACCTGTTTTCGCAAGTTTTTTCTACAGAAACTCCTCCACCTACATTTTCCTTTCCTCACTACTCTTTTCGCCCTCCGCCAAGCTTCCAAAGCAGTCAGCCATTAAAATGCAGGGTTTTATTTAATTGTTTTTTTTATGTTGCAGGTTTTTAAAAGCGGATAAAGCATTAAAAATTCCTCCACATCTAGATCATTAGTAGAAACCCCACAGGATGATGATCCTTGGGGTTTAAAAGTGTCAAAAGGAGATTTACGGGGTTTATGGGTGGTTATCAGTGCTCTATTAAAACTGATAAAACAAATGAAACCCTCAGCGCGCCCAAATATCTGTTCATAACAAAGAAGATAAAGACAAAGTATTAATAGACAAAAGCACAGTTAAAACAAAGGGATTAAAGGTTAATCCAGTCAGCAGAAAGGACAAAAATCCTGAAGATGATCGAAAAAAGACTTAAAGCACAAATTAAAGATTAATATCAGTGATTAAAGAGTTAAATAGACAAATCAATCAAGAAAGCCTCCAAATGCCACATCATTGAGGCCATTACTCCTCAAACTGCCACCTACAGGTTTAGGTCCTCAAAAGAAGGCACCATGAATGCACAATGAGGGATATTTTTAAAGAGACAGCTCAACATTAACTGCCAACCTACCAAAAACCCCCAAATTCAACAAAGGTGACTGAAGTTAATAAACTTTAATGTAATAATAAATTAGCAGAGTTAATTCATGTCATTCCTTCTCCATTTGGCCCTTCAAAGGTCGAGAAGCTCCTACTCTGCATTAATTGAACTAATGAACCCTTCTTACACTCCACCTCCTCGTTCTTCTATAAATACTTTTGTACAAGACAATATAGAGGTTGGTCTCTGGATATTTGTTGTATGTAAATAGCTTTTGAAGCTGCTATAGCTCTGTTAGAAATTGAAGAATACATAAGCTGAGATGAAAAGTTTGAAGCCGTAAATACCCACTAGATTTGAAGATTGTAACTGGTTTGAACATCCCATACAAATAGCTAATTTATGGGATCCTAGTCTATGTCAATAGTGATGTGTTTCTCACTGTAATTGTCGTTTTTCTTTATTTTTTCATTCTGTCCACTATTCTCTGATAAAGAACAACAAATATAGATTAGGATTTACTTCTGAAGTGCCCTAAATCTCACTGATAAATATTTATCCTTTATGTTTTCTGTTGATTGTTAATTTGAAGGTAATTCAATAGAGTATAACCAGTGAAGTGTTGGTAATCCCATATTTCCTGATTAAAATTTGAGAATTTTTCTTTAAATGTTCTTGAGAAGTCTGGTAATTAAAGCTGAGCTAGAGAATTTTATGGTTAGCCCTGTCCTCTAGTTTATCTCCAACGATTGCTTTGAAAAGTTCCCTTAAGAGTATGTTGAAAGCAGGCTAGTTTAAAAGTACTTACCTGATCTTAGACTACTTCTTATGTTTATCATGAATGTTTTCCTATGAGAATATGCTGAAAGCAGGCTAAGTTAAAAGTCTGTACTTGATCTTAAGCTGTTATTAGTTTTTAAATGTTTTCCCTTGAAAGGATATCAAAAGCAGGCTAGTTTAAAAGTACTTACTTGATCTTAGACTGTTCCTCGTTTCTTCATGTGTTTTACTTATTTCACTTCATTTCTTATTGTTTCATTCCATAAAATCAACTTAAAGAGATCCTTTGACATAGATGACTTGCCCCGTGGACCACTCTTGAACCATGCTGTTCAATTAAACCCTCTTATGACTCCATAGCCTAATTGATTGATGTTGTTCCTTGCTTGTCTTATCAACTAAAAATTCCTTCATTTACTTACACCTTCACCCTTCATAAAGACTTCCTTCATCTTCATGTTATCCTACCCAACCAAACAAAACAAACAACCCTGTTCTTCATACCTAGCCTAAAATCATACCTAAGCATAAAGAAACATCTTTGAGATACAGATATAAAGAGAGATCCCTCTCTGAATCTAGGATGGCTAGGTCCTCAGATTCCAAAGCGGTTTGATGTAGGCTCTATAGTGTTTTTACTTTCCAATCTTGCAAACTACGGAGGCCTAACATATTGGCGACCATATTGGGGAACTTCTGAGTAAAATCCTTAAAACTGAACACTCAATATTCAGTGCAATATAAGTAGCTTTCTTTAAGCACTACCAGGCATATTGGTGATCATGATAGGACTTGTATGAATCAGTGGAAATCTAAGTACTTCTTAGGATTCTAACAAACCCTTAACAAACCTTTGAGAAAACAGCTAGTTAGCCACAGAGTAAACTCTGTTTGTCTCATCACCGTAGCTAAGTGTTTAAACAGACATAGGACACTCTCATAACATACAGGACTATAAAAAACTCAGAAAACCCAAAACAATTTCAGATTGGTATTCAAACCTATTAGTGGTGGTGGACCATAAAACATTTTACCTTTTACAAGCTAAAAAATTCCACCTGGCGACTCCACAACCTTCAATAGACCAAATGAATCCACTGGTAGAAAACTCTGAACTGGTTGAATAGACATAGTGACCTCATTTTTTATTTTCAAACATGGAACCAAGGATACAAAGGAGATATGCTCCAATGAGTAGAGATCATATCCCTGGGTTCCCACATAAAATGCCCCAGGTGTGTTGGTATGATAACCTTCCTGTTTTTCAAGGTGAAAAGTTTGATGACCGATTGTTACATCTCATCAAGTTTCATATACATATATGGAAGGTAAATACTGAATGGCATGAAGACTGCCTTATGAAAATGTTCATGTTAACATTATAAGGAAAGGCAAGGGTTAGTATGAATGGTTAGAACCTAAGATCTTTTTTTCTTTAAGAGACATGCACCAAGTATTTTATGAAGAATATAAAGAAAACCCTTCATCTTTATCATGGACTACAAATTGTTGTGATCAATCTCAAAACATCATACAATTCATGTTAGATATTGATGAAGATTTGGGTAATATGCATCCTAAAGATCTGTTAATAGCTATTCAAGAATTTCATACCCAAGATAGCTATCTTGAGAATATAGATGAATCAATTGAGGAAGAAATCAATCAAGGAATAAAGGAAATTAGAATTTCCATGACAGCATAAATGATGATTCATCATCCCTTCTAGGTGAGGCTAATTTAAATATTGATGATCTAGAATAGCATGTGCTTTCATCAGATCAAGAACAAACTCAACCACTACAAGACCTAGAGAATGAGCAAGACATGTATGATGATCAAAACTTTATATAAAATTATGAGGAAGGTTGTCAAGAAATTCCTGATTTCCTACCTATAACTTGTGTTTTACTGTTAATAGATATTTATAAACAAAATGAAAATACTAATAGTGATCAGTGCTTTGAGGAAACAAATAGCCACTTAGAAAATGCAGAATCTGATGTAGAAGGAAAAACAACACATATAGGGACTCTCCCTCTTTGTTACAACTCATTTCAAATTATACAAGAAGAATGGCATCCTGATAATATAAAAGAAACATCTCATGAACCCTGTATTAAAATTGAGCATCATAACAATCATGAGGGGTTATTTGAAATAGAAGTTAATCAAGAAACAATAAGAAATCCTCAAGGTTTCCCAGCAAGCACAGGTAAAGATCCCTTAGGAGAGGTTCAAGAAGACATCCAGCCACAAAACCGGTCAACACAAAAGAAAGAGGATTGTTTTATGTCTATCTACACTAAAAGAAAGATCCATCCTTTGACAGAAGAAGAAATTGATCAAATACTAAACAAAAAAAAAGCCTCCAAAGCTTCATTTGAACAATATAATAATCAACATAGTGCCTTCCCCAAAGAAAAATATAATGGCACTCAAGACAGAGGGGATAGTAGTGAGATTAAGGATAAATATGAAACTAGGCCTCTTTGGAGTATGAATTTTGATGGGTCATCTAGTGAAACTAGTGCAGGTGCAGGAATAGGGCTTTACAATACAAAAAACAATCATTCTAAGGCCCATTCATATAAATTGAATTTGCAATGCACAACTGACATAGTAGAGTAGAGGCACTCCTTTTAGGGCTGCACTTATTGAAGAAATTAGGAGCCCAGAAGATAACAATTCATGGGAGTGCAGAATTGGTAATTAGGCAAGTGAATGAGGAATGCATGGTTAAAAATCCTAGACTTAGAGCCTACAAGGATGATGCCATAGATTTGTTAAAATCATTTGAAGAAATACAACTTACCCTTGTTCCTAAAGGCCAAAATAGTTTTTCCAGTGGATTAGCCCTTGTTGCTAATACATGTCTGAGACCTTGGGAGAGCAAACAATATACAATTCAAGAAAAATTCAGACCAGTTGTCCCAAACAATGAAAAATACTAGCAAGTCTTTGGGGGAGAAAAAAAAATAGAAGAATATCCTACTGAGGATATATCATCTTCTCAAGAAGAACCTTCTCCCATTGCTGATGTCAATCTATCATCCGAAGAACCTAAATTTACATCAGAAGCAAGCATAGAGTTAGAGAAAGAAGAAATTTCACTGCTTTTTGATTTGCAGGTGAAAGATGATGATGCTTCCAAGGAACATACCAAGGATGTGTGGAGTTCCTAATTGGCTCAAATTCTCAAGCATGGATCTTTTGCAAGAGCTAAAGACATAAAACATTGCCACCTCCTGTGATAGCCTTGATTTTAAAGATCAATATTCAATATGTACTATGGTTACTCCTGACAATCAGCCATATTTCCTATTCCTTTTTGTCACTACTCAACTGGATACAATGGCACTATTGTACCATATAAAACAATAGATATTTCCAAGTTATATTAGGGTAGATTGGAAAGAAATAAAGCTCAGCCTGTGAGCATTTAATTTGTTTACTGCTTTTGAATTCGAAAAAGAAAAAATACAAAAACAATAGAAAAGAGAAAAAGAGGGCAGAAATAAAACAAGAAAGGTACAGCCCCATACCAAAAAGAAAGGAAAAATATAAAATTGTGCAAGCCTAAATGCCACTACCAAATGAACACTTCTATTTAGTCATACAACCTAATCATGACCAAGATAGATTTCAATTTTCTGCTGATAGGATAGTGAAGAGGATTTGCCAAACTATTTAATCTTGGCTTATCAGTAGAATAGATTAGGATAGAACAAAAGTGGTTCAAACAATCTTAAATCCTAAACCTATAATTTTGATGAAGAATTGGTTCTAATATGCTTAAAATATGAACTAAGAGATAAGAGAACATCTCTAAAAAGATCAAAACCAGAGCTGAAAGTAAACAATGAAGGATGTTTATGTTTTCAGATTTCAAGCCTTCAAACTTTTGTTTTAAATTTCTGCAAATAAGGTCTATGTGCAGCTTGTACATATAGCCATAGACATCACAGCAAAATAGATAGTCTAATCCTAATTTGACCGTGTTTAAATTTCTATTTTAGAAGATAGAGAATAAAATTTTCCAGACAGTCTAATCCTGGCAAATAGTAGCTTAGGTAGAAAATTTATGAGTTCAACAGTTTAATCTAAACTCATAGAAGAAATAAAGGTAGATTTAGATTAGTTTTTCCAATTTTCTAGAAGAATAAAATGTTGATGTTTAAGGTTTGCAAGTCCAAATGCACCTTATGAAGAAAAAATGTTAGGAAAAGTAGGCTGTGTAGGTAGAATTTTTGGGAGAAATTTGTTTTCTGATATGATATACTAATCATCTTTTCTAAAAACAGCATGATCAAGGAAGAAAAAGAGCTTGTCATGGATAAGGCATAGGTATACATCCCAGAGATCAAATTCTGAATATTCTTGACACCTCCAAGGAGCTGCCATCCCCAAGTGGAGTCATTGCTAGCCATCAGTAAATTTTTGTCATAAAGAAAATGATGGCTAAAATAGGTCTTAAGCCTTCAAGAGAGCATTTTTCATGGAAAATTACTCATTCTTGAAGTTTTTTGTTCCCTAACAGTGCTGTTCCTTTTAAAATAAAGCTGTTACCTTCAAAAATCAACCAAGTTAAACATGTTGTTCCCTTCAAAACTGTTTCCTAAACAACCCCTTTTCATCATTTCATACACTCATTTTGGCCATTTTTACCCTCCATTTTCCTCTGAAAACGCTCCTTTTATCTTTGTCATTTTCCCTCGCTTCCCCTCAAAAACTTTCAAAAATCCCTTCAAACCATACAACTCCTTGTTTATGGTTTAAAAACCCTTCCTTTCCCTCTACCGAAGCCTAAAAAACCCACAAAAAACCTTTAAAAAACCTATTCCGCCCCTTTTTAGGCCTTAAGCTCTCAAGCGCCTAACCTTCCGCTCCTTTTCTTCATGACCGAGCGCTATGACCAAGCGCCCAAAAATACATCGCATCGGCTTTCCTCTATAGGCATGCCTTTTCCTTCAGAAATCTCTCCTCACCGATGCGATTAGCACCCTGCCCTTAAAACCCCTGGTCATATATTACTACATAGGACCATGTCCCGGGCCTAACCTTAGCCCTCATCGCATCGCTCCATCGGCTTATCCCTTCCCATTTTCTTTTCCCCTTTGCGGTGATATGCCGATGTGATAAGCTCTCCCTTCCTCAGCTCTTGGTCACCTTGTCCCTCTATGAGACCGTTCCCTAGCCCCTGTGCTAAGCTCCCCATCGCATCAGCCTTTTCATTCAAAACATGCCTTTCTCTTTGTATTTTGGTCGCTTCGATAACAATACCCCGATAAGATATACACTGTAGATCCATAAGATCTAACGGCTCTTAATAACCCAACTCTTCTGGGCCTACCATCCACTATGAAAAGGACTCGCCGTATCACACCCTGACACCTGTCCCCCACTACAGTCTCTGCTAGAGCAGATTTTTCATCGCACTCGGTCCGCATCGTCGAATCTCATCCCCCTCATCCAATGGTCTATGATCCATATCGCACGATTTCCGCATTCAGATTTTAACACTCCAAAGTTATGCGATACCGATGGTATCAAGAAAGCCACGCGACACATACGACTGGATCGTGTTCCTTCCAGACAAAGCCACTTACCACTCCAACATCACGTGAAAACCACCCATGGTATTTCAAAAACCACCAATCTGCATTTTCACTCCAATATTCAAAATTAAACCTATTTTCGCAGGTTTTTTTCCATTGAAACTCCTCTGCCTACATTTTCCCTTCCTCACAGCTCTTTTTTCCCTCTGCCAAGCCTCCAAAGCAGTCAACCATTAAAAATGCAAGGTTCTATTTAATTTTTTTTTATGTTGCAGGTTTTTAAAAGCGAATTAGGCATTAAAAAGTCCTACACAGATAGATCATTAGCAGAAACCCCCCAGGATGACGATCCTTGGGGTTTAAAAGTGTAAAAGGAGATTTACGAGGTTTATGGGTGGTTATCAGTGCTCTATTAAAATTGATAAAACAAATGAAACCATCAGCGCGCCCAGATACCTGTTCATAAAAAAGAAGATAAAGAAAAAGGATTAATAGACAAAAGCACAGTTAAAACAAAGGGATTAGAGGTTAATCCAGTGAGCAGAAAGGACAAAAAGCCCGAAGATGATCGGAAAAAGACTTAAAGCACAAATTAAAGATTAATATCAGTGATTAAAGAGTTAAAGAGAAAAATCAGTCAAGAAGGCCTCCAAATGCCACATCATTGAGGCCATTACTCATCTAACTACCACCTACAGGTTTAGTTCCTCAAAAGAAGGCACCATGAATGCATATTCAGGGATATTTTTAAAGAGATAGCTCAACATTAACTGCCAACCTACCAAAAACCCCCAAAGTCAACAGAGGTGACTAAAGTTGATAAAATTTAATGTAATAATCAATTAGCAGAGTTAATTCATGTCATTCCTTCTCCATTTGGCCCTTCAAAGGCCTAGAAGCTCCTACTTTGCATTAATTGAACTAATGAACACTTCTTACACTCCACCTGCTCGTTCTTCTATAAATATTTCTGTCAAAGATATTATAGAGGTTGGTCTCTAGATATCTATTGTATGTAAATAGCTTTTGAAGCTGCTATAGCTCTGTTAGAAATTGAAGAATACATAAGGTGAGATGAGATGTTTGAATCTGTAAAGACCCACTGGATTTGAATATTGTAACTGGTTTGAACATCAAATACAAATAGCTGATTTATGGGATCCTGGTCTATGTCAATGGTGATGTGTTTCTCACTGTAATTTTCATTTTTATTTATGTTTTCATTCTGTCCACTATTCTCTAATAAAAAACAACAAATATAGATTAGGATTTACTTCTGAAGTACCCTAAATCTCACTGATAAATATTTATCCTTTATGTTTTTTGCTGATTGTTAATTTGAAGGTAATTCAATAGAGTATAACCAGTGAAGTGTTGGTAAGCCCATATTTCCTGAGTACAATTTGAGAATTTGTCTTTAAATGTTCTTAAGAAGTCTGCTAATTAAAGCTGAGCTAGAGAAGTTTATGGTTAGCCCTATCCTCTGGTTTATCTCCAACAGTTGCTTTGAAAAGTTCCCTTAAGAGTATGTTGGAAGCAGGCTAGTTTAAAAGTACTTACCTGATCTTAGACTACTTTTTATGTTTATCATGAATGTTTTCCTTTGAGAATATGCTGAAAGCAGGCTAAGTTAAAATTCTTTACTTGATCTTAAGATGTTCTTTGTTTTTAAATGTTTTCCCTTCAAAGTATATCAAAGCAGGCTAGTTTAAAAGTACTTAGCTGATCTTAGGTTACTTTTATGTTTTTTCCCTTAAGAGTATGTTGAAAGCAGGCTAGTTTAAAAGTACTTACCTGATCTTAGAATGTTCTTTGTTTCTTCATGTGCTTTACTTCTTTCACTTCATTTCTTACTATTTCATTCCATAAAATCAACTTAAAGAGATCCTTTGACATAGATGAATTGCCCCATGGACCACTCTTGAACCATGTTGTTCAATTAAACCCTCTTATGACTCCATAGCCTAATGGATTGATGTTTTTCCTTGCTTGTCTTATCAACTAAAACATTCCTTTATTTACTTACACCTTCACCCTTCATAAAGGCTTCCTTCATCTTCATGTTATCCTACCCAACCAAATAAAACAAACAACCTTGTTCTTCATAACTAGCCTAAAATCATACTTAAGCATAAAGAAACATCTTTGAGATACACATATAAAGATTGATCCCTCTATGAATCTAGGATGGCTAGGTCCTTAGATTCCAAAGCGGTTTTATGTAGGCTCTGCAGCATTTGTACTTACCAATCCTTCAAACTACAGAGGCCTAACAGGTTATTCAAAAGAAGGAGGGAGAAATCCTAAATGAGGTCTATTTCTCAAATCCCCTAGGCTAGTTATTATTCGAGGACCCTTTTTCTGTTTCCTTAGAAACTTTTAAGAAGGGAATAAATCATGCCAATGATAGTTTGTGGCAAATCTTAAAGGAAATTTGGAGTGCTACTGTTCATAAGAAGACAAAGTGGGAGTGGCCTTCCAGCATACCTGAGAGGTGGAATAAAAAGCAATTATCTAGTCACTTACTTGACTAGCTATACTGGAAAAAAGAGTTCACCTGATAAAGGTACATCATATGTAAAGTTAGATTAGGTTATATAGACACAAATAAGCTCAGCCTTTGAGCATATTCTTAGTCTTAGAATGTTTTGAAATCATGAAAAATACAAAAATAATAAAAGAACAGAAAAAGAAAAGAGGGCAGATTCAAAAGAGGTACAACCCCATACCCAAAAAAAATAAAATTTTCTGAAGGTGAGCAAATGTAAATGCCACTACTTGAAAGAGCATTACTATTTAGTCATATAGCCTAATCATGACTAAGTAAATTTCAATTTTGTGCTAATAGGTTAGTGAAAACAGATTTTCCAAACAATGTAATCCTGGCTTATCAGTAGAATAGATTAGGATAGAAAATAATGGTTCTAACAAGCTCAAAATCTGAACCAAGAAAAGGAAAAAGATAGCTTTAAACAGATCAAAACCAGAGCTGCAAAAAGAATAGAAGGATGTTTATAATTTTCAGATCTTAAGCCTTCACAAGTTTTATTTTTTATTTTTCTGTAAATAAAGTCTATGTGCAGCTTGTACATACAACCATAGATACCATAGTAGATCATACATTTTAATCCTGATTTGACTGTGTTTAAATTTCCTGTCTTAGAAATAGAGAATAAAATCTGTCAAACAGCCTAATCTTGATAGATATATAGTTAGGTAGAAAAATAAGGAGTTCAACAGTTTAATCTGGACTCTTGGAAGAAATAAGGATAGAATTAGATAGATTATTTTTGTTTTCAAAAATAAAATGTCAAAGAGTTTGCTAGTTCAAATGCACTAAAAGGAAGAAAAAAAATGCTAGGACAAAGTAATATTGGATAGGTAGAGATGTTGTTTTAAAAGAGATTACATATTGCAGACTGATAAAAGTTGTATTTTTCAGAGAAAGATCAGAAAGAAAAGAGATTCTGCCCAATGGATGAGGCATTGGTCTGCTAAAATCTAGAGATTGATGAACTGGAGGTTATGGACACCTAAAAATACAGTTGTCCTCCCCAAGTGGAGCCACTGTTAGTCATCAATAATTTTGAATTTATCCAAAGATGACTAAAGTTGAAAAACTCATATTTCTAGAAAAAAAATTTGCAGAGAAATTGTGAGTTCTAGAAATCTCATGGCCTTCATTATTCTAAGTCTATCAGTTCACCAAAATTCTTCATCTATGCCTCCCAAAAATATCACCGTTCTGTCTAAAAAAGAAGCTTATTTTAGGCTATTTTTCCTTGTTTTTATCAGTCAATTTCCCTTTGAAAATAGCCCATTTTCCCTTTATCAACTCTTCATTTCCTCTGAAAAACCCCCTTAGACCATTTATTCCTTTTTATTTGGTTTAATTTGGCATTTTTAAACCTATCAAAGCATCAAAAGACCTTAAAAAACCCTTATTTTCAACCCTTGCTGCCCTTCTAAAAAGGCCCCTTTTTCCCTTTTTTTTTCCATTTCTTTTAAAAACCCCTCTAAACCATTATAAACTCCTCTATATGGTTTAAAAACCCTCTTTACCCTTATTATAAGCCTTTAAAAAAAGCCAAAAACCCATGTTTTTAGCCTATTCCGACCTTCTTCAAACATAAGGATTTTAAGCACCCTTGGCTTAAGCCCCTTTCCATTTTTTCTCCATATGACTTAGCCTCACAACCGGGCACTTAAACCCTTTACCACCTTCCATTATTTTCTTCTCGGCAAATCTAGACCGTCGATCTCACTAGATCGAACGGTAGCTGGCACCCCTCCACTTCCCCAAGTCCTCGCCCACCTCCCCCCGGAATCCATCTCCACCGTCGATCGTATTTGATCTGACAACCATCGCACCATTCCTCCACTTCACCCGCGGGCACTTCTCAGTCTGCAAGTCAAACCTTTGGTGCCCCCACAGTTGACCAGCCTGACTATGCAAGATGTCAGATGAACGGCTAAGATTCACTGCGGAAGCACAAGGTACGAAAACCTTCCGTACCCCCCAGTCCCCCCGCAATAGAACTCAACTGTAGATCTTGTAGATCTAACAGCTATCGTGCTCCCTGCTTCTCCTCTTTCTCCTGACGTGCACTCTTTCTACCCAAAAAAAGAAGCCATGTCATCTTTGAGCCCACCATCCACTAAAATTTCATCAGCCCACTCTCTGCTCACCACCTGTCCTCCACCAATCCCTTCCCACCGATCAACTTCATTCCATGGCACTCACTTACCACCATTGATCTGCATCCCCGTAGATTAGACGGCTAACACATTCCATTCCACCAAACCCCTCCAACGTGTATCTTGCATGCAAAACGGGCGGTATTGGGGTGGACAGGTGTCATCACCTGTATGGAATCGCATTCGATTTATGTAAAACCACAAACCACCCAACCTCTGCACGAATACCATTCATGTTTGTTACACCATTTTTTGGTCATCTAACCTATCATCATTAGATGGACCCAAGTACACCATGTAAGACCAATTTTACCCTCAGTAAAATTGCCTTCACTATTTTAAATAACTTAATAAACCACATTTATTAGGTTGTTTATGGTCCAAACAGGAAACCCCAAAAGGAAATATTAAACAAACCTATATTTGTTTGATTTTCCTCATGGAATAATTAATTAAACCATAATTTAATTATTATTCCCAGTCATGTTTAACCCAAAAACAAAGAAATTAATGAGATAAACCCATGGTTATCTTATTATTTTCTAGGAATAATTATTTAAATAATATTCCTTGTTAAATATGACCAAATCAACCACCATTAATCAAATAAATCATTATTTATTTGATTATATCCCAACCACTTCCTTAAAAAGATAAATAAATCATTTATTTATTTATTTTTCACTAATCGAGGGATTTGACCCAAGTCAAACACCCTTTCCCTCCAACAAATATAATAAAATATTCCAAAAAGGTGGATCTAGATTTGGTTAACATTATTTTAATCATGCACCAAGATCTAGAATGACCCAATATTTTGTTATAAATAGGAGGGTTCTTCCCCATCATTCCTCACCTTTTGTTGCCTACTAGATCACTCTGGATCTATACACTTGGTCTCATTTTCACCATTTTCTCCCATTGAGCTCCATTTTCTGCATTGGGTTTTCTACACCTGCAAGAGAGAGAAAGCTTAGATCTGAAGTGCTGAGGACTACAAAGAACCCATCCCATTGAGGAGAGCTAGATACACCTTCTTGTTTTCCTCCCAGGTGCCCTGTAATACAAAAATTCTTTCAAAAATCGTGTTCTTGTCTTGTCTGTTGGATGCATGGAGCAAACCCCTTTATTTTACTGCTTAATGTCTTTCCATTTATAGATCTGTTTGTTGCAGCATTTTTATTACTAATCGTAGATCTGAAGATGTTTGGTAGCCACTATTGTTTTTAGGGCTATTATTTATGCGTAGCTAAAGTGATCATTTTTCGTACACTTCGATGAAGGATTCATACTAACAAATGGCGACTCCACACGGGTTTTAAATTACGACCGCTATCGTTTTTCATATTCCTGCATATCCAGCTACTTCAAGCCCTAGGGCTTCTTTTCAGCTGCTTAGTTTTCCTCTTTTTATGTCATTTTTCTCACATAAAACCCTAAAACATTAAAATTTCTCACTTCTGTGTGTTTCTGGCCCTATTGCGCAGGTAACCGACACCAGCCGCAACTGAGACGACAACTTTTCTGAAAATATGCCGCCGAGACAACCGGAACGGGGGGTTGCACTTTTTGGCCCTAAACCTGCGACCTGGACCTCCAGGTCGCACTTTTCAGCCTGTTTCCTGCGACCTGCACTCAAATCAGGTCAGAAACTGCGACCTGCCATTTTTCCAGCAATTTTTCTGCAATTTTTCTGGGTTTTGCTGCAGCTTCTGGCAGGGTCTTCCAGCCTCTGTCTCAGCCCGCCTTGACCAAGATCTGACCTGTTTTTACTCATATAAGTGGAAACCCAGCCCCTTAGGGCTTTAGTACCCTCCACTTTTTGTGGAAGAGTTTTAGTTGTTTCAGCCATCGGTTTTTCAGAGCTTCAGCCCCCTCTTTTCCAGATCTGTTACCTCCCTTTCAGATCCATTGAAATCGGCCTCTTTTCCTTTCAAATCACCTCTTGTCGTTTTGTTTGGACCTCCTTTGAAGGCCTCCGCCTTGGCCCCTCCGGTTTTTGCTGATTTCCTTCCTTTTTCTAGCCACCTTGCCTCTGTCTCTTGGCTGTGATCTGCACCTCTTTCCTACAGTTTTATCCTCCAGATCCCTGTCCCTTTCGACCCTAGATCTATTGAGCTCTTTTTATGTGTGTTTTGACTAGATTTTTGCCCTCTTTTAGAGTAGTTTTGAGAGACCCGCCTCTTTGGGTTAGATTGATGCATAGTTAGCTGTTAAATGTTCTGTCTTTTCAGCAATCTATATTGTTCTACACAGATTTCTTTTCAATTACGCAGCACACTTTTTCTTGCTCTCAAAACGAAAAGGGTTTAAAAATTAAAATTAACGCATGACACACACTAACCCTAAGTGAAGAAGCGTCTGGTTAACACCGCCTGGCAAAGACTCTAAACTCAATTGTCATTGCACCTTTTCCGCCCTTGACCTGAATTGATTCTGTCCCTTTTTGCCCCTGTCGGTTTCCTTCTTCCCGTCATCATTGCGCCCCCAAGGTGCCTTTCCCGGAGACTTCTTGGCCTTCATCCTCAGTTTCCGGTCGATCGACCTGCTCCGCCCCGCCGTCGTTGAGCCAGTCCACCTTCGAGTCCGCACTCTGACTCCTTTCCTGATTCATCGGGTTCTCCTTCTCCTCCTGGTTCTCCCCCTTTCACCATCACTATGTCTGGTCTAGGGCCTAACGCTAGTGGTTCTCCTGGCCCTAATGTCGGCCCTACTACTAGCGGAACCACCACAGGAACTACCCTGGCCACCCCTGTGCTGCCGTACATTGCAGGCCTCAACCTCCCCGATTTCCATCAGTTGATCAATGAACCCATTCACCATAATGCTAATTGGCCTGCTATGCCAACCAAGCTTCCCTCCGACATCCCTAAGTTCGAGGGCCTTAATGGCGAAGATCCAACCAATCATGTCTGATCTTTCCACATGTGGTGTTCCTCTAATTCCATTACCGATGACTCCATCCGTCTTCGTTTGTTCCAACGCACGCTCACCGGCGAAGCTTCTAAATGGTATGTCGAACAAGCCACCTCTACCCATACCACCTTTGAGACTCTTGCCCAAGCCTTTTTGTCGTACTTCCAGCTCCCTCTCTGATACGATACTAGCACGGAGCTCTTGACTTCCTTCAAGCAATCCTCTTCAACACGCCTTTCTGCCCATGTTCAGGAATGGCGAAGAAGACGGAGCTTATGTCGAGCCCCTCCCTTTGAAGATCGGGTTTACATGGACTGGTTCCTGCGCACCCTCTCCGCTCCTATCGGCAAAGATGTCGCCTCTCACTTTCCTCAAACTGAAGAAGCCGCCCTCCAAATAGCCTTGAAATATGACCTGATCTACGCTCAATCTGGTTATGTTTATACCGTTCTCCCTGACCTCCCCAGGCCCGGGGGCGCCAACGCCCCGGGGGCATCTCATTCCGCCGACGGTATCATTGGAGCCCTTTCACATCCGCCTGCTCAACCTCCTATGGGCTACGGTTTTCCTCCTGGAGGGGCCAACACCTCTAGCACTCTTCCCCCTCCCGGTAGCATGTATCTAGGATAGGGCATGCCTCCTTTTGCCCAACCTCCTGCTTACCTCAATGCTACCCAACCTAACCATTACCTTTATCCGCAGCTTGGTATGCCCGCTCCTCCAGCATATGCGCTTCCACCTCCCTTGCCTTCTCAACCCCCGCAACAGCACCTACAGCCCCCTCCAGGGTAGGTATTTGCACAGCAGGGCGCGACTAACCCCCCTTCTTCTCAAAGAAGGCAGAGAGGCAATCTAAATCAATCTGCCCCTGGTACCCGTGGATCAAATCCCGGTGTGGACCCTAACACTGCCAACCAGCAACAGGACACTCAGCCCAAGCCGGACAGGCCACTTCGTACAAATAAGCCTTGTTCGTGTTGCGGTGTTTATGGTCATTACACCCATGATTGTCCCCTCTTACCCCAAATGCGGCAGATGTGGGAGTCTCAAGCCACATTGCGCGGATAGCACACCTCCCCTCATGCTCCTCCTAATGTGGCCACTACCCAGCCAGCTGTGTTTACTGATCCTTTCCCTTCGCAAGGATTCATGGCTACCCAACCCCCCGACAGCCAGGTAGCCACCCCCCCTTCCCTTTCTGGTTCCTCTGATTACCAGATCCTTATGATGAACTCCGATCCATCCTCAACCGTCGACCTACACCTTCAAACTCGGTCTCGCCAGTACCCCAGCCTCCTGCTCAGTCTGCTCCCGAGCCTCCCTCTTCAGGTTCTACAGAGCCTCTTTCGACATCCGGTGGCCCCTTACACATCCCTCAACCCAAATTTGAGGTTCATCCAAATATTCCAAAGGGACCATTACGCCAAAATGTTGCTTCCGGTCGAGCCGCTCAGTCGTATAGCATAGTAGATGATTTGGCGCAATCCCCTGCTGCCATTTCCACACTGGAACTCCTCCAGTCGTGCCCTTCCCAAAATAAGGCTCTACTATCTGTCGTGGGCACTGTAGATCCTGCTGACAACCAGATGATTGTTTTCGACGCCACTCAATCGGACCACCCTCCCCTTCCTCCTTCCGTCGCCTTCCAAATCTCAGTCAAAATACGAAACGCCATCGTTTCCCGGTGTATAATTGACGAGTGGGCATCCACCTGCGTGATGTCCGCTTCGATTTGGAAGCAACTCGGATCCCCTAAGCTGGCCCCTTCCACGATCACCCTTAGAGCGTGGGATAGTCATGCCTCCCAGCCCATTGGCTTGTTTCATACTTGCCCTATCACCCTCGCCGGTAAGACTGTTTGCGTTGACATCGAAGTCATTGACGCCCCACTAGACTACAACATTCTTTTGGGGTGAAGCTACACCTATGCTATGTCTGCTATCCCATCCGTGGTCTTTCGCAAGATGTCTTTCCCCCATAATGGAAAGAAAGTCACCATTGACCAGTTGACATATCATGAGCCCCCCTCTCAGGCCTCACCTGAGACCACCATCTCTTCTGTAGCCAATAAGCAAACCGTCGATTCCTTGACCAGTGTCTCCCCCGACGTTTACAAGGACTCCTCTCTGCTTGGAACTTTTCCTTGTCTTCCCCCTCCTCCTATCACTGATCCCAGCTTATCAAATGTTTTCATGATGCAATCATCTCAGGCCACCCTTAAACGGCCTGCTTCGGCTAGTTCGCACCCTCCCCTTCGCCCTCCGCAACCCGCTCCTAGCCATACATCTCCACCAGCCAGACCCCCTCCTTCTGGCCCTCCTCCTACAGCTGGTATCCCTGAACCCTTTTATCCTCCTGGCTTGGTTCCCCCTAGCCTTAACCATCTCGGAGCCGTCCCTCCTGGTCATTACCCTACTGGGTAGATCCCTTTCCTGGCTCCCCCTCCCGAAGTGTATTCTGTCCCCGTCATGGCCACCCTCTCTCTCCCTAACCTGACCTTGGGCATTCCGGTCTGGTACCTTGACCCTCCAGCCGCCACCCCTCCTGGTCACCCCAAACCCTACATGGCTTTGACACCGGTCCAACCAGTCCCCCTCACTTCTTCCGTTGCCACTGTGCCTCCAGCACCTCCACAGGATCCCTCTCCTATCGTGACGGCTCCCGGGAAGAAAATCAAAGCCCGTAAGGGGGCACCCAAAGATAAGACCACCACGATGGACCCGGCCCCTTCCCCACCAGCCAAGCCATGTGCCTTGTGCGATGTCACCGGTCATGCCACCCATGCTTGTCCCAAGTTGCCCCGTATCCAACCCATGGTTAAAGTTACGTTCCCCGAATCTACGGTCCCTGACGCCTCCGTTCCCTCTTCGTCCATAACCAAGAACCCCAAGACTCTCCGCACCAACAAACCCTGCGCATTGTGTGGTTTCCATGGCCATTACTCCCACCACTGTCCTCACCTGACGCATTACCGTGCCTCTTTAGAGGTCATTCGAGAGTACGAGATTGAACAGAATCAATCTGCCTCTCCCATCCTCGCGCAGTATGCTTCAGGCCAACCCAAGGATCTCCCCACTCCCATCGTCATCCCTCCCCCTAATGTTTAGATGAAGGATTCCACATCGACCATTCTTTACCTATCCTCCTCTGCGAGACACCTGGAGCCCAGTCCCCCTGCATCCTCCCCTGTCGTTTCGCCTGATCCCCTCTTTTCCACCCATACCCCGGATTCCTCCACCCATACCTCTGTGGACCTCCGCAGCCCGAGTCCCCACCATACTTCCGATAGCCCTCATATACAACCCTCCAGCTTGTATGTGAGTCATCGTCATCCTGCCCCTTGCACTCCCTCCCGTAGTTGTCGCTCGATGTCTTCTGTCCACTCACGCTGCCGTCCATCTCCATCTTCCATTCATTTGTTGTCTTGTGACACCATTATGCAGGACCCTCCCTGACGCCTCTGTTCCCTCTTCGTCCATAACCAAGAACCCCAAGACTCTCCGCACCAACAAACCCTGCGCATTGTGTGGTTTCCATGGCCATTACTCCCACCACTGTCCTCACCTGACGCATTACCGTGCCTCTTTAGAGGTCATTCGAGAGTACGAGATTGAACAGAATCAATCTGCCTCTCCCATCCTCACGCAGTATGCTTCAGGCCAACCCAAGGATCTCCCCACTCCCATCGTCATCCCTCCCCCTAATGTTTAGATGAAGGATTCCACATCGACCATTCTTTACCTATCCTCCTCTGCGAGACACCTGGAGCCCAGTCCCCCTGCATCCTCCCCTGTCGTTTCGCCTGATCCCCTCTTTTCCACCCATACCCCGGTTCACTCCACAACCACCTCTGTACGGACCTCGCGGCAGGGTCCCCACCCGCCTTGGGCGGCCCTCATATACAACCCTCCAGCTTGTATGTGAGTCATCGTCCTCCTGCACCTTGCCCTCCCTCCCGCAGTTGTCACTCGATGTCTCCTGTCCACTCACGCTGCCGTCCGTCTCCATCTTCCATTCATTTGTTGTCTTGTGACACCATTATGCAGGACCCTCCGTCCACACCATTTATCGGTTACGCCGATGGTGCAAGTCGTTACTCCCGGAATCTAGCCGCGGCAGGTTGGGCCATTTTCACCCCCTTGCATGACCTTGTTCTCTCCAACGGGGTCTGCATTGGTCATGCCACCAATAACCAGGACGAATCTGATGCAGTGCGTGGTCTCTTAGCCGATGCCCTCTTGCATCGCGTGCTCCATCTGCACGTTCGTTTGGATTCCCTACTTCTTGTAATGCAAATGAATGGTGTTTATCGTGTGCATAACCCTGTGCTGTTTAGACGCTATTTACGAGTGAAACTCTTGATACGTGCATTTGGAACCATAACTTTCAACCATGTACCTCGAGAACAGAATCACTATGTAGATACTATTGCAAACCAAGTTCTAGACTGGCATTTATCACATGCATTTCATTCAAGACAATAACATTCATAACAAACCATAACGATGCATATCCATAATATGTGTCGCAAAACATGTGATTAGAGTCCATCTACTCTGATACATATGACATGCCCACAGCATGTTACACAAACTCAAAAACTGGGGGGCACCACCTGCCCCTACATACATCACTGGGGGCACCATATGCCCCACCCTAATCACTATGGAGGATCTTGGAGCAGTAGCTCTTGCCACAAACACCTTGAATCGCGCATCGCACCGGCCAAGCCATCGCCATGCGCCGCATGACACCTCGCCACTCAGAGGGTACTCCAACACACGACTCTATGAGCGGTCGTCTAGAGTCCACCGCCACCATGCTCACGACCACCCGGTCAACAACGGGCCATCTACATCGGATGTCCTCCGGGTGACAACTCTAAAGCTGCATCCTCATTCTGCGCTGCTCTCGATCCTGTAGCTCCAGCTGCTGCCGGTCGTCCCATATATCCGGCCGGTTTCACCGGTGCTATATCTGCATACCAAAAGTACATGAATCAGTACCTTACATTACTATTCAAAATACTTTAACATGCCCATACAAGAATATCAATCTGTCACTTACCATCGGGCCCCCAGACTCGACCAGGCGGAAGTGGCAGGGCCGGATCTCCACAATAGCTAATCCCACTATAGGGATAGTCGTCTATGTACAAAGGCATCTGATCCCAATGGGCAAAAAACTCCGGTCAAAATACTCGCCCGACCGCCCCTCCTCCTCCTCTGCACAGTAGCCGTCCCTAACGGCACATCCTGGGCTCTCTCGGGCCCCCATCTGGAAGCTGTACACGAGGCCTCAAGGTCAGGATCTTCTTAAAGAAGAAGGCGCACAACAAAGTCCCATATGCGCAGTCATGGTTCACCTGCCACCTGCATAGTGACAACTGTCGCTTTAGCGACACCAAAAGCATTTGGGCCCACCCAATACACTTTCCACTATCATCATCTGCCCCCCCAGTGATGTGATGGAATGCCTGGCTGCCCAGGATTCGCAGCACAACTACGGCCACTGCACGGGTTTCTAGCCTCTCTAGATCCCCGATCGGTATTCGAGTCCCCTTGACTTGGAGACCCGATCGACAATGGCGTTCCACGAACTCCATGATATGCCGCCCCCGCGGAAACACTGGCTGTGTGTTTCCCACCATCCCCAGTGGTGGGAGACCAGTCAGGAAGTACACGTCCTAGACCGTCAGTTCGATCCTGTGCCCCTGCACCACAAAGATCTCCTGATCTGGATCCCAATAACTAATAATCCAGGCCAGTAACGGTTCCCCTGCTCTCATCAATGGGTTCTCCAAAAACTTGAGAACCCCAAATCTGGCCAATACATGGCGGACGCCCTGATCCGCCTGGATCTCTGTCCGAAGTGTCCCCAGATCTCTCTCTCTCCAGTTGACCCGTAACTCTGCCATACCTGCACAAACATATCATTTTTGTCAGCGTACAGATCGGGAAAACCATAACCAAACACCAAAACCCAACTTCCAGCCATAAAACAGCACCAAAACCCCCTCATCTCCCAGGTCGCAGTTTTCTGCCCTTTTCTGGACCAGGTCGCACCTTTTGCCTTGATACCTGCGTCCTAGGTCGCACTTTTTGCCCCAAAAAGTGCGACCCGGCCGTAGAGATGAAGGAGGGGCTGTTTCTGGGATTCTGGGCCCTAAACTGAAAAATTAATCCATCAAAATGCAAGAGAAAGGTTAGGCCTCTTACCTCCAACTGACGGATCTCGATTCCAACGGTCGGTTTGTCCGCTACGTTCGCCGCAAGATTTAGGGCCTTCTCTCCTCTCCACATTCACCACAGCAACAATAGCAAATGAATGATTTTGGAGGGAAAACTGCCTTATTAAAAGAGAACCCCTGATTCTTCTTTCGACTGCTGTGACCACACCGTAGCCCCGTTCGACGAACCTTCAGCACCGCTGGAAAGCTCTCACCGAGCTCTCAAATGGGTTTCTGTTAGTTTTTGGTGATTTGATACTTCACCTGGACACATTTGTCTTGGTTAATTATCTATTTTCAGTTTGAAATCAAATGTATTAGGTTCTGCTTATGCCTTTGATTCTCTTGTTGTTCTTATCAATTTTCCAACTCCCTCAGTTTACAAGTATATAAAGGATTTTGTTTTAGCCATTTATTAGTTTTTTGTTCTCAATCTTTATGTCCATTTCATAAATCCATCATAACCTTAAAATATCCACCAACCAAGTAAACGTGCCCTGCAAATGCTCTTAAACACCATTGATGAACTTATCTGGACCTTGTTAGACTCCATTTCCCAATGACTTAACAATATTCCACGTTTCCTATCTAAAATCTATCAAAGTATCATACCCAACCAAAAAACAATCAACATACCTTGCACTTAATATCTAGCCTAAAATCAACCTCTTAAAAGCATCAAGCTATTTCCTTACAAACATATTGAGAGATCCCTCTCTGAGACTAGGAGGGCTAGATCCTAGAGCTCTAAAGCTTGGTTTGATGTTACCCTTGTCAATTTTTATCTCAATCAATCTAGCAAATTATGGGCAGCTAACATAGTGGCGATCACAGTTGGACCTCTGAGTTCATAGTTGCCTAGAAAGCTCTTATAGACTCATTAGTCCTTCAACAACCATAGAAACTCAGAAAAACCAAAAACATCTCAGATTGGTTTCATAATAAACATTGGTGGTGGACCATAGAATATTTTACCTTTGAAAGAGCTAAACATTTTCACCTGGCGACTCCACTAGCTTCCAGTAGGCCTATTATTTACTAGTCCTTGTAAACTCCCTTGGGAATGTATTGAGCAAACCCAATTACTATTGGTGGACAGAAAAGTTCAAATCTTCCACCTGGCAACTCCAAAACCTCCAAAATACCTAATGACTCCACTAGTAGAAGACTCTAAATTGGTTGAAAGGATTCAGTGACCCTTCTGATTTACAAACATGGATCCAAGGATACAAAGGAGATATTCTCCAATGAACAGAGATCATATCCCTGGATTCCCATACAAAATGCCTCAAATATATTGGATGAAAAACCTGCCTATTTTTCAAAATGAAAATTTTGATGACCCCTTGTTACATCTCATCAAGTTTCATATACATGTATCAAGGTTAAAAGTTGAATGGCATGAGGAATGTCTTATGAAAATGTTCATGCCAACATTAGAAGGTAAGGCAAGGGATTGGTATGAATGTTTAGAGCATAAGAGCTTGTTTTCTATAAGAGACATGCACCAAGTGTTTTATGAAAAATATAGGGATAACCTTTCATCTTTATCATGGGTTGCAAATTGTTGTGATCAATTTGGAGATCTCATACAACACCTTGTCATCATTGATGGAGATTTGGGAAATTGGCATCATGAAGATCTATTAGAGGAGATCCATTCATTTCTTACCCAAAGTAACCATCAAGATGGCCAAGGAGAGTTAATCAAGGATGAAATCCACTAAAAAATAAGAGAGGATCCACAAGATCTCTTTGAAAAGGTTGAAACAAATAACAATCCATCTGCCCCTTTTTGTAAAATACAAGAGGACATTCAGCCACAAGATTATCTTCCACAAAAAAGGGAAGCAATTGTTGCCCAATCCAAAGAAAATAGAAAATGCCTCCTCCTTTAACTGAAGAAGAAATAGATCAGATGTTATCCACTACTGCCTTACCTACTAGAGAAACAAAGGAACATATTGTTGTTAAAATTGGAAAACCTCCTCAAGAAAAAATTCCACCCTATGAGCAGTCACAAGAGGAAGAAAAACATCATGATTCTATCTAGAGAAAGAGAAAGGCGCCTCCCCTTTTAACTGAAGAGGAAAATAATCAGATCCTAAACATACAACCAACTTCCAAACTTTTATCTAAAGAGGATATATCTATATGTTTTACTGTTGACCTATTTGTTGATTCCTTTTCTCATACAAAAGCTATAAAACATATTGATGTTGATGCTAGACTACCTTCTCAAGAAAACCTGGTACTAGGGAATGCTCCTACTCATCATAATTATGGCTCTCAAGCAGAAATCATCTCACTCAATCAATGCATACCAAGATTGCTTAAAATCAGTATAACATTTCATTCTGAAGCTATCAAACCAAATAGTCATAAAGAAGGAGAAGAGACTCTTTCTCAAAAGGATCCCAAGGTTATTCAAAAGAAGGAGGGAGAAATCGTAAATGAGGTCTATTTCTCAAATCCCCTAGGCCAGTTATTATTCGAGGACCCTTTTTATGTTTCCTTAGAAAATTTTAAAAAGGGAATAAATCATGCCAATGACCGTTTGTGGTAAATCTTAGAGGAAATTTGGAGTGCTACTGTTCATAAGAAGAGAAAGTGGGAGTGGCCTTCCAGCTACCTGAGAGGTGGAATAAAAAGAAATTATCTAGTCACTTACTTGACTAGCTATACTAGAAAAAAGAGTTCACCTGATAAAGGTACATCATATGTAAAGTTAGATTAGGTTAGATAGTTAAAAATAAGCTCAGTCTTTGAGCATCCTCTTAGTCTTAGAATGTTTTGAAATCATGAAAAATACAAAAAAAAATAAAATAACAGAAAAAGAAAAGAGGGCAGATTCAAAAGAGGTACAACCCCATACCCAAAAAAATAGAATTTTCTGAAGGTGAGAAAATCTAAATGCCACTACTTGAAAGAGCATTACTATTTAGTCATATAGCCTAATCATGACTAAGTAAATTTCAATTTTGTGCTGATAGGTTAGTGAAAACAAATTTGCCAAATAGTGTAATCTTGGCTTATCAGTAGAATAGATTAGAATAGAAAAGAATGGTTCTAACAAGATGAAAATCTGAACCAAGAAAAGGAAAAAGATAGCTCTAAATAGATCAAAACCAGAGCTGGAAAAATAATAGAAGGATGTTTATAATTTTCAGATCTTAAGCCTCAGATCCCCAAGAGAATAAATTGAAATTTTTGGATTTCTCTCAACCTGCACATCATGCTCACCACATTTTAGATGATTTGGAGCAGGTTCCATCCCTCAAAAGGTCAAAAAACCTCACTTTTTTCACCTTTCTGCCACTGTTTTGGGCTTGGTGCTACGGAAATGATAGTCTAGAGATTTTTTGACATTTTTGCTAGGCTATTGGAGCCGGATCAGGAAACTAAAAGGATTTTTGGAAAGAGGACTCTTCAGGCTTTCCTACAATCCATCACGGAGCCAAATCCGACATCGAGAAGGGGTCCAAAACATAGTTGCAAAAGAGCCTATTTTCTGCTAAAATGGCGCTCCGCGAATGAGGCTATTTAGTGTATTTTGGACCAAAAGTTAACAAAACACACTCATTTATTGCAAAATAATATTTTAGTGTTTTTTGAGGAAAAACACTCTAGAATTGGGTGTAAGAAGTTATTATGGCATTTATTTCATAGGATATTATGTGCCTTGGGCCTTGCATGGTCTCTTGGGCATTTATGACATTTATGAGTTTTTTAGGGTTTTTAGAAGCCTCTTATGGTTTCCACCTCCTCATTTGCAGAGTTAAATAGAGCATGAAGACTTGATTGTAAATGTTGGAATTTGATGATTTTCAAGAGCAATACATGGTTGTTATGAGCTTGGAGAAGAAATTGGTGTTGTGGAGTTTATTAATGGCTTGCTTGGACTGATGATGGAGAAGCTTGTTTGCAGGATTCCTTAGCTTGGTTAATGGTGATGTATTCTTAATTTGTTCATGTTTTCTTGTTATCATATGTTTCATCCTTTATTACTGCAGTAGAATAGAGAAGTATAGGTTAAGAAATGCTCTTGGAAGCACCTTAGTCCTCTTGCCTTCTATTGCCTTGATTTTTTCCTCTGTTTAGGTCATATTAAGGAATTCTTAACCTCTCCTTAGGCTCACCTAAAATTGTTTGTTTCATTAATGGATTAGTATGCTAGTTTACAAATATGATTCACGGTAATCCCTGCTTATTTGATACTATCTAAACTCTGTCTTTGAAACCTCTCTTTGAAGTATTGCATGCTAGGTTAAGTCAAAGAGGTCTTGTTTCGATATTTCCCTTTGCCCATGCCTATCAGTTTGCCTCAGAGTTCTTTGTAGCTTAATTAAAAATGTTTCGTAGTTACCTCTTTGATTGATGAAATTTACTATGTCATCTTATATTTTTTCTAATTCCGAAGGTGAATTTACTAAAGTTAGATAAGATCTTATGCTTTCTATGTTTCATTGGAATGTTTATCTTGGATTTTTATATGTTTAAGTACTTTCATTGAGCTTAATGGTTTTCCCTACCTCATGAATGATATATTTTGCTTGTCTATGTTTAAGACCTCCTTGTTATTGGTACTTGACAAAGGATTCTTGATTTCCCTTTGCCCTACCTTATTCACCAACTTGATGTCCATCCCATTTCACTCATAACCTTAAGGATCCATTAACCTTGCTAAATTGTCCCTGCACTGCACTTTGATTCATTATTGAGACACCCATGACTTTCATTGACTCCATAGCCCAATGATTTGAAGACCCCTCATTCCACCTATTCTACCTGTTCATCTTACCCAACCAAACAATCAACAAACCCTACACTTAATAACTAGACTAAAATCAACAATCTAAAGCAAACAAGAACACATCCTTTGCATCTAATAGAGAGAGCCCTCTCTCAGTCCAGGAAGGCTAGGTACTAAGACTCCAAAGATTGGTTTCATGTTACCCTGTCATTTGGTTGGCCAATCTACCAAATCACGGGACCCTAATAGAGAGTAGATCTGAGTGAGAACATAGTCTTCCCATATTATTAGTAGAATAAAGTCTCATGTCTGATTGGGGAAAACTAATTATATTTTAGATCGACTCTCCTAGATGTTGGGAGTCGAAAAATCTATATAAAATACACCTTTTTCTTATTAGAGATCCATAGCTGCGCAAAAACAACAACGATGGTTTTTTTCCTAGAGAAGGGCTTTACACCAAATATATTGTGTCTCTTGTGTGGATTTGTTTTGATGTGTTTTTTATTGTTTCTCTCATGGTTATCTTTTTTAGCTGCATATATGGTTTATGTTTATGAGATAATCTAATGTGTTGAGTGGAGAATTTTTAATTGGTAATATTGTTAAGAAGATCACACTACTGATTCACCCCTTCCATTCGCTGTAGTGCTCAAGGTTTCCAACAATTAGTATCAGATAGGGGCTCTCAGTTGCAGCTTTTATGGTTGGAGAGTATATCTGGGGTTTGTTGGCAGATTTTTTATTTTTATTTTTGGCTTTTGTTTTGTTTTGTTTTTGTGTGTCTGTTTGTTTTTGTTTTTTTTAATTGGTAATATTGTTAAGAAGAACACACTACCGATTCACCCCTTCCATTCGCAGTAGTGCTCAAGGTTTCCAACAATTAGTATCAGATAGGAGCTCTCGGTTGTAGCTTTTATTGTTGGAGAGTAGATCTTGGGTTTGTTGGCAGAAAATTTTTTTTTGTTTTTTTTTTTTAATTTTTTTTAAAATTTTTTTGTTTGTTTGTTTGTTTTTTTTTAATTGGTAATACTGTTAAGAAGATCACACTACTGATTCACCCCTTCAATTCGTAGTAGTGCTCAAGGTTCCAATAATTAGTATCATATCGGGGCTCTCGGTTGCAACTTTGATTGTTGGAGAGTAAATCTGGGGTTTGTTGGCGGAAAATTTGTTTTGTTTTGGTTTTTTTTGTTTTTTTGTTTTTTTTTGTGTTTTTTTTATTTTTTTTGTTTTTTTTTAGAATGACTTCTCAAGAAATGGTTGTCCTCATTGCTGCAAATTTCAATGTATGGAATAATAATGTTACATCTCAATTATTTTCTTATAGATATAACATTTGGAGACTAGTGTGTGAAGGTTGTGGGAAGGATCCACTTGCACCTAAAATTTTGCAGCAAGATGCCCAAGATAGATGCATAATCTAAAAGAATATTTATGATGGTGATTTGATGAAGCTAGTAGGTTTGAAATATCCTAAAGAAATTTGGGACAAGATATGTTCCATATTTGGATATGGTACCACCAACAATAAGAAGAATGAGAAGAAGAGAAAAAACAAGAAGAAAAAGAAAAAGACCAAGAAGAAGGGCCTTCAAAATCAAGAAGCTTAGCCACAAGAGTCTAATATTCCTAGTGCAAGTAGTTCAACCAATAATGCGCATAAATTAGAAGATCAAGAACCAAAGGTATTGTAGCAAAATCAATCCAAATGTATAGATGCTAATGATTTTATTTTGAGTTAAAAATTTAAGGATTTAGATTTTGATCATGTGAAAGGGCCTAGTGAAGATGGGAATAATATTAAGGTTCTTAGAGCTGAGATTTGTAGAATAAAAATTTCATGCAAGGATAGGAAAAAACTATTGCATATATGTAATGATAAGGAGGCTAAGCTCAAGGAGGATATTTTCATCCTAAAAGTTAAATTAGCAAAAGCAGATTATGTTAAAGAAGGCATGAGGAAGTAGTACAAAGAGAAGGAAGATGAGTGTGAGAGGTTAGAAGTTGAAGTGATGTATTTGAGAAAGCAACAAAATATGGAGAAGAAAAATGTGACTTTGGATAGTTTTCTTGAAATCTAGAGATCACCATTGGATAAATTTGGTCTTGGACTTCAAAAGGGTGAGTCTAGTTTTCATGCAGATGAAAACACCAAATTTGAACCAAAAGAACATGTAGCAAATAATGTAGTAGAAAAGAAAGAAACTAGTAGTAGATAAACAAGAAGAACCAATAGAAATCGAAGATAAATGATCTGAGTATGAACGTTAGGTTTTCTATGCTAATTTCATCTTCAGATTTAAACTTTATTTGCTGATATTATGTTTGATGTACATAGGCTTCCTTGTTTCTTATGTGTGTCAAACAGGTAAATTAACTGATTTTTATCAATGAATTCAAGAGAATAAAGTATGAAAATAAAATTTTGAATAGTAGGAACAAAATACATGGCAAACCATCATAATTGATCCATCAGCACAGAGTTTTTATGAAGGAGTTCACCCCTCCTAGGCTACATCTCCTTGGTCTAGCTTCCATGGCCTAGGCCTATGTATTAGCTAAAAAATTAAAAAAATGTTGTTTACATTCGCCTACAACTCCTTAAACTTGCTTCAATGAATCCATACTATCCAAAACATTAAAAAATGACTCTTCATTCTCTCAATTTGGTATTCATCTGATCTAGGCATGATCTTCCCTCCTGGTGGCTCTTGGCTTCCATTTTATTCAAAGTGATAAAAACAACTTTAGAATTGTTCCCTTGCCTCTGTAACCTATACCAATGGATTTAGAGCATGCCAATCTACCATAAATGACTCTTTCTGAGCCAAAATTAGTCGAAAATTTCTCAAGATATGTTTCATTCAATTCTCTTAAGAAATTTCCTCCAAATCTAGAGAAGACTCTAGTTAATGGCACCAAATATGGAGGCAGCTCCTAATTTAGCGGAACCACCAAAAATCCCACCAAGTTAAACTTCACTTAATTAATACTAAATTGTTGATTAAATATCGGATAAGTGCGATTAGTGCTTAAAGCACATTTACATTAATCCTATTTTAATTAAACCTTAAGCACTAGATTAGTGTGATTAACCCGCAATTAGCACTAAACTCTGCTGTTATTTTTTCAGCCCTGCCTGTGGTCTTTGCAGCATGGTTGTATAGGAAGGTGGCTGGCCCGCGGGACTGGCCCCCTCCAGACCCTCGCTATAATATAAAGGTAGGTTTAAATGTAAGTTTTGAACCTTATATACCAGGGATCATGTGTGGGTATAATGGTAGTTCATGGCGCTTGTTTGGGGGAGGTCGCGAGGTTGAGCCCCAACCTCTGCCCATCCGATATATATTTTTCTATACCATGGTTTAACACCCATCCTTCAAACTTTGGATAACGCAAATTATATCAGACTTTTCAATAGGATTTCAGACTTTGGTTAATAATGTAATATGTTCCCACCATTGCACTATATCAAACCTTCGACATATAAAAATACACACTACCAATTGTATTAAAACAACCTTTGTAATATGGTCTGATTACCATAGTTCAAACTCTGATATTTAAAATAATTTAGGACATTAGACCATTGCAAATAATATTCAACCTTAGCATATAATGAAATTCGAATTCTAGACTTCGGATAGGGTCCACCAGAGGGGGCACGTGGCGGCCCTTGGCTGCACCACATGTCAGCTTCTGGTTGGGTTACCCATCCATATAAAAAAAATATAATTCAACCTTAGGAGCATATATAAAAAAATTTCACCTTCAAACCAATTCGACAAATCCTGCTGTGACACTTGTCACAATACCATTGGTGAAAAATTGAAGAATATTCCCTGCATGCTGATTGGGATGCCATGTCATCAACCTGTCATTGTTCTGCAATTTTTTTAGCTATTTAAGAAAATTAACAATAGGCTCTATCTCCTTTATCCAGACTCTATTTTCGACGAAAAAAATTGCACCTGATTATTGGCGATGAGCTCTTCGTTGTCATTAAGTTTTCAATCAATTCTCAACACTTTAATTTTCAAGCTTTTACACTGAGCACCTAATCATTCCTCCCCACTAGAAGCCTTTTGGACCCAAAAATATCTTTGATTATTAATCATGTTGATGAGGTACTGTTCCCTCACCCTTCTAATCTCTATCCATTGAATTTTTCCCATTTTCATCATTTGGAGCTTTTCACAAAACTTAACTTTTTCCTTGACCCTTGTGACCTTCTCTTCCTGTCATTGAAACTGTTATCACTAGAAAATAGGACAAGCAAAGGTGACATTATTTAATGTCAGGCATAAGGATTTACAAGGCTAAAAGACATTAGAGAATATGAAGTATTTAAAAATATCTAAGGTCTAAGAGGAAAAATCAAATTACGCACAAAAGGAACTAGTTAAATGCGCCTTTACATGCATAATTCTTCAATAAGCGTGCCTATGTGCGGCTTTTCCTAAAAACACCACATGGTCCTGAGAGTGGTAGGAGTCACTTTCTGGGACCATAAGGCATGCTCCAGGACATTGATCCCACAATTGAGGCTGCCTAAGGAAAACTTCCCAAGCCTCCTTAGGACCTCAAGGGAGCAGATAATGTAATCACTCTCCTCTCTTGGGTCACAATCCACAATGTACCAAGAGAGGGAAGGAGGATTTGATTTCTCCTATAAGAGGCCACCAAGAGATGAAAAATATCAAAAGACATTGTTATGCTGGCTAGAATTTCTCCAAGCAATACCAATAGTGTTTGATCTGGAGCAGAGATAGAGGGGACTCAGTTGTTGGCCATCCAACAACTCCAGTCCACCATAGTAGAGAGAGGGAGACTTTGCACCAAGGAAGCTCCAAAATAAAGACATCCTTTCATCGGGACTTGGAACTCCATAGTTCTAAGGGCCCATTTACAAGTGGGTAAAATTTTCATCCTTCATTCCTACCAGCACTCAATAAGAGGGAACGTAAGTGCCTCCATTTGGATTATTGAATTTGTTTGACTCTATTCAGAGATTTTGTTTTTATTTGTTTTAGTTTAGTTTTTATGTTTGAATATGCATGCTATTTCTCTATCTAGTATGTTTATGTTTTAGCATGTTCCACTAGCTTGCTTGACTCCATATATTTTTTGCTTGTGACCAATAACTTAAGAGGTAAAACCACCCCTCTGAAGCGAGTGTGATATGCTACATCTGTGCGCCAAACACACTAACACAAGATTGGCGACTCCACTAACATTTATTTCCAAGTTTATGTGGTTGTGCATTTTTTTGCAGAGACCTCTTTCTTTGTTGAGGAGTTGGGCTAGAACTGCCCCCTATCCCTTCTTCACTGCCTAATTCACCTTCAATGATAGGCTGAAGTTGAAGAGCTCCCAAAAAATTAATTTTCAGGAACTTGCACAGATTTTTTGCAGAGAGACATGCCCTAGTGAGCACATTTGGAGGTGATTTATGTGTGGCCTTCGCGCATGTTTCTTCCTTTTCCACGCAGAAACCAGAAGTAGATTTTTTTCTAATATTTCCAAATTTTTCTTGCTTGTAAAAGTGTCTGGTGGCCCATAATACATCTGCCAACACTGGATGAGGTGCCCCGCAACTTTTAAATCTCACTTTTAGTTGATTTTAGTAGTTTAGGTGTTGGTTTTATTTCAAGTTTATTTTTGAAAATTTAACACATAGTTTAAGTAGGAGGCAAATTAAATTGCATTCCGAAATAATTTATGTTTTGTGAATTTAGGTACCAAAACACCTAGTTAATTAGCCAAAGTAAGTGGCCCAAGTCCACACATTCTTAGCTAGTTATATTTCATTTTTCTAGTGTAAACGTTATTAGTTTAGTTCAATTTTTGCACTAGGATTTAGCGACCAGGATCCAATTGTCGATAGAAGAGAAAGTAATCTCTGCTTCCTTTGCACCCTCGGGTGACTCTACGCAAGCATATGTGTTAGTCATTAGTAATTTTCACATGTTTTAGATGAATTAATGCTTTTGTCTTGGATTTCTAGAAATCAAAATTCAAGAATCATGTGTGTTCTAGAAATCTCCTCAAATAGAAATTTTTCACTATCCTGCTTCCTTGTCAAACCTAGCCAGTCTGTCATCCATATAAAACCCCATCCTGGACTAATGTCCCTCACTCTCTCTGTATTTTCCACCCTTGCCTGTAAACCTCTGTCTCAGTTTGCCTAAACCCTATATCTTTACACCTTGTTTTTCCAAGTAAACAAATCTTTCTCCCCTTCTCACCAAGTACCTCAAGCAATGATGGTGTCAAATCTTTCCTAGAAAGCCTTATGAAGTAAAAAAAAAGTTGTCTAAGTTGTCTAGGATGATGGTGCATAGTAGAGTGTCAAAGCCCTGTCTCCTCATCCAAAAACCCTGATCCAATGTTTTTAGTCAAAAAACTACTCCAAGGACATTATAGTCAGTTTATAGGTTCACCTAGGTTATGCACTATCAGCTTTTTGATTTCACTATTCCTACATGGTATTCAAAAATGAAGTCAAGAGGAACAAATTTGAGGCTTCTCATTATCCAAGGAACATTAAAGGACCTCCAAATGTACCCCTTTGATCTAACAGTAAGTCTAAAAAGGAGAAATCTACCATGCCCAAGCATTTTTGCAGGAATGCTTGGTAATTGGTCAAACAGTAGAATAGAGGCATGGAAGGAGACCTAAAGAGCTAATGAAGACATCCACAGCTAGTAAATTAATACAACAAGCTGAAGTCTAAGGGAAAAAATCATCACAAGAAGATCATCAGTGATGGTAAATGTTTTTGGCCAAACAAGGAATAAATGCTAGTGTTGCAAAGGAAAAGGTCACCTAACTCCATAAATTCACAATTGAAGATTTTTTGGAAATAATGAATGAGTTCTGATAGGTTTTTTAGAAATTAGAAGATAACACTGATTATATTTTTCTGAGCAGCCCTAAAACCCAGGGATTTGGAAAAAATGACAAAATGATCAAAAGATAATGATAGAGCCTCCTTAATTACAACAGATGGCTACCAGAGAATTTCAAGCTACCTTTATAGGGTTTGTCAAAAGCAACAATGTTTTCACCTGCACTAAAAGAAGAGATGGAAAAGAATATCAGTTTAAAAAGGGCTAACCTCCCAAATGCAAAATGACTTCAAAGTAAACAAGAGGAGGCAAGCATAAGGTTGAGTCTCTGAAAAATTCCCAAGTCAAAACCATGGAATAGTATAGTTGGTTTACTGTTGGCAAACAAACCTTTTACTACCTTAAGAAATAGAAAAAGAGGAGAAGAAATAGTCTTTAGGTCACCAACAGTCAACAAATACCAATAATTTTAAAGACAGGTGTTTTTATGACAAAAGCATGCCCAAGACAAATGGTCAGTACCCAAGTTATCAAAAATAAGAAGGGTGAAAAAGACATCAGAAAAACAACAACACAAAGAGAAAAAGTGCCTCGAGGAAGTTTCTCAAAAAACCTCCAAAAGATAAAAGTGATGAGAAAAATAAAAAGGACCACGACATAGTAAAAGTGGGTTTTGTGGTTTAAATTATCTTTTTCAAAAGCATAGAGGTTTTTTGAATTCATTGGTTTGCTCATTCCTGCACTTGGCAAAGAACAAAGGAGCTCCAAGGAGAAAAATCAAGGCTTCTGAACCATTTCTGGGCAAAATTGTTAGGCACTGCGCAAAAGAGGAGCCGGTGCTACACAAACTACCATCCTCCCCATTCATTTTTTCATGGTGCTACGCAAAGTTATATTTGGTGCTACGTAAACTTTGGGCACTGCACAAACGCAGGCCCAACCCACCCAAAGACTAACAAACTTTTCCTTTTGCTTGAACTTCATCTCTCTGCCCGGGCACTGCACAAAATAAGCCGCCCGAATCTCCTAACTGATGTGCAGGGTTTCCCATCTCACCCAATGCTGTGAAAACAAGAAGCCTAACTTGCCCATAAAGTGTGAAAACTTCCCAGCGCTATGCTAAATCACGTTCATCCTCACCGGTACTGCACAAACAGGCAGCCCGACCCGCCTACAATAAAGGCTCTTTGAAAAGTTCAGAGAGGTGCCAAAGGTGACAGAAAGACCCCAATGCATAAATTTATCCTTCAAAGGTGCCTCCAAGACTGAAGAAAATTGAAGAAAGTGTTAAGTGACATTTCCTCTTGATTCCCCAAATCAAATATGCAAAAGCATCTTTTTTTAGTGGTTGAGGTAAAAAGCTTAGGAGGGTGAAACCCTAGGTCAAAATCAAAGATAACAGTGGCACTCTTGAAACCAAATTTGATATCAGAAAGTGTGGGGGGGGGGGGGGAATTAAGGCTGTTACTATATTCATGATTAAACTCCTCAAGCTGTAAAACCACTCACAACCTCAGAACTCATCTCCTTAGCTAAAGTTGACCTCATCATCATTTCTCACTTGGTTTTTTCCCACTAAACCTCAATTCTTCAAACTAGTGTCTCCCATCACCATGTCAGGGACTGAAAATAGCATTGGTAGTGGAGGATTTCAAAGGTCTTGAAAGAAAAAGCACAAGGGAGGGAAAGCTAATAGGTTGGAACCCCAAAATATAGTGGCTATCACATCTTCTCCTAGGATCTTGTCATGTTTCCAAAACACAAGGTGTTTTTAGTTTTGTGAGAAGGTCAAGCAGGTGAAGAGCCATCTTGAACTTATAAGGCTCCTCATCCTCAATTTACAAAACAAACATACAGACCTAGCAGGGGTGAAATTTGATATTTCAACAATGTCCATATCCGAAGCCATTGGTATCCCTTCAGTGGGTGAGAAATGGTTCAAGAATGGTAAGCTAGAAAGAGATTTATTTTTGCCATTTATCAAAAGGAGGTATAGAGAAGGTAGTATCACATTTTTCCCTTTCTCAGATCTCAAACACATGTATGCACCCTTGATGTTGGCTATCATGAAATACTTCATGTTAGTATGAATCTTTTGTCGGAAAAAGACCACTTTAGCTACGTATAACAAATAGCCCTAACATCAATTATGGCTGCCAATATCTTCAAATATGTAGTTAGTTGATCAAGACAAAGCTGCAAAAATCCAGGTCTATGCATAAAAAGACATTAAGCAGTAAAAATGAATTTTTTCTCCATGCATCCAATAGACAAGACAAGAACAATATTTTTGAAAGAATTTTTATATTAAAGGGCACCTGAGAGGAAAACAAGAAAGGTGTTTCCAATTCTCCTCAATGGGATGGGTTTTTGAAATTCCTCAGCACTTTAGATCTAAAACTTCTCTCTCTCGTTGGTGTAGAAAACCCAGACAAACATAGAACTCAAAGGGAGCTCACAAAGAAAATAATGGAGAATGTGACAATGATAATGGCTCAAAGTCAAAACAAGAGTATAGATCCAGAGTGATATAATATGCAAATGAAAGGTGACAAATGAATAGGAAAACCCTTCTATTTATAACAAAATATTAGGATAGTCTAGGACTTGGTGCATGAATAAAATATTATTAGCCAAATTCTAGAACCACCTCTTAGGAATATTTTATTAAATAAATATAGTGATTAGATGTAGGGCAGGTGGTGCCCCCTAGTGGGTATGTAGGGGCAAGTGGTGCCCCCTAGTTTTGAGTTTTGTTTTTTATAACATGTTATGGGCATGTCAGATGTATCAGAGTAGATGGACTCTAAAAACATGTTATATGATATATATTATGAATATGTATTTTGTTGATGATATGGAATGTTATTGTCTTGTGTGTGACAAATGCCAATCTAGATTATGGTTTGCAATGTTATCTACGTAGTGATTTTGTCCTCTAGGTATATGATTGAAAGTAATGAATCTAAATTGATGTATCAAAATTTTCACTCGTAAATAGCGTCTAAACAAGATAGGGTTATGCACATGATAGAAACCATTGAGTTGTAAGACAAGAAGGAGGGAATCTAAACGAACGTGCAGATGGAGGATGTGATGAGAGAGGGCATCGGCTAAGAGGCCACGTACTGCATCGTATTCTGCCTGATTATTGGTGGCATTACCAATGCAGACCCCATTAGAAAGAACGAGGGTATGTAAGGGGGTAAAGGTGGCCCAAGCTGCTGAGGCTAGATTTTGGGAATAGCGACTTGCCCCATCGACATAGCCAATATAATGTGTGGATGGGAGGTCCTGCGAAATAGTGGCACAAGACAAGAAATGGGAGGAGGAAGAGTAATGATGGCAGCATGAGTGTAGAGTAGACTTCAAACGACAACTATGGGAGGGAGTAGTCTGGGTAGAATGGCTATGACTCATAGACTGACTAGAGGGTGATGTATGAGGGCTATGGGAGGAATAGCTGGAGCTCATGCTGCGGAGAACATCATAGATACGGATGGTATCATCTTGGTTATGGGTGGGAAATAAAAGGTTGAGGAAACCACATGACGCTGCAAAGCTACCTAAATCATCAACATGGGAAGAAAGGCGCACATATAGATTGTCATGGGGGATGATAGAAGAACAAGTAAAAAGATGGTCAAAGGATGTGGAGCCCAAGAATGTTGCTGAAGGGGGATCAAGCAAAACAGACGGAGTGGATTCAGAGGGAATGTACTCTGAGGGTCGCACGGATGATGATAGGTATAGGAGGGGGGTAGCAAGTTCCGTCATCTCAAAATTAGGGGGAGGAATGTCAATGGTAGCAGGGGGATCCTTGAGTTGGCCTAACGCATATTGCGCGAGGATGGGAGAGGCGGATTGATTTTGTTCAACCTCATACTCGCGAATGACCTCTAAAGAGGCTCGGTAATGCGTGAGGTGAGGACAATGGTGAGAATAATGGCCATGGACACCACACAGAGCACAGGGTTTGTTGGTGTGAAAAATATTTGGGTTCTTGACTACGGACGAGGAAGAAATAGAGGATTCAAGGACTGTAGACTCTGGGAATGCAACTTTAACCATGGGTTTGATACGGGGTAACTCGGGACAAGTATGGGTGGCATGACTGATGCCATCACACAAGGCACAAGGCTTGGTAGGTGGAGGAAGGGTAGGGTCAGTCGGGGTAGCCTTGTCTTTGGATTCCCCTTTGCGAGCTTTGCCTTTCTTTCTGGTAGCTATCACAACAGGAGAAGGGTCTTGTTGAGGTACTGGTGGCACTGTAGCGACGGAAGAAGCTAAGGAAATCAGTTGAACTGGTGTCAAAGCAAGGTATGGTTTGGGGTGACTTGGTGGGGTCTCAGCTGGAGGAGTAAGATACCAGACAGGTATTCCCAGGGTCAAATTAGGTAAGGAAAGGGTTATCATGATGGGGACTGAATAAACTCTGGGAGGGGGAGTAAGGAAAGTTATCTGACTGACAGGGTAATGGCCAGGAGGGACGGTTCCCATATGGTTGAGACCTGAGGGAACTGACCTAGGAGGGTAGGGAGGCTCGTGAATACTAGCTGGATGGGAAGGGCCAGAAAGAAGAGGTTCGGCCAGCTGAGGCGAAGGGCTAGGAATGGGTTGCGGTGGGTGAGGTTGAGGTTACTGACTAGCTGAAGCGGGCCACTTAAGGTTAGCCCGAGACGATTGCATCATTCAAACATTCGCTAAGCCGGGATTAGAGACAGGAGGAGGAGGAAGACCAAGGAAGGTTCCAAGCAAGGATAAGTCTTTGTAGATGCCAGGGGAAACACTGGTCAAAGAATCAACGGTTTGCTTATTGGTTATAGAAGATATGGTGGACTCAGGGGAGGTCTGAGATTTTGGTTCATGATATGTCAAATGGTCGATGGTGACTATCTTTCCATTGTGAGGGAAAAACATCTTGTGGTGGACCGCGGATGGGACAGCAGACATGGCATAGGTGTAGCTACACCCTAAAAGAATGTTATAGTCAGGAGGGGTGTCGATGACTTCAACGTCAACGCAAACAGTCTTGCCTGTAAGGGTGACAGGACAGTTACAGAATAGGCCAATGGGCTAGGAGGCATGGCCATCCCATGTATGAAGAGTGATTGTGGAAGGGGCTAGCTCAAGAGATCCAATTTGTTTCCAAACCGAAGTAGACATCACACATGCAGATGCCCCCTCATCAATAATACATTGAGACACATTAGCGTTCCAGATTTTGACAGGGATTTGGAAAGCAACGGAAGCAGGAAGAGGAGGATGATCTGACTGACGGGCGTCGAAAACAATCAATTGGTCATCAGTAGGATCTACAGCACCCATGGCAGATAGTAGAGCCTTCTTTTGAGAATGACATGACTGGAGGAGTTCCAGTGTTGAAATGGTGGCAGGAGACTGTGCCGAATCATCTACTATGCTATACGAATGAGCAACTTGACCGGAAGAAGCATTTCGGCGTAATGCGCCCTTAGGAACCTTGATAGGAACCTCAAATTTGGGTTGAGAGATCTGCAAAGGACCATTGGGAGTCGAAAGAGGCTCTGTAGGACCTGAAGAAGGTGACTCAGGGACAGACAGAGTGGGAGGCGTGGGGTACTGATGAGACCGAGTTTGAAGGTTAAGGTCAACGGTGAGAGGTTGGTCAGAAGTCATCATGAGAATCTGGTAATCAGAGGAACTAGAAGGTGAAGGTTGAATGGTTACTGGGGCATGAGGCGGTTGAGTAGCCACGAATCCTTGTTGAGGGAAAGGATTGGTAAACACGGTTGGCTGAGAATTAGCCGCATTGGGGGGAATAGAAGGGGAGGTATGCTATCCACGCAGTGTAGTCTGAGACTCCCACATCTGCTGCATCTATGGTAATAGGGGACAATCGTGAGTGTAATGACTGTAAACACCGCAACACAAACAAGGCTTACTGGTGCGAAGAGGCCTATCCGGCTTGGGCTGAGAGCCCTATGGCTGGTTAGCAGTGTTAGAATCAATACTTGGAGGATTGGATCCACAATTACCAGGGGCATATTGATTTTGATTGTCTTTCCTCTTTCTTTGAGAAAAAGGATGATTAGTCACACCCTACTATGAAAATACTTACCCTAGAGGGGGTAGTAGTTGCTGTTGCGGGGGTGGAGAAGGCAAGGGAGGTGGAGGTCCAAATTCTGGAGGAGCTGGGACACCAAGCTGTGGGTAAGGATAAGGGTTAGGATGGGAAAAATTAAGGTAAGCAGGAGGGTAGGCAAAAGGAGGAGGCATGCCGTATCCTGGATACATGCTACCTGGAGGGGGGAAAGTGCTGGAGGTGCTAGCCCCTCCCAGAGGGAAACCATAGCCCATAGGAGGTTGAGTGTAGGTATGTGAAAGAGATCCAATGATATCATCAGCAGAGTGAGATGCCCCCGGGGTGTTAGTGCTACTGGGTTTGGGGAGGTCAGGAAGGACGGTATAAACATAACCAGATTGAGCATAGATGAGGTCATATTTCAAGGCTATTTGGAGGGCGGCTTCTTCGGTTTGAGGGAACTAGGATGCAACATCTTTTCTGATGGCAGGTAAGAGAGAGTGAAGGAACCAGTCCATATAGACCCGATCTTAAAAGGTGGGAGCTCGACATAAGCTCCTTCTTCTCTGCCATTCCTGGACATGAGCGGAAAGGCAGGTCGAAGAGGATTGATGGAAAGAAGTCAAGAGTTCTGTACCAATGTCGTATCGGAGAGGGAGCTTAAAATAAGATAAGAAGGCTTAGGCAATGGTCACAAAGGTGGTATGGGAAGAGGCAGTCTGATCAACATACCATTTAGAAGCTTCACCAGTAAGTCTGCATTGGAACAATCTAAGACGGATGGAATCATTAGTAATGGAATTGGAGGAATGCCACATGTGGAAAGATCAAATATGGTTAGAGGGATCTTCACTAGCAAGGCCTTTGAACTTGGGGATTTCGGAGGGGAGCTTGGTTGGCATAGTAGGCCAACTAACATCGTGGCGGATAGGATCGTTGATCAACTGATTAAAATTGGGGAGACTGAGACCTACCATATAAGGGAGAAAAGGGACAGTTGAGGTAGTTCCCGTGGTGGTTCCACTAGTAACAGACCCAACAATAGGACTGGGGTTGCCGCTAGCGTTAGGCCCTGAACTAGACATGGTGAAGGTAACATGGGGAGAACCAAAAGTATGGGGAGAACCCGAAGAATCAGAAGAAGATTTAGAGTGTGGACTCGGGGGAGGACTAACTCGACGATGGCAGGAGGGAGTAATTCTACCAACTGGAAACTAAGGGTGAAGGCCAAGAAGTCTCCGGGATAAGCACCTTGGAGGTGCAATGATGATGACACAAAGGGAAGAATAAGGACCAACAAAGGCAGGGAGGTGCAGAATCAAATGACGACGATGTTGAAACAAGGGCAGAGAGGTGTAGTGTCAATTTATTTTAAAGTCTTTTCCTGGCAGTGTTAACCAGGCTCTTCTTCACTTAGGGTCAGTGTATGGCGTGTGTTATTTTTAATTTTTTAAACCAAGACATTTTGAGAGTAAAAGAAAAAGTGTGCTGCGTAACTGAAAATAAATCTGTAGAGAACAGTAAATAAGGCTGAAATAATAGAAAATTAACAGTTAACAATGCATCGATCTAACTCAAGAAGGTGGGTCTCTCAAAAATAGTCTAAAAGAGGGAAAAAAGTTAATCAAAACACACTAAAAAGAGGCCAATAGATCTAAGGTTAGGAGGGACAGGGATCTAAAGGAGAAATTTGCTGAAAAGAAGTGCAAAAAACAACAAAAAGGCAGAGGCAAGGTTGCTGTAACAAAGGAGGAAATCAGTTAAAGGTAGAAGGGACAAGGAGGTGACCCTAGAGGCAAACCCAAACAAAACTATATGAGGTGATTTGAAAGGGAGAAGAGCTGATCTAAAAGGGATCTGAAAATGAGGTATCAGATCTGAAAATAAGAAGGCTGAAACTCTAAAAATTCAGACGTCTGAAACAGCTAAAACTCTTCCACAAAAATTGGAGGGTACTAAAGCCCTAAGGGGAAATATTCCCACTTAGTTGAGTAAAACAGATCAAAAACGGGTCTAAATGGGCTGAGTCAGAGGCTGGAAAACCCTGACAGAAGCTTCAAACAAACCTAGAAAACTTGCTGAAAAATTGTAGAAAAAAGTGCAGGTCATAGGTTCTGACCTGTTTTCAGTCCAAGTCACAGTTTTGGGGTAGAAAAATGAGTCCTCTAGGCCAAGTCACAGGTTTTGGGCCGATAAGTGCAACCTATAGATCTGGGTCTCTCAACGGCAGATTTCAGAAAAACTTGTCGCCTCAGCTATGGTTGATGTCTGTTGCCTGCGCAATAGGGCCAGAAACACATAGAAGTTAAAAATTTTAATGTTTGAGGGTTTTTGAGGTGGAAAACATGATAAAAATAGGAAAAACAAAAAACTGAAGAGAAACCCTTGGGCTCCACATCCTTTGACCATCTTTTTACTTGTTCTTCTGTCATCCCCCATGACGATCTGTATGTGCGCCTTTCTTCCCATGTTGATGATTTAGGTAGCTTTGCAGCGTCATGTGGTTTCCTCGACCTTTTCTTTCCCACCCATAACCAATATGATACCATTCGTATCTACGATGTTCTCCGCAGCATGAGATCCAACTATTCCTCCCATAGCCCTCATACATCACCCTCTAGTCGGTCTATGAGTCATAGTCATCCTACCTAGACTACTCCCTCCCATAGTTGTCATTTGATGTCTACTCTACACTCACACTACCATCATTACTCTTCCTCCTCCCATTTCTTGTCTTGTGCCACTATTTCATAGGACCTCCCATCCACACATTATATTGGCTATGCCGATGGGGCAAGTCGCTATTCATGGAATCTAGCCTCAGTAGCTTGGGCCATCTTTACCCCCTTGCATACCCTCGTTCTTTTTAATGGGGTTTGCATTGGTAATGCCACCAATAATCAGGCTGAATACGATGCAGTACGTGGCCTCTTAGACAATGCCCTCTCTCATCGCATCCTTCATCTGCACGTTTGTTTAGATTCCCTGCTTCTTGTCTTACAACTCAATGGTGTCTATCGTGTGCATAACCCTATCCTGTTTAGACGCTATTTACGAGTGAAAATTTTGATACGTGAATTTAGATTCATTAATTTCAATCATATACCTAGAGGAAAAAATCACTACGTAGATAGCATTGCAAACCATATTCTAGACTGGCATTTGTCACACACAAGACAATAACATTCCATATCATCAACAAAATACATATTCATAATATATATCATATAACATGTTTTTAGAGTCCATCTACTCTGATACATCTGACATGCCCATAGCATGTTACAAAAAAAAAAACTCAAAACTAGGGGGCACCACTTGCCCCTACATAACCACTAGGGGGCACCACCTGCCCTACATCTAATCACTCTCTGGAGGATCCCGAGCCAATGGCTCTACTCCCGTAGCTCGTAGATCATGCACAGTATGACCAGGCAATCGCCATGCACCACATGACACCTCGCCATTCCGAGCATAGCCCAATACATAGCTCTATGTACTGGTCGTCTAAGTCTTGCCAAACCCACTCTGAAACATCGGTCAGCAACCCATCACATCTACGATGGATGTCCTCCAGGAGAGTGGTCATATTCTCATTCTGTGTTGTTCTCGATCCACCAGCACCTGTAGTTCCTGCTATTGCGGGTCGTCCCATATATCCTGCCGGTTTTACTGGTGCTATATCTGCATACCAAAAGTATAGGGATCAGTACCACATATACTATTCACAAACTTTAACATGCACATAAAATATTAGTTACTTGTCACTTACCATCAGGCCCCCATACTCGACCAGGTGGAAGCGGCAAGTCCAGATCTCCAAAATAACTCATCCCACTATAGGGATAGTCGTCTATGTATAACAACATCTGATCCCAATGGGCAAAGAACTCTGGTCGAAACACCTACCAGACCACCCCTCCTCCTCCTCTACACAGTAAGCGCCCCCAACGACGCATCCTAGGTTCCCTTGGACCCCCATCTAGTAGCTATACACGAGGTTGCAAGGTCGAGATCTTCTCGAAAAAGAAGGAGCACAATACAGTCCCATATGAGAAATCATGGTTCACTTGCCGGTTGCAAAGCAACAGCTGTCGTTTCAACGACACCAACATCATTTGGGCCCACCCATAGTAGGTCCCGCTCAACACTGATTCCATTATCATCATCTGCCCTCTAGTGATGTGATGGAGTGCTTGGCTGCCTAGGATCTGCAACACTGCTGCCGCCACTGCATGGGTCTCTAACCTCTCTAGATCCCCAATCGGTATCCGAGTCCCTTTAACTTGGAGGCCTTGTCGACAATGTCGCTCTACAAACTCCATAATGTTACGCCCCTGTGGTTACACTGGCTGTGTATTTCCCACTATCCCTAAAGGTGGGAGACCAGTCAAGAAATACAAATCCTGGACTGTCAACTCGATCCTGTGCCCCTGCACTATAAAGGCCTCATGATCTGGATCCCAATAACTGAAAATTCGGGCCAACAAGGGCTCCCCAGCTCTCATCAGCGGGTTCTCCACAAATTTCAAAACCCCAAACCTGGATAGTGCACGATGGACACCCTGATCCACTTGGATTTCCGACCATAATGTACCTAGGTCTCTCTCTCTCCACTTGATCCGTATATCTGCCATATCTGCACAAAAACATCATCTTTGTCAGTATACATATAGGAAAAACTGCATTCAATTACACAAAACTCGAATCTCAGCCCACAACAGCACTAAAATGACCTCCATCTGACAGGTCACACTTTTTGGCCAAATCCTAGGACAGGTCACACTTTTGAGGCCCAAACCTGCTTCCCAGGTCACAGTTTTTGCCCCAAATAGTGCGACCTGGCCGTGAAGATGAGGGAGGGTCTATTCTTGAGATTTGGGACCCTAATCTGAACTTTCAATCCATCAAAAAGAAAGAGTAGGATTAGGCCTCTTACCTGCAACTAATGGATCTCGATTCCAACGGTCGGTTTGTCTGCTACGATTGCCACAAGATTTAGGGCCTTCTCTCCTCTCCACATTCACCACAGCTACACAAGCAAATGAATGCATTTCGAGGGAAAATGCCTTATTAAAAGAGAAAACCCTGATTTTTCTTTCGCCTGCTGCGACCAAACCGTAGCCCCGTTTGACACACCGTCTACACTGTTGGAAAGCTCTCAACAAGCACTCAAATGGGTATCTGTTATTTTTTCATGATTTGATACCTCACCAGGACACATTTTCTCCACGGAGGGTCCATTCACCTCTCCTTCAAATCGGATTTCCTCACTTACAACACTTGTATTTGGGGCACCACTTTGCCTCCATACTTGTTCTTGTTCATGTTGATTTTTTTTCATGAGCTACCCTCTTGTACTCATGTTTTTATGGTCCCCCATTGGACCTTTACTATGTGGAAACACCATCGAGTCGCTCTTGTTTAGAGCATCTGAGTTGAGTCATCATTGCATTCATGGAGTCTATCCTAAGTCCCTTTGTACCCCACTATAGTCCTCTATCCTTCATTGCCTGGTCCCTCACTCATGTCGCACATGATGGCATTCAGTCCCACTGTCTCCTATCCCTCCTGATATTGTGTGCATCACTGCCAAGTCATCCATGCCCTTTATGCTCTAACAAGGGAAGTCGTCCATCCATTACTCAGTATCCCCCATTTCATCATCATCATCAGTGTCATTCTGTCAGTCACTCTACTATTTTCTCTCGTGCCTTAGTTGAGGATCCCTTATTGCCTCACCTATGGTGGACCTCCTTCTATCGACATCAGCTCATTCACTCCAGAAGATAGGTCTAGAGGGTGGTGTACCTTGGTTCCAGCTTCTCCACTTGTTCGGTGCCTCAGATCAGGCAAAGGGATTTCTCATTACCCTTTGACTTGATTGTTTCTCCACTCCAGCTCCTTACAGCTTGATCGAGATCTGTATACTTGATGGTTCAGTGATGCAGTAGCAACTATTGGTGATTCCCGGGTGTGTGTTAGATGTCTCAACCCTCATGAGGGGGTGGCCCTGCAGGTAGCCCCCCACATGCCCAGATGACCTCTTCATTGCAGCCTTTGATGCAGCTCCATATATCTGATGATGCTGGCCTTAGCCGCTTGCAACACCTCTTTGATTTGCATGTATCAGTCAGATTTTGTGAGCCCTTCCCCATTTATAGGGGGCATTTGGGTTGTATTTGTATCTCATGTACTCAGATATTATTGTATAAGTCCTGGCTATTATCCTAGGCATAGCATGTATGTGGGATTCCTCATTATATCTTTTATCTGGCTCAAGTTTATGCCAGCATGTACTTTATAGTTCGGTCCCTTGTTTACTGGACGCACTATTCTTTTGTACTTTGTCTCGACGGGCATAGGTATGCCTCCCCCACCGCCTCTAGCATAGGTACCCTCTCATAAAACGAGACTTGTTGCACCTGTAAGTCTCATCTCCTCAAGGTATAGTTCTTTAGCACTTTAGACTACCTTATGTTTCTCTCTCTGACTTCTCTTTTGATGTCTGGTGATTGAGTTCTTACAACGTACTTCGGTCATACGATTTGCTCGTAACACTCGTACGCTGGGGGGCAATCTGTTACACCATTTTTTGGTCATCTAACCTATTATCATTAGATGGACCCAAGTACACCATGTAAGACCAATTTTACCCTAAGTAAAATTGCTTTCACTATGTAAAATAACTTAATGAAACACATTTATTAGGTTGTTTATGGTCTAAACAGAAAACCCCAAAAGGAAATATTAAACAAATCTATATTTGTTTGATTTTCCTCATGGAATAATTAATTAAACAATAATTTAATTATTATTCCTGGTTATATTTAACCCAAAACAAGGAAATTAATTAGATAAATCCTCATTTATCTTATTATTTTCTAGGAATAATTATTTAAATCTTATTTAAATAATATTTCTTGTTAAATATGACTAAATTATTTATAAATAATTAAATAAACCATTATTTATTTAATTATCATTCAACCACTCACTTAAAATAATAAATAAATCATTAATTTATTTATTATTTACAAATAAAGGGATTTGACCCAAGTCAAATACCTTTTCCCTCCAACAAATATAATAAAATATTCCTAAAAGGTGGTTCTAGAATTTGGTTAATAATATTTTATTCATGCACCAAGTCCTAGACTACCCTAATATTTTGTTATAAACAGAAGGGTTTTCCTATTCATTTGTCACCTTTCATTTGCATTATATCACTCTGGATCTATACTCTTGGTCTAACTTTGAGAAATTATCATTGTCACTGTCACATTGTCCATTATTTGCTTTGTGAGCTCCCTTTGAGTTCTATGTTTGTCTGGGTTTTCTACACCAACAAGAGAGAGAAACTTTAGATCTGAAATGCTGAGGAATTTCAAGAACCCATCCCATTGAGGATAATTGGAAACACCTTTCTTTTTTTCCTCTTAGGTTCCCTTTAATATAAAAATTCTTTCAAAAATATTGTTCTTGTCTTATCTATTGGATGCATGGAGCAATATTTCATTTTTACTACTTAATGTCTTTTTATGTATAGATCTGGATTTGTGCAGCTTTATTTGTATCAACTAACTGCAGATTTGAAGATATTGGTAGCCATAATTGATGTTAGGGCTATTTTTTATGCGTAGCTAAAGTGGTCTTTTTCCGACAAAAGATTCATACTTCACTTGTGAGGGGAGATACTCAAGGGTCTATACCTATCATTTTAGACTCCTTATGCATTTCACAGGGGTTAAGGCACTTGACCTACCGTACTATCTCTATAGGAGTGTTATGAAAATGTGTCTTGTTGTCCAAAGGAGGAGTTACCCCCAAAAAATGTATAGTTTTTTCCACCATTCCTTGATCAAGATGGTGGTTATACATCAGCTAGAGCAGCAGGGTGTACCTTGGGATGTTTTCATAAACAATGAGTTCTTCTCAAACCCACATCATCCTCATCAAACAAATCTGCCTTCCTCATCTGCACAAGTGCCCTCACCATAGGAACAAATCCATTCCTCTCCTTCTCTTGATGCATCAGGTGAAGTAGGGAGTGAAAATTAGGGATCACATAGAGATCAGAGGGAGGGTGAAGAAGTCAATGAGGTAAACACAGAAAGTGATGAAGAAGAAGTAGAGGATATGGGAAGTGATGAAGAAGTCAATGAGGAAAACACATAAATGTAGGAAGAAGAGGCAGAGGATATGGGAAGTGATGGAGGAAACAATGATGAAACACAAGGCAGTGAGAATAATGAACAAACATATCACAGTGGAGATGATGGAGATAGTAGGGAAGAGCAACTAGATGAGGAAGACAGTCAGAAAAGTGCACAAAACATCCAAGGAAATATTCATGACAGTCATGACACTAATCAGTTTTTGGATAACCAAGAAAATCAAAATGCTAATGCAGGAAATGAACAAAGAAACAACCTCAGTGAAGAAAAAAGCCAAGATGAGGCTGATGGCAGTGATGAGGGTCAAAGAAATGATGAAAGCATAGTCAAAACTACCATCATCACCCATCACATATGCACATAATTTAGAGGACAAAGAGATGTGTTTGCTGCCTCAAAAAGGCAAAGGGCCATCTCCCCTCAAGCTATCAAAAAATTGGACAAGGGCAAGGAAAAGGTGGAAGAGATTGAGGAGCAGGTAAAAGTGAGGAGGAGTAAGAGAAACAAGAAAAATATTCAAGAGCCTAAATTTATTGACCTAGACAGTGACACTGAAGATAAGGAGATGGCCAAAAAACTGTTACTCCAAAGCAAGGATGCTGAAATCAAGATGTAGGAAAGGGATTTTGGTATGGCCCAGTACATCATCCAATACTATAAGAATGAGCATAAGTACTTCAATAATATCAAGACGGCCTTTCTCTCCAAAAGAAGATGACCAAGTATTATGCCAAGAAGAGTAGGCTTACTTGTGCCAAACTCAAGGAGGCTCTCCTTGAGGTAAAAAATCTAAAAGAGGCAAATGAGCATAACAACCTTGGAATTTTGGCTGAGGCTTCTCAAAAATTATCTAAAAACATTTAAGGAGGGTCTCCACTAATTTTGAAGGAATTTGGAGAATATTTTGTTTTTTGAGAATTTTTGGCCTAGTTTGCGCAACGACACTAGCGCTCCGCAAAACTCTAGAGAATTGTTAGGAAGAAAGCTTAATTTTTTTTTATTTTTCATGACCTGTACAACATCCACACAAAATTTCAGGAGATTTGGAGCAGTTTTGACCCCTCAAAAGGTCAAAAAACACCTTTCTGCCTCTGTTTTAGGCCTGGTGTTGCGCAAAAGATAGTCTAAGGGTTTTATATTTTTCTTAGGGTTACGTGAGCTAGATCAGAAAAAAACAAGAATATTTGGAAAGTATACTCTTCAGGCTTTCCAACGAGCCATCACGAGGCCAAATCCTACATCGGGAAGTGGTCCAAAACTTGGTTGCAAAGCAACCTATTTTCTACAAAAGTGGCGTTGCGCAAATGGACTCTCTTTTGCCAAAAAGTCAACAAAACACACAAATTAATGGAAAAATTGTTTTTTAATATTTTATTGGGAAAATCACTCCATATTTGATTGAGGAGTTATGTTATGTTATTTTTCATTTATTAACTTAGATATTATGTGTCTTGGGCCTTGCATGGTCATTAAGCACATAAATGACATTTATGACAGAATTAGGGTTTCTGGAAGCCTCTTATGGTTTCCACCTCCTCACTTGCTCCATAAATATAGCATGAGGCTCTTATGTATTGGGTTGGATTTTGATGACTAATTCTGAAGTAATACATAGTCCCTTGGAATTTGAAAAGAACTTGATGTCTTGGAACTTATGAATGCCCTGGTTTGTTTGTTAATGGAGGAGGACTGGTTGCAGGATCCATGAGTCTGGTTGGTGGTGAAGTGTTTCTTTTTGTTTATGTTTTCTAGTTTATCATTGTATTTCCATCTTTCTATGTTGCAGTAGGACAAAAAATTTAGACTAAGGAATGTTTTCTAATGGCACCTTAGGTTTGTTTGTTCTTCACTGCCTTAATGTTTTCTTTTGCTAGCACATGTTAGAGAATCCTTCTTTTCTCTCTAAGGATATCCTAAGCTTGTTTACTTCTTGAATGGTTTAAAATAGATGGTATCAAGCATTATTTATGGTTAGCCCTGATTATTTGTTTCCACTAATGCACTGTTCTTGAAATCTCTCTTTAAAGCATCATTATTTAGGTCTGTCGAAGAAGTTTGGTTTCAAGTCATACTATTTGCACTTACTTGGTTAATTGTTTTAGAGATTTTTGTAGCTATAATCTTAGATGTTCAAGGTTTTCTCTCCTTCTATAATTATATTTATTTGTGCATCTTAAATATTTTCTGTCTTTGATGATGAAATCACTGAAAGTTAAATAAGTTTCTTGCCTTTCTGTACTTCATTTGAAATGTTTGTCTTGGATAATTATCTGCTTTAAGTCTGAATCAAAGAGTTTAGGGATTGAAATTCCTTTGATTTTCTCTCTATGCTTATGATTCTTCCAATTCCCTTTGTTTAAGGATATGACAAAGAATTCTTTACTGATCTTTGTCAAACTTTGTTTCTCAAAATTAATGTCCATCTCATGATCCTTCAAACCTCAAAGATCCACCAACCAAGCTAGATTTTCCCTACAATACTCTCTAATCCATTGATGAAACTATCATGAGCTTATTAGAATCCATTTCCCAATGACTTTAAGTTTTCCTTGTTTCTATCAAGTCTTTCTAAGCATCATACCCAACCACAAACAATCAACAAACCGAATATTTCATAACTAGCCTAAAATCAACCCTAATCAACAAACAAGTTCACATATTTGCACCTAACAGAGAGATCCCTCTCCGAATCCAGGAAGGCTAGGTCCTTGGATTCTAAAGCTTGGTTTGATGTTACCCCTGTCCATTTTGATCTCAATAAATCTAGAAAATTATGGGGAGCTAACATAATGGTGATCACGGTGGTATTTTCTGAGTCAATAACAATCTAAGTACCCTTAGGACTTCAAAAACCTTGTTAAAACTTAGATAACTTAACTAATAAGCCAAGAGTAGATTCTGTTTGTTTCAAAATCTTAGCAAAAAGATGATTCAGCCACAGGACACTTATACAAACCTTAGGGCTACATAAACAACTCAAAGAAACCCCAAAATATCAGTAGATTGGTTTTTGTCAGTTATTGCTAGTGGACCATAACCATAAATCCTTAAAAAAAAAAAAAATAATATCCACTTGGCGACTCCACTAGCCCCAGTAGGCCTATTAACTCTACCAATTCCAATTAGACTCCCTAAGATTGTGTCAAATAGGCCTTAAGAAGTCTAAAAGCCTGGTTATACATTGTGTGAGTTTACCAAACACTAGGAGAGGAAAACCTTCCAAAAATAGTCCTAAACTTTCAGCCTCTCAATCATTTTTAATGTGAAATCTGGCTTCTCAAAGAATTAACACCAGATCTCATCTGGACCCAAACCCTCCCGCCATAGTTGATGACCCAGAAAATATTTTGTGGCAAACTTCTAAATCTGAACATTCAACTACTAAGAGAACCATTCATAGAGCAAGCTCTGCCCCAGAACATCTTATAGCCTTATAGGACACTTAGTTTGACTTACACTATATAAGAAGCCTTCTCAAGACCAAGTCACAAACTGATATTGACCAAACTCATCTTAAGCTGACTGATTTGCAGTAGAGTTCAAGTAGAGAAGCTTCTCCTTCCACTCCCCTCAACTTTCAACTTCTCCATCACTTTAGCTCTTTCCATACCAAATCTGCTCATAATCAACCTACTGGTCCAAGCACTTCTACCACACCCATCCATACCTCCTTTGTTCAAACTACTTCACTTTATTCCCCTCTTCTTGTCACAAATCATGCCCTTGTATATCTACGTTATAATCTATTAGCTCCCATCATGGTAGCTTGGTATGCCCACTTGGTTTTACCACAACCTTTAGTGCCTCTACCAAATGACTACTAATCTAAGATTCCTTATTTCACAGGAGTTGAATCCATCACTACCCAACATCATGTAGATAGGATCAGTGATTCCTATGATTACATGGAAATAGAAGAAGAAACAATTAAGATGAGGATCTTTAGACAAAGCTTAGGAGGTGAAGCCAAAAAATGGTTCAAAGCATTAACTCCTAACACCATTCATGACCTACCTTCCCTCTACCAAACTTTCATAAAAAAGTGGGAAGTCAAGAAAAAGCCCCTCCAAATCCTTTCTGAATATAACAATCTTAAGAGAAATGCAAGAGAGAGTGTGCAAGATTATTGCACAAGGCTCAACAGTGTCTACAATGCCCTCCCACCTCACATGAAACCTCCTCAAGGCCTAGCACTAGTGAAATTTCCTGAAGGCTTTGATACTAACATGATTTACCAATTAAGAGAAAGAGACTATATTGGAACATGGTCTCCTACAAGCTGCGAAAATGGTTCGAATTTGTAAATTTTTTATTATATTTAGTCTAGCGCAGGGGTTTTGGGGTGGGTCAAAGCCCCTAAAGCATTGTAATGGGTCAAAGGGTAGACCTAGAGTCTGAAAACCATATTTTGCGAACCATAGGTAAGATTATGATATATTGTTATTAATAGAGGGACATTGTGAATTGTAAGGTAGAAGGAAGTAAGGAGATATTGATGTGAATTGTGGCTTAGTAGATCTATTTGGGTTTTTGGGGAAAGGACTCCTGCTGGCTGTGTGTGCGGAGAGTCCAAGTCCAGCTGTGTGCGGACCCTGCTGCTATGTCTGCAGGTTGGGTTTGGGTATTGTAAGAAGGAAATGAAGGATTAATAAATGAGAAAGGTTGTTGCGTAGCTGAATGTATTTTTACTATTGATGCGAATCTTGGATAACTATTTTGTTATGCATATTCTATGGTAAGCTGCGAAAGTACTGTGTTAAGTGTTTCTTCTGCACCTGGTTCTATTCTGTTATGTTTTATGAGAATAACCATAACACTGCATTATTGGTTTAGATGTATATGATTTGTTAAGTACAGTAAGTATAGGTGGCCTTGCGCATGTGGATGTGAAGGGGATCTATAGATCCGGTTCTGAGATAGGTGATCTGGTCATTATCAAGTCGGATGCAGCTCTGCTTCGCTTACCTATCCTCTTTTAGGGTGCGGAAACCTAGTTCCAGCACCCACACCTACTTCTTCGGGTGAGACTTTGACCTACACAAGTAGGTCACTACCGAAAGGGCTAGTAGTATAGGGGTTTTTTGGTAAACCTTAACTCCAAACCTAGGTCAGGACCCCTCAACCCAAAAAATGGTTCCATTTCCAGGACCGGGAGCATTTTGAGAGAAGGATCAGGTGATGCCAAGAGAAGTATTTAAGGTTTGTAAAGGAAGAAAGCAGGTATGGTGGAATGATCCCCAATCTGGACGAAATTACAACGTGGAGCGATAGGTACTATAAGACAAATCAGGAAGGGGATAGATCTGTCTATAGCCCTCTGCGAGAGATGGTTGAGTAGAGCCCCCCCAACTACACCACGTTCAAAACCATGTTAGTATAAAACCTCTCCCAAAACCCCGCCAGAAGAAGAGATGGAAGCACACTTGAAATTACCTACCTTCAAAGGTGAGGTAGATGAGGACATGGACTGTTTTTGGTTTGTTGCAGACTCAGTATAGACTGCGCAAGGTGTGGCAAGTGATACTGTGAAAAGGGCACAGCTATCCCTGGCCTTCGAAGAGAGAGCTCTGGACTGGTATATGTGGTACATATATTAAAACAGAAGCGCATCCATTCAAGATATTAAGGATGCCCTAAAAAAATAGTTCCGAAAACCTAAGTCCTACTCTCAGATCGTAGCAGACGTGAAATATTTCAAGCAAGGAACAATTGAGTCTATATGGGAAGCTGATCAAAGGCTGAAGAAAGCAATCAGAGAAGGAGGATTTAAGTATGACGATAGACAACACACGGAATGGTTCATCACCATGATGCTACCTCACCTGCGTGTACCTATGGGCCACCAAACCTTCGACTCGCAGGAAAAATCTTTGGAAGCTACCATGAAACTAGAAGTTGTGCCCAGAGAAGATACTTCGGTAGGAGTATAGAAAATTCAAGAGCAACTCGGAGCTATGCACATAGAAATTCAGAACCTAGGAAAGAAACGAGGACAAGGAGCTAGCACAGACCTATGGTGCATACAATGTCGAGCATCTGGACATACGAAGGATCAATGCCCACTACTGGCAGATTACATGCAGGCAGGAGGACCTAGTCCAGTGCGTCCCGGAGCGAGTGGAGAACCCAACCTAGTGCATCCAGGCTCAATCGAATCTGCATTGTGGTGCGATGACTGCCATGTAGCAGGGCTACATGATACGAACCATTGCCCCCGGCTAGGTGTGTAAGTCTCAGAACTGAAGCAACAATGGTGCAGATTCTGCTGGTTAGTAGGACATGATGAGAAAAACTGTCGAACTTATGATCTGTTGATAGATCAAGGAAACTTGTATAGGGTGCAATCAGACCCTGCGTCACCTAGGTCTCCCACAAACTTTGGTGGCTCCCTAGCTAGGGGCAGGGGAGGTTGAGGAGGAAGCGTAGGGCGAGGGCGCAGACAGATAATCTGTTATAACTGCGAGGAAGTAGGACACTTTATAAGGGACTGCCCAAATCCTACAAGGCAATCTTGCAAGTATTGTAGATAGCTGGACCATGATATTGAAGATTGTCCAATTTTGATAGCAAAAATGCAAGAAAAACAACCAACACCAATGTAGAATGTACAAAGAGTTAAGGCTGAACTACAGGATAGAAATCTAGGTGTGAATTTTGTAACACACAGTAGGATGGCCACCAGGGGGCGTAAGAAGGAGGCTACGAGGGGTAATCTAATCCGACAGGCACCTCTCAACCAAGAAGGGTTGGACCACCAACTGGGGCAAGAAACAAGTATCGCAATCCACAAGGACATTGCTAAGACAAGGGAAGCTACTATGCAAGCACCTGTGGACCTCAAGGTGGGTGAAGAAATGAGACCATTCCTGTAGGCATGTATGAAGCTATTACACAACCAATGAACTGAAGAAAACCTTCAGGCATTGATAGTTAGTTGTGTAGTACAGTCCCACTTGTATCCAAAAGTCCAAAACGTACACAAGCTCAGCAGATATAGGAAACGCACCGATAGGGAGATGAGATTAACTGCCCAAATCGGTAACTATGAGATGGAACAGGTTGTCTTAGACTTGGGGTCGGATGCAAACGTGCTACCTAAGAAAAATTGGCAACAAATGGGAGAACCCAAATTGGAGTGGTCCAATATCTAGCTGCGTATGGCCAACCAATATAAGATTATACCTCTGGGGAGACTATCAAAAATGTTGGTAGATATTGTTGGGGTCAAGGTCCAGGTTGATTTCGAAGTAATTCAGATTGTAGAAGATGCAGACCCATACCCTGCACTCTTAGGACTGGACTGGGCTATAGATATGGGTGGGATCATCAATGTCAAAAAGAGAAGCATGGTGTTTGAAAATAACGAAACAAGGGTAATAGTACCATTAGATCCTACAGAAGGTGAGCACTACACAGAGCTAGTACGCGGTGAAGAAGAGGTGGATCACATTTACAAATTGACTGCATGGAACGAAGATTGGATCAATCCCATGGAAGACGAGGAACTATGTTGGGAGACAGATAGTCAATGCTTATTTGACTCTAATGAGGAGATGGAGAATTGGAAAAACCGGTTGCACGATGTCTCGTGGCTACGATGTCTTCGAGTCACAAGGGACTTCTGCTGCATTTCCTCAGAGGTGAGAGATCTACCCCATTTTTATGAGTTCGTTAGCATCAGGGAGTTCCTGAGGGCATTATAAGCTATAGTTCCAAGAGAACGAAGGCTATGGGCCCTTAATTTAGCTATGTGAGGAACCCCTGCACGATGCTGGGACACCCACAAGGAAGCATTCCAAGATTGGGAGGAATGTTGGGATATGATGATCCTGCGGTTCGCACCCCTGGCTGACATACGCACCAAGGCATTCCTCGGACCAGGAGATACCCACACACACCTGCTCACCTAGATGGACAAATGATCCGACCAGAATACAAAAGAGTGGTTTCATCTATTTATTCATGCCTTAGGTCCTATCCCCGTCGCATGGAATTTATACACAGAGCTACATCAGCGTACCCGCCACTGAGAGACACTAAAATGTAATGTCCCAAATTTTTGCAAATAAATTGGGACATTAATTTTTTCTCATATTATCTATGAGATAAATAAAATGGGTGAGGAGACCCATTTGCATAAATAAAATTCCACATAAAGTGGGAATGGATCCATGGAGTAGCCATTTTTGCACCTCCTAGTGTAAAAAGGGGGCAAACACATGAGGATGAAATCATGTTGACCAAGTCAACAGCGCAACACAAGAGGGTGTAGCTTGCTTGGGAAGCCAGCGCAGATAGAAAGGGAGGAAACTTCTAGAGAAATGAAACCCTAATAGGGTGGGGTCCATGGCATAGAGACATCATTTTCATATAAGGAGGATGAGGCAACCATAGAGAGCATTATTTGAAGATTTGGAATTAGAGTCTATTTGCAATCTCCAACTGTTCAGCTGAATTGTAGTGCCTTTGGCACGAGGGATTCTTGTTTAGGAGTTCCTCTCCTCTATTGAGTAGCTCAAAGAGGATTGCTCTTCATTTTTCCATATTCAGGCATTTGGCCATAGCCACTTCTTCATCTACAACACAGTCACTAGGTTTTGTTGCAGGTGTAGCTGTGGAGGAGATTCCACAACACCATTCCTTGGATCATTTATCATAGGAAGGAGTTCCTATTCTTTGGGAGGATTAGTAAGGAGGGTTTCTAGAGCTGATTTGCATATTTTGGCAGGAGGCCAAGCTTCTCCCACCTTCATCAGCGTAGTCCCTTCCATAGACTGCGTTATCTCAGAGTTTGTCTACAGTGGGGGTTTGCTCCACCATTTTGGAGGGAGAGATTTCTTGTTCCGAGATTAGCCTTGCACTCAAGGAATCCATTAGAGGAGGTCGTTTCAGTTTCCAAGCCATATTCATTCTCCTCCTTCTATTGTATATTTTGAGTTGCTGTAGCTACCCAGCAACTCTGACATTATTATATTTTCATATTTTATACATGTATTGTAGCCAATCCTCCTAAGGATTGTGTATTAGTGCTATAGTAGTGTTTTCAGGGGTTGAAAGCATGCTCCCCCTCATTTCTTGAGCTATTATTGTAATATCATTTCATTACCATTTTACATGTTGCAGTGTCTCCATGTTACTGTGCAGTCATAGCTGGGGTTCACTTGTGTAGTTGTGTTTATTTCATGACTATTGTACTTCTATCTTGAGGATTGCTATTGTTCATCTTGAGCATCATTTCCTTCAAGATTTTGTATACATTTTCAGTTGCTATTATTTCAATAAGATGGCTATGAGTTCTCTAGCATTTTCAGAAGCTTGAGCAAGTTCTCTTCATGCTTGTGTTTTGCATATTGTTGTAGCTCATTCCCTTGAGCAATATCTTCCAGAGGAAGAAATATTTGCATAGCTATAGGTAGAGCCTGAGCTAGGGCCAGATAGCCTTCGGTTCTCACCCTCTCTTTAGAGGTGAAATAACTGGTAAAATCCCTCTCATTCAATCTGTGACATAGCCTTGTTAATATTTCCGACAAAGGAACACTTCAGCGAAGAAAAATTCTGCTGGTTTCCATTTTGGGACATCAAAGTGGTATCAAAGCATCTTTCTTCGCTCAGCCTGTGGCCTTCAAGCCCAAGAAAGAAGGAATCAAGATGATGAAGAGGATGAAATTTTTCTCATCAGTTTTTAGATCTGGAAAGAACCTCTCCAAGGAGGTTGAGGAGAAAGAAGAAAGAGAGGAGGAAGGAACCTACACTTCCTATTCTCATCAAGAAGGAGACAAAATTTTGAATAGGAAGAAGACTCCATTTTCTGATGGAAGAAAGGGGGATAAGCTTACAATGCTTCTTTCTAAATCTGCACCAAGCATTCATGGATATCTCAAGGATTTTAGGGGGGAAACAGATGAAGAATCCCCAAGAGGGTTTGATCTTAAAGAAAACTCTAGATTTGTACATAGTGGGTGTGAGCATTCAGCCACACACTATGAGGGTCAGTGCAACCATAGTCCTAATAGTCCTAAGAGGGAAATGGAAGAAGAATGAGGAGTGACCAAGGAGAGAAGGCAACATGGTAGATCCTAATTATCACATTTTTATGGTTCACTTGTCGGTTCAGCCAAAGCTTGGGTGGAGGAATTAGACACCTTTTTGCAGCAGCACCAAATTCAGGAAAGTCAAGCTACCAGAGTTGTAGCACTGTGTATGATAGGTAAGGCCTATGATTGGTGGATCTTTGAATCCTTTTCTTTGAATAATAATGGAATTACATCTTATGCAAATTTCACTAAGGCATTAGTGAAGAGATTTTATGGGAGGATTCTTGAGACACACATGATGGGTTTGCACAAAGAAGGCCAAACAAAACCCTTGCATGAAAACGTAATGCCTCTTCATAAAACAATGGAGGAGGCTAGAAATCTGAACCAAAACTTGCTGGAGAAGGAAATTTCATCTCACATATTGAAGCAAGGGAGTATGGGGATCTCTTTCCCAAAGGAGGATCCAATCATTGAGAGGTTGCCCACTCATGTTGCAGATATTGAGGTCAATAGCACTGTTAGATCTGGAGTTGATCTAGCACCTCATGAGGTGGGAAGAGGAGCTCTTGCTCCAAATAGAGGGATGCTTGCATCTTTGCAAGGAAGTCCCCAGGATCTCATGTATGGAGATCAAGGCACATCTCATGTTTTACCTGTGGCATTATTGGAGAGGTGTGAAGCCATGGAGTCACAAGGAGGATATGGGGAGAAGAACCAACAACATGAGTTGAGGAGTACTCACCCATATCCATTTTTGGAGGTTGATGCACCTGAGGAGGTGATTGGATTGCGCAGTGGAAGCATGGAGAGCTTTCTCCATTCATATATTCAGTCATCCCTTGATGATGATTTCTCATTGCATAGAGACATTTTTCTAGGTAGACCATTGGATCAGTAGAGGAGGATGGATGCTTCACATGTTGAGGCACCAATCATTGATTTCAGGAGGTTGGAGACCTGGAGAGAGCTTGATACAATGCTCGGAGTCTGGGGTAGACTCAAGGAGGGAGAGAGCATTCTCTCAACATCATCAGCACCCACTTCCATTTCAGATTCTGTGTTGTGGCAGAAGTAGTCGGGGAAGGACAACAACCTTCCAGCTTGCATCTTTGGCATAGGAGATGTCAAAGAAGAGGATGACCATGTGACAACTACTCTTCATGAGAGATCATCAGCACTGTCACTTTGGAGGATGGATCCATATTGGAACTCCCAGCTGCTAGTGGAGTATTCCAAGGATCTTTTTACTTGCATGATCTTAGATGGCCAATTGCATGAGGAGGCATATTCAGTCAGAGATGGGGTCATCTTTTGTCATGACAGGATCTTCTTTCCTAGAGCTTCCAAGCTTAAGGAAAAGATGTTACATACAGCTCATGAGGATTCCCTTTTCAGCCACACACATTGTATGAGAGCATATCACACCATCATGGAGGGGTATTTTTGGATGGGCTTTGAGGATGATATCTATCAGCATGTGAGTAGATGCATGGACCAGATGCAGATGGAGGAGAAACATAACTCTTTGGAGGAGTTAGTACAACCACCTCTCACCACTTTGAGGATGAGAGGAGACACATTCTTGAGCCAATCCATTTGTATGAGCAAGGAGTATGGTAAGGGAATTCATTGTTGTTTACATGAGCATTCATATGATGTATGTATATGTCCCTTGACCATACATGTGCAAGATATTGCTCCAAGGAGGAGCAACCTTTCTTTTGAGCTTCATGAGGCCATAGGCCTGATGGATGGCAATTCCCTAGGACTTGGGGAAGAGGCATATTATGGAGGACCCACTCTTTGTACACCTTACATCATTCACTTCCTCCATACTTATGAGGGAACTAGAGCAACAAGGAATTGGTTGAGAAGCCACTTATTTTATCAGTCTCTCTGGCAGTTGAGGGTCAAGCTGCATTGGCTACATTTGAGGGACCATTGTCCTTCTCCTTTGCTTCACATGGCAGCAAGTATGATTCTCATTTTTTGTCCCTATGGTTATATTTTTTCTGTCTTTAGGAGGAGTATGCTTGGGGGAGAGACACATGGTGTGGATGTGTCCTTTGAGGGAGGAATTCCTCACACTTTTTTCACTACATGTTCTGAGGGGAACATGAGATATGATATGGTTACCTTAACAACACAGTTGTCATTTTATGAGGTGAGCCATATGATGGATGAGATGCCATATGTTGATGAATTCCAACTCATCATATATGGGGATATGTGGGCTAGCATGATTTGTAGCATTGAAGGAGAGATCTTTGGAGGTCTAGTCCTCATATTGCCACTTGAGGGCAATCTTATTGCAGCCCAGGATCAGCAGACACTCTACACTTATCATAATTGGAGATATGGACAGCATGGGGTATGCTACATTGCTTACTAGGAGTAGATTTTCATCCCACCTACTTTGCGGTGCCCAAGATGGATGACAAATTTCAGGAGTTGCCTAGTTGGAAGGTGACTCATTTTGCATGGCACATAGCTTGGGGATGGATGGATCATATGGGGGAGATAATTCCCATTAGATTTTAGACTCCATTCCTCAAGGAGGGACCTCTAGACACCACTTGATATCTTCTTGAGCATTATATCTTACATGATGATGGCTTGGTAGCTACTTGCATGCTAAGGAGGAGCATTGTGGAGGATTGGATTGATGAGATAGCATCACTGCATTTGGAGGAGATCATCATACAAGGATGCTACAGGCAAAGGAGAAGAAGACACAGTCTATCCTTTCACTTGCTTGAGGGCAAGCAATCTTCGAGAGGGGAGGACTGTAATGTCCCAAATTTTTGCAAATAAATTGGGACATTAATTTTTGCTCATATTATCTAGGAGATAAATAAAATGGGTGAGGAGACCCATTTGCATAAATAAAATTCCACATAAAGTGGGAAGGGATCCATGGAGTAGCCATTTTTGTACCTCCTAGTGTAAAAGGGGGCAAACACATGAGGATGAAGTCATGTTTACCAAGTCAATAGCGTAGCGCAAGAGGGTGTAGCTTGCTTGGGAAGCCAGTGCAGATAGAAAGGGAGGAAACTTCTAGAGAAAGGAAACCCTAATAGGGTGGGGTCCATGGCATAGAGACGTCATTTTCATATCAGGAGGATGAGGTAGCCATAGAGAGTATTATTTGAAGAATTGGACTTAGAGTCTATTTGCAATCTCCAGCTATTCAGCTAAATTGTAGTGCCTTTGGCATAAGGGATTCCTGTTTAGGAGTTCCTCTTCTCTCTTGAGTAGCTCAAGGAGGATTTATCTTCATTTTTCCATATTTAGGCATTTGGCCATAGCCACTTCTTCATCTACAGCACAGTCACTGGGTTGTGTTGTAGGTGTAGCTATGGAGGAGATTCCACAACACCATTCCTTGGATAATTTCTCATAGGAATGAGTTCCTTTTCTTTGGGAGGATCAGTAAGGATGGTTTCTAGAGATGATTTTCATATTTTGGCAGGAGGCCAAGCTTCTCCCACCTTCATCAGCGCAATCCCTTCCATAAACTGCGTTATCTTAAAGTTTGTCTATAGTGGGGGTTTGCTCCACCATTTTGAAGGGAGAGATTTCTTATGCCGGGATCAACCTTGCACTCAAGGAATCCATTGGAGGAGGTTGTTTCAATTTGCAGGCCATATTCATTCTACTCCTTCTATTGTATATTTTGAGTTGCTGCAGCTACCCAACAAATCCAGCATTATTGTATTTTCATATTTTATACATGTATTGTAGCCAATCCTCCTAAGGATTGTGTATTAGTGCTATAGTAGTGTTTTCAGGGGTTGAGAGAATGCTCCCCCTCATTTCTGAGCTATTATTGTAATATCATTTCATTACCATTTTACATGTTGTAGTGTCTCCATGTTACTGCACAGTCATAGCTGGGGTTCACTTGTGTAGCTGTGTTTATTTCATGACTATTGTACTTCTGTCTTGAGGATTTCTATTATTCATCTTGAGCATCATTTCACTCAAGATTTTGTATACATTTGCAGCTGCTATTATTTCAATAAGATGGCTATGAGTTCTCCGGCATTTTCAGAAGTTTGAGAAATTTCTCTTCATGCTTGTGTTTTGCATATTGTTGTAGCTCATTCCCTTGACCAATATCTTCTTGAGGAAGAAATATTTGCATAGCTATAGGTAGAGCCTGAGCTAGGGCCAGATAGCCTCCAGTTCTCGCCCTCTCTTTAGAGGTGAAATAACTAGTAAAAGACCTCTCAGTCAATCTCTGACAGGGCCTTGTTCATATTTTCGACAAACGAACACTTTAGCGGAGAAAAATTCTGTTGATTTCCATTTTGGGACATCACATAAAAGATTACTTTATAGGAATGTTCAGGGTAATTGGTGGGATGGAGGCACTCAAAAAAGCTCTGCATGACATTGATGCTTTTGTATTTAATGACTCACACCATCACGCTGCACCAGAAGTCCTTCCATGGGAAGCACAGATGCAAGACATAGTCGACTGCCAGAGCTTGGCGATAGAAGCAGAGGAAGATAATCCTCGGGACATCTCTGTCCCACAATCTGAGGGGGAACGTAAAGTTATTGGACCCCTGCTATAGAGTATTAATGTTACCCATCCTCTCAAGCTACGTGAAATTAATATCGGGATGGAAGAACATCCTAAGTTGGCAAAAATTGGGGACTATTGGGATGAAGGAACCGTAGGAAAAATTGCAGAGCTACTTATGGAATATCAGGACTTATTCCCAACAAATTTTTCTAAGCTTAAAGGAATCACGGGGGACCTAGGCATTATTCACATCACTCTGAAACCAGAGGCACGCCCCGTAAAGCAGAGGCCTTACTGGCTGAACCCTAAATATAAGCAAAAGGTCAAAGAAGAACTAGATAAAATTCTTGTTGTAGGTATCATTGAACCAATTGAAAAGTCAGATTGGGTAAGTCTGATGGTCATTTAGCAGAAGAAAACAAAGGGGGAGATACGAATCTGCATAGACCTACGCAAGTTAAACGATGCCTGTGTACATGACCCATTCCCTACGCCTTTCTCAGACGAAATCCTTGATAGTGTGGGCAAACAAGAAGCATATTCCTTCATCGATGGGTTCTCTGGGTACCACCAGATCCGCATTGCACCTGAAGATCACAGTAAGACTATGTTCCAACCGAATTGGGATCCTTTCAGTATACTGTCATGCCATTTGGTCTTAAGAATGCACCTGCTATCTTCTCAAGAGTACTCGTTGCTATATTCAAGGAGTTTATCCATAAGTTTCTGGAAGTTTATTTTGATGACTGGATGATGTTCGGCTTGGTAAAGGAGCATGTCTCCAACCTGCGCATGATGTTGGATGCCTGTTGAAAGCACCACATTTCATTGAATATTAAGAAGTGTATCTTTTGTGTGCCTTTTGGAATATTTCTTGGCCACATAGTATGCCGACAAGGGATGACGGTTGATATTGTGAAGGTGGCAGTAATTATAAACCTTGCAGTCCCAACAATGGAGAAACAACTGCATTCGATTCTCGGACACATGGGCTATTACAGAAAATTCATTCAGGGATACGCATTGATCACAGGACCCATGGAAAAACTACTTAAAAAGGATGTTTCCTTTTTTTTGGAATGATGAATGTCAGAAGAGTTTTGAGCTACTCAAAGAGAATATGGTCCCTACACCCATTCTAATATTTCTTGATTAGTCGAAGGGATTTCATGTACATGTGAATGCATCAGGAATCGCCTTGGGCGCGGTCTTAACCCAGTCTAGGGAGGGATATATTGATCACCTGGTTGCCTTTGCCAGCCAAAAACTCTCTAGAGAAGAGTGCAAATACTCCACCACCGAATGAGAAGGACTGGCTATGGTATACACATTACAGAAATATGGACACTATCTGTTGGGAGGACACTTTAATATGTTTACCGATCATTCGGCTTTAAAATACCTTGTGAAAAAGCCTATGTTGTGGGGGAAGATTTGCAGATGGTTGTTGCTATTTCAAGAATATGATTTCGAAATCATAGTCAAGCCAGGAAGACTAAATGTGGGTCTAGATCATTTGTCCTTCATCGAGACGGGCGAAGACCCTACTAACTTGGAGGAAGGATTACCAGATGCGTAGCTATTCGCCATTAAGGTCGTTGATGCACACTTCGCTGATATCATTCAGTTCCTGACTACAGGCATGGCCCCCGAAGAATATTCGGTACAATTGAAGGAGGAGTTGGTTACTCGGGCAACAGACTTTACTATCATTGCCGGCCAAGTATATAAACTAGGCACTGATGAAGTACTGTGCAGGTATGTCCTAGAACATGAACGACATGCCATCTTGGTAAAGGCACACGAAAGCATTGCAGGAGACCACTATGCTGGAAAGACAATGACACAAAAGATCTTGAGAGTAGGGTTATGGTGGCCTACCCTACACCATGATTCTCACGACTACTGTAAATCGTGCGATACATGCCAGCGGACAGGACGACCCTCACAAAGAGATGAAATGCCATTGCAACCTTAAATAGCTTTGCAGACCTTTGAGAAATGGACCATTGATTTTGTAGGACCAATCAATCCTCCAGGAAAGAAGACAGGTGCACACTACATTATTACTGCCACTGACTATGTCACTCGATGGGCTAAAGCACAAGCGATAAAGGATTGTACTGTAGATACTACTGCGCACTTCATCTTTGAGAAAATATTGACTAGATTTGGATGCCCAAAGATCCTGAGGAGCGACAGAGGCACACACTTCGTTAATGAAATGATACAAGCCTTGAATGAAGAATTCCGGATCCATCATGCAAAAAGTACACTGTATCATCCACAGGCAAATAGAGCGGTTGAGGCTTTCAACAAAATCTTAGAGCAGTCATTGACTAAGGTCTGCAATGTCAATCATAGTGATTGGGATGTGCGCATCCCCTCTGTTCTGTGGGCCTATCAGACGACCTGCAGGAAGCTAACAGGAAGGACCCCCTTTCGGATGGTCTATGGAAAAAATGCCATTATGCCAATAGAATACATTGTTCCTAGTCTATGTATCGCAGCATTTACAAATATGGTAGAACCTAACATCATGGAAGAATGCCTTGCGTAGCTTTTGGCAGTGGAAGAAGATTGGTTCATTGCTAACGTTCATCAGTAGGTTTAGAAGGCTCACGATAAATCTTGGCATGATTGACATATCCGCCAAAAGACATTCGTGGAAGGTGACCTAGTCCTCTTAGATGATAGCCATTTTGAGAAACACCCAGGGAAGTTCCGACCACACTGGTTTGGTCCCTACACTGTTACGGACATCACGGATGGTGGAGCAGTCAGGTTAGCTACCCTGCGCGGTGACGTGTTACCAGGATATGTCAATGGCAGTCGACTCAAAACATATAGGGTTAAATGACTATATGGTCGGAATAATCCTCTCAGGCAGAATCAAACCACCAGGGATGAAGCGTTGAGGCACGATCGAGATACGCATGCTGGACAGGGTAATCAAGAAGCTCTAGGGACAATTGGCGGACCCACGACCACAGTGACTCGGGATGAGTCACAAGATTGTGTTGGGGGACTGTTGGAACAGGGTCTCCTACAAGCTACGAAACTGGTTTGAATTTGTATTTTTTTTATTATATTTAGTCTAGCATAGGGGTTTTGGGGTGGGTCAAAGCCCCGAAAGCATTGTAATGGGTCAAAGGGTAGACCTAGAGTCCGCAAACCACGGTTTGCGGACCATAGGAAAGATTAGGCTAGTTTGTTATAAATAGAGGGACATTGTGAATTGTAAGGTAGAAGGAAGTAAGGAGGTATTGATGCGAATTGTGTCTTAGTAGGTCTGTTTGGGTTTTTAGGGAAAGGACTCCTTCTGGCTGTGTGCACGGAGATCCCAAGTCCAACTGTGTGCAAACCCTGCTGCTGTGTGTGCAGGTTGGGTTTGGGTATTTTAAGAAGGAACTGAAGGATTAATGAATGAAAAAGGTTGTTGCATAGCTGAATGTATTTGTACTATTGATGCGAATCTTTGATAACTATTGTGTTATGCATATTCTATGGTAAGCTACGAAAGTACTGTGTTAAGTGTTTCTTCTACACCCGGTTCTATTCTGTTATGTTTTATGAGAATAACCATAATACTACACTACTGGTTTAGATGTATATGATTTGTTAAGTACAATAAGTATAGGTGACCTTGCACACGTGGATGCGAAGGGGATCTATATATCTGGTTCTGAGATAGGCGACCTGGTCATTATCAAGTCGGATGCAGTTCTGTTTGGCTTACCTATCCTCTCTTAGGGTGCGGAAACTTGGTTCCAGCACCCACCCATATTGCTTCGAGTGAGACTTTGAACCATGCAAGTAGGTCACTATCGAAAGGGTCAGTAGTATAGGGGTTTGTTCGTAAACCTTAACTCAAAACCTGGGTCAAGACTCCTCGACCCAATAGACTACATGTTGAGGCATAAAATGTATCTTTTTAACACCTATTTGTCTCACATTAATTATCAATCCGAGAGTGACTTTTTATTTCAAGAGTGTACTCAGTCTGAGGTAGCAATTTATCCAAGAGTAATGCTGTGAAGATGTAGTATAGAATAAAAAATGCGAAGGTAACAAATGCTTGTAAAGAAACTTACTTATAGTGACATGAATGGAAAGATTAAATTACATCAATCTTGCAAAACATCGATCAGGGATGCAGTAGTAGTAACTCTTTCCCTTAGAAATCGATGCAAGATAACCAATCTGGGGACTTAGGAGCAATAACCTCTATCCTCTACAGTTGGAGATCTTAAAGCAGTCGAAACAAAAGCAAATTCAATAAAAGCAATTTAAAGGAAACAGAAGCTGGAAAGGAACAGCAGCATGTAACTATAACTCATCTATTTGTTGATCTAAAGCTATGAATCAGAAATAAACAATAAACAGAAATGGAACAACAATATTAACAGCAATCAAATAACTCTATAATGATAATAAATCTAAATGCAACTATCACAAAACAGAAATAAAAGAATAGAAATACAAACAGCGGATCGCTCCACCAGGGTCGAGCCCTCAACCACTGGTGAAACGCTGCTGCACTTTACTCCAGCGTTTGAGAAATGGAATGAGAACAAACTCTTTTATTAATCAGGCATGAATAATGTTTACAAATAGCTCGTACTCTCTTAACAAGAGTTGATGCACAATTCTGCAAATTACAACAAGAAAAGCCTCTCCAATAGCAATACATGTTTCTCCTTTTATAATCAAAAGGAGGAGAAATTAAATAGCAAGTATGATCTCCCTTAACAATATTGGATTGTTCCCAACAACTCGATCAACCAGAAAATACATTTCCAACAGTATTTTAACAAGAGCAAGGCGAATTTGGCTTTGCAACTGAGATTTGGAGGACAGCCGCAACAACAAATCTAAGAAAATCGTGCTCAAAGAACCCTACGTTTCTATCAATACAGGCTAAATTTTGGAAAACAGTTCTTTGGTAAAGTTAATTGGGTCTGTTCTAGACAAAACCCATGTTCCGGATTTTCCAGATTCTTCTTCATTTGCTCAAAATCTCAATCGAAAAACTGTCATTTTTTATTCGAGCGAATTTCTGAGTTGGAATATTTCATGATGATTTGGAAATCAAATCTGCAATCTGGAAATTATCTTGGAGGCTAAAATGGTGAGTGATATTAATAAACCATCATTGATAAAATTATGCATAATAATCATCAATTTATTAAAAATAAAGGAGAATAAATAATATTCATCCATAAGAGCATAAATCATTATAAGATGGATTTATATGATAAATTATAATGAATGATATGATAAAGGAGGATAAAAATAAATGAAATAAGTATTAAAAAGTGGTCGTATTCATGGCCCAACACACCCCCAGATTGAATATATTGCATGCCCTCATGTAGTCTGTTAGAGTCAGCCCTTGCTGCCCTCCGTCAGTGATCATTTCGTCTTTTGCATATTCATTATTAGGTGTCTCGCTTGTTTCATTTCTTTGCATATCACTAGGATCATGCCACGAACTGACGAAGGGTTGTGTCATCATTTTGTTTCCTCATACTATACCTGCAGCGCTATTTTAAAAATTTTTCCTTAAAAAATTATTCATAGTTATTGTCATGATATATGAGGTCATTAAAATTGTCAATAAGTGTCCTAGGTCTTGGTGTCTAGGGTTTTTGAGTCATTTATACACTAGTCATAAAGCCTGCAAGGTGAGGAAAGTCCAGCACTTGTGATTTCTATTTATCAATGAGATTTAAAAAAAAAATAGATTTCTAGTCCAAAACTCTGTTTTGGAACTAGAAATTTGTCATTTTGTCATTATCATTTTGTAATAAATTTGTAATTGTTCCACCATGAAGACATTGTAGAAGCAGACCCCTGGTCTTTCCTCTAGCTAAGACAGCCATATCCTTGCAAAAAGACAATAAAATCATCAGTATCGACCTCAGAGAAGCCAAAGCAAAGTTTGTATTTAAAAAGCCAAAGTGAAAATTACAAAAACATTTGTAATGTGGGTTTAAAGTTGGATTTGAAATGAAATCTGATTGGGAAGATATTTGTGAGATATATAAAGGCCAAACAAGTTCATTTGAACCGATTTCATTTCTCCCAAATCGTATTTGCCAAGTGAAAGCCGATTTCAGACTTTTGGAAGGCGTGGACAGTGTTTTAGGGCTGCGCGACCCAACTTGAGCCTGCGCGACCCACCTGGGCTGCGCGACCCAAACAGAACGGGTTTAGCACAGTGGGTTTGCACCTGCGCGACCCACCTGGGCTGCGCGACCCAAACTGAGCCTGCGCGACCCACGCAGAGACAGCATTCCGGAATTGTGCTTGAGCGCCCAGATTGGCTCGGAATTGACTCCAGTTGCCTTCAAAGCAGGTTTTCTTCAATCACTTGGGGTTTGCAAAAGTATTTGTGTCATCATACATGATTCTAATATGCAAATGAAGGATTTAAAACCCCACTGTTATGAGATTATTGTTTTCAGGGTTAAAATGAAAATCAATGGTGTAAAAAATGGGTTTGATGTTTGAAACAGTGATATGGTCAGCCTTTCATAAAACATGAAAATCACTCTGCTCTCATACCCATAATACCACTGTCACCATTGTTATTGTTATCCCATGATTAAAACCCTTTGAGTCACATTTCTCATGTGTGTAATGAGTCACATTGCCCAATGTTAGCATTTGCTCATGTTTTTGTTTGCCCAATGTTAGCATTGTTTCAAATGACCTATTGAAACCTTTATGGTCATAAACTCGTAGGCAAACCTATCACTGATTATATCATACTCTCCTTTGACTAGATGTGTCCAAACTTTTGAAGGTTGCCTACTCCTATTTTGTCAAAATTTCATTTGCATTCAAAACAGAGATGCTGCCTTTCAGCCCATTTGAAGCAGAGATTTTATCCATAATTTGATTCCTTGATGGTGTTTTGGCGGTGGGATATTGATTGAATGTTAAACATACGTCCTACTCTTGCTTTCACTGCATTCATATCAGCATACACACTGCCAAAGGTTTGATCAGAGATATGTCAGAGACAGAGTCAGAATATGAGCCAGGGTCAGGCAGTGATTCGGTGGCTGAAGGTAATGTGCCACGGAGTTCCCGCAGAGAAAACAGAAGTGGTGATCATCGCAGAGAGGAGCCTACCTCTTTGGCTCGGTTGCAAGCATGTCCATTAGCTATGGATTGTTTTCGATTCTTGTCATGTTTCAGATTTTGTGAGATGGTTGTACAAACCCGACCTCATCGTGAATTGGCACGTTTGTTTGTTTTTCATTTGCGGGGTGATCGGGTAAACCTTGCTGGGGTTGATTTCATTGTGTCGCCTTTGACTATTGCTCAAGCCACTGGCATACCGAACATAGGCGAGGAATGGAGCAAGGGTAAGCAGTTAGAGAAATTTCACTATGAGCCATACATTAAAGCTGGATATGTGGCTTACTTGAGCAGAGTTTTTCCATTCAGATTCTTGAGAGATGAGTATGCACCACTCATGAGGCTTATCATTCAGTATTTTAGTTGTGAGGGCAGGTATGCTCGACTTTTCTCATATCATGTTCGTTTGCTGATGCACTTCACAAGGGTGCGTATGATGAATATTCCTTATTTCATATACCGCAACATAGAGAAGATGGTTACATTTGTGCAGAAGAAGACGAGCCCAGTGCAGCAGTACAGGAGTATATATCATTTCGCTTTGATCAAAATCTTGGTGTCACATCAGTTGGCAGAGCAGGGCATCACTTGGGAGGACTTCATTTCTAGAGACTTTTTCAGAGTGCCACAACAGCCTCCCGAGGTAGTTTATGAGGCAGGAGAGCCTTCACACCAGCCGAACATGCTTGAGGTTGGGCATATCATTACTCCTTTGGTTCAGACATATCAGCGAGGCCACAGGGCCTTATTTGCAGCGACACGGCGGGTACTATCTCCATGTGAGGTGGAAGGGGTCCTGCCGACTTCATCGACACGGCGAGTACTATCTCCACGTGGTGTGGAAAGGGTCTCACTTTCTTCTTCAGTGCAGGTACAGGTACAAGACAGGGGCAAGAGGCCCATGCATGATGAGGGCCCATCAAGAGGCCGGGACACCGATATGACAGTCATTGATGTTGATACGGGCTCCCCTAGCTCGAAGCTGAGGGAAGTCATCCAGGAGCAAAGGGCCGAGAATGACCAGCTGAAAGACCAATTGCAGAAGGCTCAGTGGGTGGTTAACTATTTGGAGCAGCGCAACAAACAGCTTGAGGATGAGCTCACATATTATGAGTTGCGTCGAATCCGTGAGGACAGGCAGTGGAATCGAAAGAGGCCCGGTGACATGACACCGACTGACAGAGATACTGTACTCACACATGTGAACATCCATTTGGAGAAGTTGTTGGCAAAGGCCAATCGAGACAAAGACATGCTTCGCCACATGAAAGGCCATTACTGGGCTCGCATGCATGTTTGCAAAGCGAGGATGAGGATCATGAAGAGGAGGTTGCGCAAGGCACTTCAACGGCGGAAAAGGCCTAATCCACTCCGGATTTTGGCCGAGGCTTCATTGACTGGGCAAGACACATGATGGAGGACCTCCGCTCCGAATTTGGGCAAATTCGGAGAAAATTTTGTCATTTCCAAATTTTTGGTCTTAAAAACAGGTTTTGTGGCTAGGTGGGTCGCGCGCTCTTGCGCTCGCATTTTTTTGGGGCACTTGCTGGAGGAGATTTTTACATTTTTGGATTTTTCATGGTTAATTATACATCCTCTGAAGTCAACTTAGCATTTCAACAAAATCTGGATGGTCAAACAGCTCAAAAACACCATAAAAAACACCTTGCTGCCACCTTTTGCACCAGCAGGAAGTACCTCTGGGAGAATGAAATTTTGTGGGGTCAAATCAACTCCAAATTCAGAAATTCCACTTGGGTTGGAAAGTAGACATCCAGGGCTTTCCAACTAGCTATCATGAGCTCAATTTGGATGTCGGGAACTACCTCAAAATCAGCCTGCAACATGAGCGACCCACGCAGTTCAGGAGCGACCCACCTAGAGATTTTTCTGAGTTTTCAGCTGCCAGCTCAGTATTTCGCCTATTTTGGACCAGTTTTGCCTATGGATAGAATTCTTGGGTTTTTATGATGTAAATTCATGTTTGGCATGTAACTTTGGCTTGTTTTTATCTCTTCTAGAAGATTCACTCTCAAATGAGTAAAAATCATGTAATGGATCAGTTTCCACTCTTTTAGAGGCAAGTTGTTAGCTGCCTAGATTGTAGTTCCATGATTAGAATTGGTTGAAACTGATCCCTGAAGAGGGAATTCGACCCCTAGAGGTGGGGAAAGGTGTTAGAGTGATCTATATATTGTAATTTCTCAATCATTTTGAGAGGTTGGAGAGGTTGGACTCTTGGGATACTTTTGATACCATTGTACATATTTTTCATATTTTGGCTAAGGAAAGATCAGGGGTTTTGCGGCACTTGTTGGGATCCTTGTGGTGTTCTGATTCTTGATGGTGTTTCTTCTTTGTTTACTGTAAGTTTCTTCATATTTGATGTATGCCATCCTTTCATTATGCTTCTGAACTAAATTGAATGAGTGATTAAGGTTGAATCCATTGTTTACAGTGCTTAGCCTTTGAATTCAGTTAGTTCTATATGTTTTCAGCTGTTTGGAGAGGATCCAAGTTCTTCTTTGCCCTCTTCAGCTCCTCGTCAGTCTAATCTATCCATAAATCCAATTTAAAGCATCAAGATCATCACCTATCTCGCCCCAGCTTGAACTCTGCAAAGGTCTGACCTTATCCCCGGACCCAAAATTTGTTTTCCCATTACTCCAGCGAAAACTCAAAAAACCAAAAACCAAACATACCTATCTCTTTACTAGCCTAAAATTAGTTCTTATTGTAAGTCATCTCGCATCCTATTGCTTATTTTCTCGAGATTGACGGAGAGAGCCCTCTCCTGTCCTCGTAGGGCTAGCTACGAGGCTGAGCGTGGTTTGATGTAGCCTTGAGTTTTACTTCATTTCAGCCTGAGGTAGATTTGAGTGCTAACATAGTGGCGACCATACTGGGGAGAAACTCAAAGCGTTTGCTTGTTATAGACGGAGTCTGAAGTCACGCCAGGTAGCCTTCGAAACGCTGTTGCTATGCATCAGCGAAGTAGATAAACGCTGCTTCAGTCGATCTCCGGTATAACTTGTAATCGTAGTATTTAACTTGTAAATTGCCCCAGTACGTGTATCAAGTTCAGATCTGATTGTTGATGGTGAACAACGGTCAGACATCGCAAGGCTGAAATCATTCACCTGGCGACTTCATTCACTGAACAAATCCAGAAATCGATGTTTCATGGTGACTTCACTGCAGGGAGATCAGTAGCTGTGAGATTTTCAAGATGGACCGAATCACGAGAAGATACGCTCCCATGAGCCGAGATCACATTCCAGGTTTTCCGAATAATATGCCCAAGGTAGATTGGTCCAGGAATCTGCCTACTTTTAAAGATGATGGTAAGAAAGATGCTGCTTTACATCTGATTAGATTTCACATGCATATTCGCAAGTTGAAGGTAGAATTTCCTGAAGATTGCCTGATGAAGATATTCCTGGCCACTCTGGAAGGTGAAGCTCAGTCATGGTATGAAAATTTGCCGCTGGCCTGTATTTATTGTTTAGAGGATTTTCATGCCCTGTTCATTGAAAGATATCAAGTATCTTATCCATCGTTAAATTTAGTTCATGACTGTTGCAAACATGCTTATTCTTTTATTGAAAGCCTGGAGAGATATTATGAAGATGATAATTTCATAAATGATGAAATCATGGAGGCTCTATATGAGAATCCATTTCAGCAACATGAAGAGAACCTAAAGGATACCTATCCAGGTGCTCAGGAGACTTTGCAGCAGGTTGATGGCCATATGGCTGAAAATGATGAAAGGGAGAATGTCATTTCAGATCTGCCCACAGAAGACAGCAGCATGCAAGTAAGTCCAGTTCTAATTGCAGATCGTGATAATGTCCAGACAACTGCTTCAGATTCAGATTCAGATCATGATGACCAAGCATATCTTGTGTTGAAACCCATCAAGGAGAACTCTGCTGTTGAAATCATCTGGGATGCAGAAGACACAGTAATGGATCCAAATGTTCTCAGTCATACTGTCAGCCCATCATTAGAAAACAGCCTTCATGAAGAAGCAATCCAGTCAGTTCATGAAAATCATAATGATATCTTTGTGCAAGTAAGTGATAAATCTCCTTTCAATAGCTTAGTAATAAATGATAGTTTGAATGCCCTGTCATATGAAGATAATTACTGTTTAAGCAGAAGAAAACAAAAGGCATTGTCTCCTTTGTCTGAAGATGAGATAGATCTACTTTTGAAGGGTCTTGTTACAGCCCGAGCTACAGCAGATTTGCAGTGCACACATAGTCAGGAAAGGGTTGATGAAACTTCTTCCTCTTTTGAAAAAGATGACTGTTTTGTAATCAGTTGTGTAGATCAGCAAACAGATAATTTTTTCTTTCACAAAGATGATAAGGCTGTCATGTTTGATAATCTTGAAGATTGTTTTTTGTTTAAGAATGACCTAGATCATGAAATTGAAGAGTATATGCCAAAATTTCTCATGGTCAAGGAACCTACAGCTAACACTCAGATGGCAGATTTGTGCATTTCTATCCCTCAGAAATCAATTTCTATCCCTTTCAGATCAGAATCAGAAGAGAAGGACACCATGTTTTTTCAGCAGGAGGTAAATATTCATGTTTTTCAGGATCCAATGGCAGATTTGTTACAGTCAGCAGTGAAGGTGTTTGTTGCAGTGTTCAGTGATGAAGGAGATCATGGTCAGCTATGTTTTTGGATGCCCAGTTATCAGTTTGTATTGTTGACCAGGAGATTTGATCGGGAGAATCAGTTAGCAAGGCATCTGCTTGACTGGTTACATTGGAAAGCCAATTATACATGATTGTACATATTTCATTAGTATGCAGGTGGTTTTCATCATGATTCCAAATCTTGATGGACTGCTGCCTTTTTCCAAAAAGCTTCGTAAAGTTTTGTTTTAAGTCAGTCATGAGTCATTTGTGTTTGGTCTGTTGAGTCAGTTTTTTCAAGTCAATTCAGTTTGCCATCTAGTTGGTTTGAGTCAATTTTTAATCAAGTTTCAATCAAATAAATTCAATCTTGATTTGTTTTTTCAAATAATGGATTCCATCGCCCAATGGATGAAGGCACTGGTCTGCTCTCCAGAGATCTGCTGTTCTTGGCATCTCCATGGAGCCACCATCCCCATTGGAGCCAATGTTAGAGTCAGCCCTTGCTGCCCTCCGTCAGTGATCATTTCGTCTTTTGCATATTCATTATTAGGTGTCTCGCTTGTTTCATTTCTTTGCATATCACTAGGATCATGCCATGAACTGACGAAGGGTTGTGTCATCATTTTGTTTCCTCATACTATACCTGCAGCGCTATTTTAAAAATTTTTCCTTAAAAAATTATTCATAGTTATTGTCATGATATATGAGGTCATTAAAATTGTCAATAAGTGTCCTAGGTCTTGGTGTCTAGGGTTTTTGAGTCATTTATACACTAGTCATAAAGCCTGCAAGGTGAGGAAAGTTGTGTCTAGGGTTTTTTGAGTCATTTATACACTAGTCATAAAGCCTGCAAGGTGAGGAGAGTCCAGTACTTGGATTTCTATTTTTATTATCATCAGCATTTAAAAAAAAAAAATTACATTTCTAGTCCAAAACTCTGTTTTGGAACTAGAAATTTGTCATTATCATTTTGTAATAAATTTTAATTATTCCGCCATGAAGACATTGTAAAAGCAGACCCCTGGTCTTTTCTCTAGCCAAGAAAGCCATATCCCTGCAAAAAGACAATAAAATCATCAGTATCGACCTCAGAGAAACCAAAGCAAGTTTGTATTTGAAAAAAGCCAAAGTGAAAATTACAAGAACATTTGTAATGTGGGTTTGAAGTTAGATTTGGAATAAAGTATGATGGTGAAGATATTTTTGAAGTGTATAAAGGCCAAACAAGTTCATTTGAACCGATTTCATTTGCTCCCAAAACGTATTTGCAAAATTGAAAGCCGATTTCAGACTTTTGGAGGGCGTGGACAGGGTTTTAGGGCTGCGCGACCCAAGTTGAGGCCGAGCGACCCACCTGGGCTGCGCGAACCAAACAGAGTTGGTTTAGCACAGTGGGTTTGCACCTGCGCGACCCACCTGGGCTGCGCGACCCAAACTGAGCCTGCGCGACCCACGCAGAGACAGCATTCCGGAATTGTGCTTGAGCGCCCAGATTGGCTCGGAATTGACTCCAGTTGCCTTCAAAGCAGGTTTTCTTCAATCACTTGGGGTTTGCAAAAGTATTTGTGTCATCATACATGATTCTAATATGCAAATGAAGGATTTAAAACCCCACTGTTATGAGATTATTGTTTTCAGGGTTAAAATGAAAATCAATGGTGTAAAAAATGGGTTTGATGTTTGAAACAGTGATATGGTCAGCCTTTCATAAAACATGAAAATCACTCTGCTCTCATACCCATAATACCACTGTCACCATTGTTATTGTTATCCCATGATTAAAACCCTTTGAGTCACATTTCTCATGTGTGTAATGAGTCACATTGCCCAATGTTAGCATTTGCTCATGTTTTTGTTTGCCCAATGTTAGCATTGTTTCAAATGACCTATTGAAACCTTTATGGTCATAAACTCGTAGGCAAACCTATCACTGATTATACCATACTCTCCTTTGACTAGATGTGTCCAAACTGTTGAAGGTTGCCTACTCCTATTTTGTCAAAATTTCATTTGCATTCAAAACAGAGATGCTGCCTTTCAGCCCATTTGAAGCAGAGATTTTATCCATAATTTGATTCCTTGATGGTGTTTTGGCGGTGGGATATTGGTTGAGTGTTAAACATACGTCCTAATCTTGCTTTCACTGCATTCATATCAGCATACACATTGCCAAAGGTTTGATCAGAGATATGTCAGAGACAGAGTCAGAATATGAGCCAGGATCAGGCAGTGATTCGGTGGCTGAAGGTAATGTGCCACGGGGTTCCCGCAGAGAAAATAGGAGTGGTGATCATCGCAGAGAGGAGCCTACTTCTTTGGCTCGGTTGCAGGCATGTCCATTAGCTATGGATTGTTTTCGATTCTTGTCATGTTTCAGATTTTGTGAGATGGTTGTGCAAACCTGGCCTCATCGTGAATTAGCACGTTTGTTTGTTCTTCATTTACGGGGTAATCGGGTAAACCTTGCTGGGGTTGATTTCATTGTTTCGCCTTTGACTATTGCTCAAGCCACTGGCATACCTAACATAGGCGAGGAATGGGGCAAGGGTAAGCAGTTAGAGAAATTTCACTATGAGCTATATGTTAAAACTGGATATGTGGCTTACTTGAGCAGAGTTTTTCCATTCAGATTCTTGAGAGATGAGTATGCACCACTCATGAGGCTCATCATTCAGTATTTTAGTTGTGAGGGCAGGTATGCTCGTCTTTTCTCATATCATGTTCTTTTGCTGATGCACTTCACAAGGGTGCGTATGATGAATATTCCTTATTTCATATACCGCAACATAGAGAAGATGGTTACCTTTGTGCAGAAGAAGACAAACCCAGTGCAGCAGTACAGGAGTATATATCATTACGCTTTGATTAAAATCTTGGTGTCACATCAGTTGGCAGAGCAGGGCATCACTTGGGAGGATTTCATTTCTAGAGACTTTTTCAGAGTGCCACAGCAGCCTCCTGAGTCAGTTTATCATGCAGGAGAGCCCTCACACCAGCCGGACATGCTTGAGGTTGGGCATATCATTACTCCTTTGGTTCAGACATATCAGCGAGGCCACAGGGCCTTATTTGCAGCGACACGGCGGGTACTATCTCCATGTGAGGTGGAAGGGGTCCTGCCGACTTCATCGACACGGCGAGTATTATCTCCACGTGATGTGGAAAGGGTCTCGCTTTCTTCTTCAGTACAGATACAGGACAGGGGCAAGAGGTCCATGCATGATGAGGGCCCATCGAGAGGCCGGGACACGGATCATTGATGTTGATACGGGCTCCCCTAGCTGAAGGCATTTGAGGAAGTCATCCGGGGGCAAAGGGCGGGAATGACCCGGTGAAAGACCAATTACGGAGGCTCGGTGGGTGGTTAACTATTTGACGGCCCGACTCGCGAACGAGGATGAGTCACATATATTATGAGTTAAATCGAATGCGATGAAGACGATGATGGAATCGAAAGAGCCCGGTGACATGACACGAGGCGACGAGAATCTTTGTACTCACATGTGAAATCCATTTGGAGAAGTTGTTGGCAAAGGCCAATCGAGACAAAGACATGCTTCGCCGCATGAAAGGCCATTACTGGGCTCGCATGCATGTTTGCAAAGCGAGGATGAAGATCATGAAGAGGAGGTTGCGCAAGGCACTTCGACGGCGGAAAAGGCCTAATCCACTTCGGATTTTTGCCGAGGCTTCATTGACTGGGCAAGACACATGATGGAGGACCTCCGCTCCGAATTTGGGCAAATTCGGAGAAAATTTTGTCATTTCCAAATTTTTGGTCTTAAAAACAGGTTTTGCAACTACGTGGGTCGCGCGCTCATGCGCTCGCATTTTTTTGAGACACTTGCTGGAGGATATTTTTACATTTTTGGATTTTTCATGGTTAATTATGCATCCTCTGAAGTCAACTTAGCATTTCAACAAAATCTGGATGGTCAAACAGCTCAAAAACACCATGAAAACCACCTTGCTACCACCTTTTGCACCAGCAGGAAGTACCTCTGGGAGAATGAGGTTTTGGAGGGTCAAATCAACTCCAAATTCATAAATTCTACTTGGGTTGGAAAGTAGACATCCAGGGCTTTCCAACGAGCTATCATGAGCTCAATTTGGATGTCGGGAGCTACCTCAAAATCAGCCTGCAACATGAGCGACCCACGCAGTTCAGGAGCGACCCACCTAGAGATTTTTCTGAGTTTTCAGCTGCCAGCTCAGTATTTCGCCTATTATGGACCAGTTTTGCTTATGGATAGAATTTTTGGGTTTTTATGATGTAAATTCATGTTTGGCATGTAACTTTGGCTTGTTTTTATCTCTTCTAGAAGATTCACTCTCAAATGAGTAAAAATCATGTAATGGATCAGTTTCCACTCTTTTAGAGGCAAGTTGTTAGCTGCCTAGATTGTAGTTCCATGATTAGAATTGGTTGAAACTGATCCCTGAAGAGGGAATTCGACCCCTAGAGGTGGGGAAAGGTGTTAGAGTGATCTATATATTTTAATTTCTGAGGCATTCTACAGGTTGGACTCTTGGGAGACTTTTGATATCATTGTACATATTTTTCATATTTTGGCTAAGGAAAGATCAGGGGTTTTGCGGCACTTGTTGGGATCCTTGTGGTGTTCTGTTCTTGATGGTGTTTCTTCTTTGTTTATTGTAAGTTTCTTCATGTTTAATGTATACCATCCTTTCATATGCTTCTGAACTAAATTGAATGAGTGAATAAGGTTGAATCCATTGTTTACAGTGCTTGGCCTTTGAATTCAGTTAGTTCTATATGTTTTCAGCTGTTTGGAGAGGATCCAAGTTCTTCTTTGCCCTCTTCAGCTCCTCATCAGTCTAATCTATCCATAAAATCCAATTCGAAGCATCAAGATTGTCACCTACCTCGCCCCAGCTTGAACTCTGCAAAGGTCTGACCTTATCCCCGGACCCAAAATTTGTTTTCCCATTACTCCAGCGAAAACCCAAAAAACCAAAAAACCAAACATACCTATCTCTTTACTAGCCTAAAATCAGTTCTTATTGTAAGTCATCTCGCATTCCTATTGCTTATTTTCTCGAGATTGACGGAGAGAGCCCTCTCCTCCGTCTCTCGTAGGGCTAGCTACGAGGCTGAGCGTGGTTTGATGTAGCCTTGAGTTTTACTTCATTTCGGCCCCGAGGTAGATTTGAGTGCTAACACGGTGGAATAGAAAAAGGACAACTATCCTTGAAGAAGTCATACTCCTAATAAGACTCTACCTCATATTTATTAAATTCAGTTTTTCTAACAGTAAAACAGTTACATAATAGAGATCACATGTTCAAGAGACAATTCACCATCACTTTAAATATTTAAAATACCCCCAGATCTAGGGAACACAATCCTACTTTTTAGGAGTGGATAATCTTCACTTTAATCATTGTTCTGCATGTTAAGATGGATGTGTGACACTGATTTTGAGTAATGAGTCTCTGCTGAGATGGCCCACTAACTGGCTGGAGGTCTCCAGAGGACTAGGGTGCTGTTGGAACCTTTGAAAATCTTCAAAATAACCCCTCCCTACGAAACAGGGTAGTTTAGGCAGTTTCATAGTGAGTTTTCGTAGCGTATGAAATCTTGCCTTTTCACTTATCTCCTTGCCACCTTTGCTGGTCAAAAACCTTTAATATGCCAAAACATCTTGAAATCAACCAATTTTCCTCCTTAATCCTTCATAAAAATTAATTCCAAAGGAAAATTCCATATTTATAATTTTCGTAGCATTTTTGTTGGCTTCAAGACTGAAGCATGCTACGAAACTGTCAAAAAAACTAGGTTTTGCTGTTTTTGTGACTGTCTTGAAAAATTTGTCTTGAGAGAAAAAATTTAGGTTCCTTGCAAGCCATGAACCTCATAAAACTTGTTTTAGCTCAATTTTTCTCTCTTTTGGTGCTTCTTCTTCATTTAAAATTAATTGGCTGATGGGTTCTTCCACCACTCTCATCTTCAGCCCTTTCTTTTCTAACTCAAATTGAATCAAGTCCAGTTGATCCTGAAGATCTTCCACTTGATATTTTAATTCTCTGTTTTTATATTGTAAGTGTAAGTTCATTCTCCTAATATGTTTTACCTCCCCTCTTAATGGCTGAGTCCATTTCAGTAACATTTATGCATTGTCCAAAGATTTTGAAACACTTGAGACTTGTTTATCCCATATTTTCCTCATCTATTCAAATTGAACCTTCTCAGCTCTATGCTTATTTGCCTCTAGCTTCAAATCTAATATCTCTCTACCTACTCCCTTCAAATATTCTTTGAGGGGTTCTATTTCTTATTTTTCAACTATTTTCTCTTTGCCCTTTTTCTACCTGATAACCACTTCTTCCTTTGCTGATGGAGACAAATTTATGATGCTTATTGACTAAGAAGCTTCATTCATTTTCTCTGTATTTTTTCTCTCCATGAAATGATTTTCATGTCTAGTGTTTGGCTTCCTTGGCTGAAATATAAAACCACCATCATCACCCACAAAATCTAGTTTCTTAGTAGTCTTACCTTTCTTCAGTTGTCTTCCACCATATTCAATGTCTTCAACTTGCACTATTGGTGACTCTTCAATGTCAATTGCATGAAGGATATCCTCTAGATTTCCTTTAGCCAATGTCTGGCTTCTCGTGAACGTCTTGCTGCCTTGTTTGCTGACTCTATGTTTCTGTTTTGTGGGTGTTGTTTGAGGAGTCTCAGTCTCTTGCAGAGTTTATGCTCCTACTTCCATTTGTTCTGGAGGGGGTGATCTTTTTTCTTCTTCAAATTCTTCTGCCGCAACTGGTGATGTAGTAGTTCTAGGTTTTGAGTTTTTCTTTGGAGTGACCACATCAATTTCATAACCACTCATAAACAAGAACGAAATCCAATCTTTGTATAACCTTTTCAATTCTTCCAACACTAACATCTTGATTATACCATGATGGAAAAGAGATGTATCATTGCCTTCTGTCTTTATTTGAACCTTATCTGACATTTTCCCTAAAATTTTGTATAAATAGGAAGGTAAGTCAAGTGATTTCTTACCTAAAAAATGCCGAATAAGTCTGAGATGGTATGAGTAGACCATGTGAAATCTTCCTTCACAAGTAAAATTTTTTTGAATGACCATCAACATTTTTGCATAATTCTCCTCCATAAAACTCCTAGGGATAGCATTGGTAAAATCAACTTCACTGTGTTCTTTCTTGAGAAACTCTTTACAATCCTACATTGTGAATTTGGTACCTTTAAATCACTATTCACCACTTCTAGGGATTCCTGTAGCTAATGATATGCTCTCTGGTGTCACTGTAAGATTCAGAATTCCAACTTTTGTGTTGTTCCTATGAAGTTGGTGGAAAAATATTTTGAAACTTGTGATTGAAAACCCTCCAACCTCTGGCAGAACTACAAGTAGCCAGTCCTTCTAAAAACCTCCATAGAAGTAGTGTCTTCATTGAGTAATTTCAAATCCATGGGCTCATACCTATGAAAATGACCACCCTTATTCATTTTCTTTCTTGCATCCATGGATGCTTTATATTCTTCACTGCCTCGCTTGTTGATGACACCTATAGAATTTGAATTTGACAGCAACCTTCTTGGCTCGATGAAGCAGCTCTCCAGGGATCGACTCACATGCAAGGATAAACCATGATATGACAAAAGGCTATTTGGGGTGAGGTTTAAAATTTTAACTAACAGCTCGGGTTTCAATCCTAGCACATGCAAGAAAAAAGGATCATGATGACATCAAACATGACTATGTACATTTGAATTTTACCATAACGACCTTGAATGACCTCCACCTTTACTCCTCTAATCATAAACTGATACCTCATACAACTATGACAACCTTGGTTAAAAAACACAATTTCGTAGCAAAAATAGTTAGGCTTCTGACATATTCGCTATGAAATTATTAGGTAGTTTCGTAGCAAAATCTATGGATTTCCTGTGTAAAATGCTACGAAAATTTGAAAAACTGGCAGGTGTGCACTTTTGAGTTTAAATGTTTGGGGAATGAAAAATTACATGATATGAGACTAATTTGAATGAAGTGGCATGAATGGAGGTGAACATAAAACTCAGGATAGTCTTAAAAATGCAAAAAAAATCCTATATCACATTGAAATGGCTTAGGAGACCTTATCCATTTGGTGAATGACCTACATGACCCTATCAAGAAAATTTTCACAACTTAATGAGTGATAACAGTGGCTCCACCTGGGATGGTGTGCCCCTGTGGTACACCAAAGAACCTGTAATTCTAGTGCCGTCCTTCATTTTGGAAATAAACTTCTAAAATTTTCCAAGCCTTTTTCAAACTCTTATGGCCTTCACCTCATGCTCAAGTTTGATGATCAGCCTATCTTTATTAGTAGAAAAGCATAATAAAACGGAATATATAGAATGGATTGGAAATTCAGTAAAATTTAAGAGGAAGAGTGCTTTAGAAACCTGCCATTGACAGGTCCTCCAGCACAAAGTTGTCCATCCATCTCTTGAAGTAGATAAGTGTTGTTGCCATGGTATGCAGCTAATATGAATGGTCCCTTCCTGATGTTTTCAAACTTTCCATGTTTCCCCTTTTCTTCAATTCTGGCTTCCCACTTCAAAACTACATATTGAATCTGGAAAGTTTCTTCTTTGAACTTTCTATCAAATGTCTTCTTTACTCTATTTTGTGACTGCTGATGGCTATTGTATACCTCATCCCTTTTTTCCTGTAGATCTATAAGCTAGTTTATCCTCCTCTGAATAGCATTAGGCTCCTCTTCTAGTCCTTGTAGCAATTTCATTATAGGCACTCCCAAGGATGTGGGAAAAATAGCTTCAGCTCCATACACTAATTCATAAGGTGAAGTATAAATGAATCTCTTTGTACATAGTCTATCAGCCCACAGAGCATACTTCAACTTCAGATTCCATGATCTCTTATTTTCTTGCAGTACCTTCTTGATAATTCTCACAATGCTTTTATTAGAAAATTCAACAAGACTATTACCTTGTGGGTAATAAGCAGTTGAGTTTCCAAGTGTTATATGATACTAATGACAAAAGATAATCAACCTTTTAGATTTAAAATATTGTGAATTTTCAGTAATAATCTTCATAGGACAACCAAACCTGGACAAAATGTTATTCTCTAAGAACTGGATGATGACTGAATCATTTGCCTGCCTTGTTGGAATTGCTTCAATCCACTTAGTGAAATAATATGTTGTTGTCAGGATCCAGCGATGATGCCCTGAAGATGATGGGTGTATTTCACCAATAAAATCCAACCCCCACTGTTGGAAAGGTGCTTCAACATAAATTGGCATCAAATCTAGAGGAATCAACTTTTTCTTACCATAAAAAATCTGACATTCATTGCAGGAAGCTATCTTCTTGTAAACATCCTTGAAAATGGTGGGCCAATAATACCCTAGTCTGAGAATTTTCTTGGTTGTGGCCTTCCAGTAGTGGTTTCCTCCACAATCTCCCTTATGAAACTCTTCAATCACCTTTTCAGCTTCCTATTCCAACAAACAGTTCAAAAGAATTCCACCAGTATCTTTCCAGTATATATTCTTATCTACAATGCAGTATCTTAGAGATTTCAGCTTCACAAACCTTGTTTTTGATTTAGTAAAATCTACAGGAGCTCTGTGATAATGCAAGACAAATATAGTGTTTCTGTACCATTCAAATAAAATGAACTTGTCTTTAATAGGAATCAAATCTTCATCTTCCTCTCACAACTCTAAAATTTCTATAATAAAATTCATGTCAAGAAAGTAAAAATTGGATTGTGCCATGAACTTTGCCGACCCCTGTCCTTTCACAAATTTTGTAGGTCTAATTTCTATTTCATACTCCAGCAAATTAGTTATCCACTTCCCTTTCTTGCCATCAGGATCAGCGTGTGACAAGATGTACTTAACCATAGTGTTATGCACAAATGCAATGATATGAGAGTGTAGAATATAAATTATGAATTACTTAATGGCTTTGATCAAAGCATATGCCTGTTTTTCTAAAATATTATATTTCATCTCTGAGTTAGCAACGGTTCTGCTAAATAATGAAATTAGTTGCTCTGTAGCTTGTTGTCCTTTCTGGAGTAAAACTCCAACTTTGTTATTTTCATATGAAAATGTGGAAACCAGAAATTATTTTAAAAAATTCAGACTAATAAATAGTGGGGCATCAGTGAGGGATTTCTTTATTTCTTCAAATGACTACTTGTCTTCAACAATCCATTTAATATCAGTTCCTTTCCTCAACATCTTGGTAATGTCTTTAAAAATTTCAGAAAAGTTTGGGATGAACCTTCTAACAAAGTTTACTCTTCCAAGAAAGGACTAAATTTCCTTCTTGTTCCTTGGTAGGTCTATCTTCTGAATGGTAGGTCTATCTTCTAACAATTTCAGAGGACAAAGCTCTTCAGTGTGATGGAATGCTTGATTTTGAAGAGCTTCTTTTAATCCTTATGGAAATTGTGTTTGGATTATCCACAATGGTAGGTGGGTTAGGATTTGGATTGCTCCTCATATATTGCCTTCTCGAAGCCACCTTTAAACATGAAAATTTGTAATTGAGTCACCAAGGTAGTTTCTATAGCCTCGAAAAAATCCAGAGCTCTTGCTACCTCCAAGATTTTAGCTTCACTGTTTGCACAAAAACTTTGAGGATATATGTCTTCATACTCTCGGCAGATGCACAAAAATGTTATCACCAAATTGATCTTGATTGGCTACTCATCAATCAACTCAATCTAACTCTTTCAAACCACTTCTAACTGAAGATCAACCTCTTTAGTTTGAGACGACTCTCTCAAAGGGGATTTATGATTTTCAATAGAAATAATACTAGATGGCTTACTTTATGAATTGTGACTTGGTTTTGTATGATTGCAGGTTGAAAAATGAAGGCTTGCTACCATTGGGCTATGCAGTCAACATCAGTGCATTTAGTAACAATAAATATTTGCATGGAAGCTGAGTAAAATAAAGGTTTTTAATAAGGATGATTCATACACACAATATAGGGAAAACACAACAATTTCACCCCTAAAGGAAGTTAGAGCATGACAACATGAATTATGATTAATTAGAGATAAAATTCATTGCAAGTGATAAGACATAAAAATAAAGAGTAGCAAAACATTAAACACCTCATTAGAATCTCAGGTCTAGAAGTAGAATGTCACTGTATATTACTGATAATGAAAAAACATACAAGTATCAATTTGGTGCAATACTCTCCAACCCTTTGCTCTTCGATGTTCAGTCTATAAATAAACATTATTTACAATGTAAATGATCTTCCCAGCTAGCTAGATCTTCGAATTGTAACTCTGACACCTATCATAACTGAAACTACTTACTTGGAACAGAAGAAGGAAAACTATCCTTTAAGAAGTCATACTCCTAATATGACTCTACCTCCTATTTATTACATTCAATTTTTCTAACAGTAAAAAAGTTACATAATAGTGATCACATGTTTGAGAGACAATTCACTATCACTTTACATATTTAAAATACCCCTAGATCTAGGTAACACAATCTTAATTTTCAGGAATGGATAATCTTCACTTTAATCATTGTTCTGCCTGTTGAGCTGGATGTGTGACACTAATTTTGAGTAATCAGTCTTTGCTGAGATGGCCCATTGACAGGCTAGAGATCTCTAGATGGCTGGGGTGTTGTTGGAACCTTTGAAAATATTCGAAAAACCCCTCGCTACGAAACAGTGCAGTTTAGGCAATTTCATAGCGTATGAAATCCTACCCTTTCACTTTTATCCTTGCCACATTTGATGGTAAAAAACCTTTACTATGCTAAAACATCTTGAAATCAACCAATTTTCCTCCAAAAATAAATTCCAAATCAAAATTGCATATTCATAATATTCGTAGAATTTTTCTGGCTTCAAGCCTGAAGCACGCTATGAAACCGTCTAAAAAAAAAGAATTTGTTGTTTTTGTGATTGTCTTGAAAAATGATCTCCAGAGACAAAATTTAGGTTCTTTGCAAGCCATGAACCTGATCAATCTTGTTGCAACTCAATTTTTCTTTCTTTTGGTGATTTTTCTCCATTTATAATTAATTAGCTGATGGGTTCTTCTACCACTCTAATCTTCAACCCTTTCTTTTCTAACTCAACTTGAATCAAGCGCAGCTACTTCTGAAGATATTCCACTTGATCTTTTAATGCTCTATTTTTAGATGGTAATTGTAAGTTCATCCTCCTAATATGTTTGACCTCTCCTCTTAATGGATGAGTCCATTTCAGCAACATTTCTGCATTGTCCAAAGATTTTGAAACACTTGAAACTTGTTTATCCCATATTTTCCTCATCTGTTCAAATTGAAACTTATCAACTCTGTGCCTGTTTTCCTCTAGCTTCAAATCTAATATCTCTCTACCAACTTCCTTCAAATATTTTTTGAGTGATTCTATTTCTAATTTTTCAACTATTTTCTCTTTTCCCTTTCTCTACCTGATAACCACTTCTTCCTTTGCTAATGAAGACAAATCGATGATGCTTATTGACAGAGAAAGTTCATTTATTTTCTCTGTCATTTTTCTCTCCATGGCATTCTTTTCACGTCTGGGCATTGGCTTCGTTAGCTGAATATAAAACCATCATAATCACCTGCAAAATCTAGTTTATTAGCAGTCTTACCTTTCTTTAGTTTTCTTCTACCATCTTCAATGTCTTCAGCTTGCACTATTGGTGAATCTTAAATGTCAATTGCATGAAGGATATCCTCTATATTTTCTTTAGCCAATGTCTAGCTTCTAGTGACCTTGTTGCTGCCTTGTTTGTTGACTTTATGTTTCTATTTTGCAGGTGTTGTTTGAGGGGTGTCAGAATCTTGCAGAGGTTCTGCTCCTATGTCCATTTGTTCTACAGCGGTGATATTTTTTCTTCTTCAACTTCTTCTACCACAACTGGTGATGCATTAGTTCTAGGTTTTGAGGTTTTCTTTGGATTGACCACATCAATTTCATAACCACTCATAAATAAGAAAGAAACCCAATCTCTGTCTAACCTTCGCAATTCTTCCAACACTAACAGCTTTAGACCATGATGAAAAAGAGATGTTGCACTGCCTTCTATCTTGATTTGAACCTTATCTGAAAATTTCCCTAAAATTCTGTATAAATAGAAAGGTAAGTCAAGTGATATCTTACCTAAAGAATGCGGAAGAATTATGAGATGGTATGAGTAGGCGAGGTGAAATATTCCTTGACAGGTAAAATATTTTTGAATGACCATCAACATTTTTGCATAATTCTCCTTCATAAAACTCCTAGGGATAGCATTGGTCAAATCAACTTCACTATGTTCTTGCTTGAGAAACTCTTTAAAATCCCGCATTGTGAATTTGATACCTTTAAACCACTCTTCACCACCTCTAGGGATTCCTGTAGCTAATGATATGCTCTCTAGTGTCACTGTAAGATTCAAAATTCCAACTTTTGATGTTGTTCCTGTGAAGTTGGTGGAAAAATCTTTTTAAACTTGTGAATGAAAACCCTGCAACCTCTGAAATAATTGCAAGCATCCAGTCCTTCTGAAAACCTCCATAGCAGTAGGGTCATCATTGAGTAATTTCAAATCCATGGGCTCATAACTGTGACAATGGCCACCCTTATTCATTTCCTTTCTTGCAGCAATGGATGCTTTATATTCTTCACTACCTCGCTTGCTGATGACACTTGCAGAATTTGAATTTGACAACAACCTTCTTGGCTCGATGAAGCATCTATCCAGGGATTGACTCACATGCAAGGATAAACCATGATATGACAAAAGGCTATTTGGGGTGAGGTTTAAAAGTTTAACTGACAACTCGGGTTTCAATCATAACACATGCAAGCAAAAAGAATCATGATGACATCAAACACGACTATCTACATTTGAATTTTACCATAATGACCTTGAATGAACTCCACCTTTACTTCTCTAATCGTAAACTGACACCTCATACAACTCTAACAACCATCGTTAAAAAAAAAAGTTTCATAGCAAAAAAGGTCAGGCTTCTGACATATTTGCTATGAAATTATTAGGAAGTTTTGTAACAAAATTTGCGGATATCCTGTGTAAAACGCTACAAAAATCTAAAAAACTAACAAGTGTGCACTTTTAAGTTTAAATGTGTGGGTAATGACGACTGACATGATATGAGACTGATTTTACTAAAATGGCATGAATGGAGGTGAACATAAAACATAGGATAGGCTTAAAAATGCAATTTTTTTCCTATATCACATTGAAATTGCTTAGGAGACCTTATCCATTTGGTGAATGACCTACATGACCCTATCAAGAAAAGTTTCACAACTTAATGAGTGATAACAACCACCTTTCACAATAAGGAAAGTCGAGCAAAGGAAATCCTTGAGAGAGTTCACTCAGATGTGTGTGGATCATTCTCGATAGCCTCCACAACAAAACATAGGTATTATGTGAGTTTTTGTAGATGATTTTTCATTCAAGTGTTGGATATTCTTCATGCATAAGAACGATCAGATGTTCTCGAAGTTTTGTGAGTTCAAATCACTTGTCAAGAAATATATAGGGAACAAGGTGAAGGCTCTCAGAAGCGACAATGGTGGAGAATATGTCTCAAATGAATTGAATAATTTGTGCTTCAGAAGAAATTCGACGAGAATTGATAAATCCTCATAACCCACATCATAATGGAGTTTCAAAAAGGAAGAATAGAACTATTGTGGGAGAAGCACAAGTGACGTTGCTTGATCATGGCCTACTGTTTCATCTGTGGGATGAAGCATGCAACATAGAAGTATTTGTGCATAATATAAGTCCTCATTAGATACTTGGGATGAGTACACTAGAGGAATATTTTTGAGGTAAGAAACCAAATGTGGCGTATTTTAAAATTTTTGGTTCATCATTTATTTCCATGTAACCAAAGATGCCAGGAAGAATCTAGAGCCAATAGCTGAGTTGGGAATATTTCTGGGCTACACCAATACACCTCACAACTATCAGGTGTACTTTCCAACACAAGGGATTACATTGGTAAGAAGAGATGTGAAATTTGATGAAGAGAAGGCCATGTGAATTTCCCTTGAGAGGGAGATTCAGTTGCATGCAGTTGAGGAGCTCTTGGCTCAAAAAGAAGAACCTCAAGATGTGGATAAGCCATAAGAACTGAACAGAGAGTGGAAGCACTCACTCATGCAGAGACATCCCAAGATGGAATGAAGTGCACCAGAGACGATGACATGTTGGCTCTTGATGCTAGAGAGAATGTGGGAGCACCCACATCACAGCCGAGGCGGAGAAGGTTGCCAGAGCAGTACACTATCTACATGGATCTTATGAGTGAGAGTGTAGAGATAGAGCCATCCTCTTTAGAGGAAACAACAAAACAACCAGTTTGGGTTGATACCATGGTTGAGGAGTATGACTTCATTCTTAGAAATAGTGTATGGGAATTTTTTCCAAGATCAGAGGGAAATTTAGTTGTAGGATACACTTAGATTTACATGGTGAAGCAGGCAGTAGATGGGAGTGTGGAGAAACATAAGGAAAAATTTGTGGCCAGAGGGTTCTCTTAGGTGCAGGGGATTGATTACGATGAGACCTTTGCACTAGTCTCAAGGTACTCATCAACTCGATCTGTCCTTGAAATTTTAGTGCAGATGGGATGTAAAATACGTAAGATTGATGTAAGGACAACCTTCATCAATGGAGTTATTGAGGAAGAGGTGTACATTGAGCAGCGAAATTTTTTTGAGACCTTCGACAAAGAGTCGCATGTGTGCACACTCAAGAGAGCGCTGGATGGACTGAAACAACAACCTCGTGCTTGGTACACCAGGATCAACAAAAACTTCACTAGGTTGGGATTCACCAAGATTGAAGCAAAGGAAAATCTTTACCATATTGTGGTAGAAGGACAAATTTTGATTATTGTAGTTTATGTCGATTATTTGATACTGATAGGTGACAAGCGTCTCATCAAGTCTTGCAAAGATGATCTTATAAGAGAATTTGAGATGAAGGACATGGGGCTCTTGCACTATTTCTTGGGATTGGAAATTTAGCAAAGAGATAGGGAGCTATTTGTATCATAGGGAAAGTATGCCAACGTGTTTTTGAATAAGTTCCACATGGAAGGAAACAAACCCATGGAGACTCATCTAGTAGGAAACTCGAGTAAGGAGGATGCAATTTCAAGTGAAGTACTAGATGATACCATCTACAGGAAGCTTGTGGGTTCAATCATGTATTTAGTGAACACACAACCAAATATATGCTATGTGGTTAACCATCTTAGTTAATTTATGGTTAAGATTACCAAGCTATTTTTCAAGGAAGGAAAGCATGTGTTGAGATACCTAAGAGGTAGTATAGTGTTTGGGCTATGGTACAAGTGGATAGAGGGAGTGAAGCTTCAAGGCTTAAGATATGCAAATTGGGCAGGGAGTCCATCCGACAAGAAGAGAACATCAAGGGGCATCTTCAACATTGGGTTAGCAATAGTTTTATGGTACAACAAGAAGTAGAGATCAATTGCACTCAACTCAGCATAGGCATAGTACATGGATGCTAGTAAAGAAGAATGTGACACCATTTTGATGAGGAAAATACTTGTTGGATTATTTTTTCAATGGATCAATTTGACAATGATTTATTGTGATGATCAGAGTAGTATCAAACTCTCAGTTAATCCAGTTTTTCATGACAGGTCCAAGAATATTGATAACCGGTACCACCATATTAGATATTGTGTATAGAGGAGGATTATTTCATTAGATTACATTCACATGGAGAAGAAAGGTGCAAACATCTTGGCGAATACACTGTCAAGAGGAAATTCGAGTTCCGCAGAGGTAGGATGAGGGTAGCAGACAATCCCTTTCTTGATGAGAGGAAGTGTTGAAATTGGAAACAAGAAGAGGCTTCTAATTTAATTTTCCCTTAATTAAATTAGAAGAAAATTGAAATTCCACATCACATGCTAGCTGGTATGAGTTAACTAATTTGGGAAGACTTAGTTAGCTCCGTCAATTCAAGTTGGGGATCAAATTAGAGGCATGTTGTTATGAAACCAACTCCAAAAATAGAAGAAAAGAGAGATTGATGCCTTAGAAATAAGCCACTTCGAGGGGGGAACCTGCTTTACATTTCATAAATGAAAAATTCTTGGATGATACAAATTAAAAAACCTCCTTTTTATATATAGGAGTCCATGTGGTCACAATATAATCCTATCCAACCTAACAATAATAATTTAAGGGCACAATAATAACAATATGGGGGTTACAGGGGTACAACAATAACAGTAAGTGGGCTACACTAACAACAATAAGGGACTACACTAGTAATATAGGAACCTAACATGCCCCTCCCCTTCAAAAAAGTGTTTTCCTCAATGCTTGAATAGAACTAGATGCTTTTGTATAAAATTATCATCCTCACATGTTGAATCTTCAGTGGGTAAGTTCTTCCACTTGATGTGATACTCTAAAATTGATCAATTTTGTAGCTGTCGAGTTCTTGTTTCCATGATTTCTTCAAGTTCTAAGATGATTTTTCCTTCCTCGTCAATTTTTGGCAATATTGTTTGAACTAAAAGTTTATCACCTATAACCTTGTTTAAGCATGCAACATGGAAAATTGGATGCACTCGAGAAGAAGCAGGAAGCTCCAATTTGTATGCCATAGTACCAATATTTTGACACACCTTGTAAGGACCATATTACTTCAGCGATAATTTTTTATCCTTCTTAGCTTGCTTGAGGGACATTTGCTTGTATGGTTGTAGCCATAAAAATACCGAGTCCCCTACATCAAAACTTCTCTTGCTGCAATGTTGATCTGCCTGTTGTTTCATTCAAATTTGTGCCAAATTTAAGTTATCCTTTAAGAGTTGGAGAACTTGTTGTTGATGCTTGATGTGATCTTCCACCACTTGAACATTATAATTTTCTCTTAAATATGATGTGATGGGCGATGGATAATATCCATAAAGTTCCATAAATGGGGTCATTTTTGTTTTAGTATGGAATGAAGTGTTATACCACCATTTAGCGAGAGGTAACCACTTGAACCATTGTGTTTTTTATCAAATACAAAACAACAAAGATATCCTTCCAAAAATTTGTTCACTATATTATTTTTCCCATCGGATTGAGGATGATAAGATGAGCTATGAGCCAGTTAAGTACCCAAACAAGAGAATAATTCCATCCAAAAATTTCCAGCAAAAATGGGATTTCTCTCACTTACAATAATCTTTGGGTTTCCATGTAGTTTTTGAATTTTTTCCATAAATGCAGTAGCAACTATACTTTCTTTAAATGGATGAGATAATGCACAAAAAGTGTGCATATTTGGTAAGTATATCAACTACCACCATGATGACACTCCTTCCTTCAGACTTAGGTAAACCTGTGATAAAATTCATTAAAATCTCCTCCCAACGTTGACTTGGATTGGATAAAGGTTGTAGAAGACCCGAGCTCTTAATTGTCTCAACTTTATTTTGCTGGAAAACCACACGTTCAGCAACAAAATTTTGAATATTAGATTTAAGGCCATCCCAAAAAAATTTGTTCTTCACCCCGTGGAAAGTTTTTAAAAATATCGAGTGTCTTCCTAAGGGAGATGTGTGAAATTCCAAAAGAATATTTTGTTTTAGATGGGAATTCTTACAAATATATAAGCGATCTTTGTACCGTAAGGAATCATTTTTCCAACTAAATGTATAAGATGTACTAGGATCTTGCTGCAACTTTTGAATGAGTGTCCACACTTCTTTGTCCTTATTCCATTCATCCCTTGCTTCGGTTATCCAACCTGGTTGGATAATATAATTGACACATAGCAATGCTTCCACCTCCTCATCCTTTCTTGAGAGTGCATCTGCAACAACATTTAGCTTCCCCTTTTTTGTAGATGATTTCAAAGTCATAACCCAACATCTTTCTGACCATTTTTGCTGCTCTTCTGAAGATAGTATTTGTTCCAAGAATTATTTAAGACTATCATGATCAGTTTTTACCTTGAAGTATCTTCCCATTAGGTAAGGTCTCCATTTCTTTAGTGCATGTAGTATTGCCAACATTTCCTTCTCATAAATAGCTTTCTGTAAATACTTTCCTTTTATTTGATGACTTTCAAAATAAATGGGTCTTCCTTCTAGCATTAAAACCGCACCAATTCCATTTCGTGAGGCGTCACATTCCATAATAAAGTTTTTTCTGAAGTCTGGCGTAGCTAAGACCAGTTATCGACACATTACCTCTTTAAGATGGTCAAAGGCCTTAGTTGCTTCAGGAGACCATGAGAATGCATATTTCTTCAATAACGTTGTTAGAGGTGTTGCTATTCTCCCATAATTCTTAACAAACTTGTGATAATGCCCTGTTAATCCAATAAATCCTCGCAACTACTTTATGGTTGTGGGACTTTCCATTCCTTAATGGCTTAAATTTTGTTAGGGTCTACCTTAACACCCTCGTGAGATGAAATATAACCCAAATATTCCACCTCTTATACTCCAAAGAAACATTTGAAGGTTTTTTCATGTAATTATTTCTCTTCCAATAGTGTGAGCACCCTATCAACATGTTGAACATGATCCTTCCAAGACCTATTGTAGATTAGTATATCATCAAAAAATACTAACACAAATTTTCTAAGGAAGGGTTTGAAAATGGAATTCATCAGACCTTGAAATGTAGAAGGTGCATTGGTAAGGCCAAAAGGCATGACCACAAGTTCACAATGACCCTCATGAGTACGAAATGTTGTTTTCGTAATATCTTCAGTCTTCATTATAATTTGAGGGTATCCACAACGAAGATCCAACTTGGTAAAATAAATTGCTCCATGTAATTCATCCAATAGTTCATCAATCACAGGAATGGGAAATTTATCTTTAATAGTGAGCTTATTGAGATCCCTATAATCTGGACACATGCACCATGATCCATCCTTCTTTTGCACCAATACTACTGGAGCAGAGAAAGAACTTTGACTAGGTTGAACTATACTAGTGTCTAACATTTCTAGAATCATACGTTCAATTTCGCTCTTTTGGACATAAGGATATCTGTAAGGCCTGATGTTTGGAGGAACACTTCCTTGAATCAAATGAATAGCATGATCGTGGTCATGAATAGGTGGGATTCCTTCGGGAATTTCAAACACCTTGGAATCATTGGCCAATAATTTTTGGAGATATGGAGAAATAGAAGATTTTGATGTTGGAACTTCTAGTGAGCATAATTGTGCAATTACGCCTTGTTTTTATTTCTTCAGATGATTTTTCATGACATTAGAGCTTATTATCTTTTCCATCTTCCCTGTGATACCCCATAATTAAACTTCCTTTCCTTCCGAAAAAAATTCAAGAAAATTTCTTGAAAATTAAAAGCTATCGTCCCTAAAGATTGTAACCATTGTACTCCTAGTACAACATCAGCACCTCCCATTGGAATGGAAAACATTGGACTCTTCAATACATATTCCTCCATGGTTAGCATGATATTATGGCATTTTCTAGAGTAATTTATAGTTCCTCCATTTCCAACCATCACTTGACATTTTGGTGCTAGGTATAGGAAGCAATTTGATTCCTTGGCTACCTTACAATGAATAAATTTATGGGTACTACCCAAATCAATCAACACTATTACCTTTTTCTTCTTGATATGTCCTTCTATCTTAAGAGTTTTAGGAGTGGTAATTCCTAGCAATGCATTACACAAAATGGTAGGACTCATTTCTTCTTTCTCTAGGGTTGGTCCTGGTGTATATCCTCTTCTTTTGAAGTTTCTTGTTCATTTTCTTCCTCCTCTTCACAATCTATGTAAAATATTTTATTCTCAACAAACTTATGAACTTTAGTGTATTTTCTATCACAACTATAGCAAATCCCTTTTGATCTTTTTTCTTCCAATTGTTGTGGTTTCAACCTTGTAGGTTGTGGAAGTCTAGGAGTAGCAACACTTCCATATTTATAGATGTGAGTGGTAAGCTTCTTTGTCACCATAATTTTACATTCAATTTTTCTTGCCAACCTGAATGCCTTCTCCAATGAATCAGGTTCCCAAACGCAAACCTCATGTTGGATGTTATCCTTTAAAGTCCCTATGAAGACATCAATCATGTGTTCCTCTGGAATATAGTTTACCCTTATTCAATTTTTGGAAGTCCTCAATGTGCTCCATCACTGAACCCTTTTGTTTGAGATTTTTTAATTGGCTAAAGAAGGTTTTTCTCTTTGTATCCTCATAATGTGCTATCATTTCCTCTGTAAAATTTGACCAAGTGACAATTTTTTTATGGGAGAAAAGCCATCGATACCATACAAATGTATTTTTTCTTAATATATAGCTGCAATTCATAGCTTTTGTGTGTTTTTCACATTATTGAGATCAAAATATTTCTCCATCTATAGTATCCATGTTACAGGATCCTTGCCATCGAACTTCCTCATATCAATATTTGGAATATGGTGGGTCATCAATCCAACTTTAGAGTTTATCAAATCACGATTAACATTTATTTTTTTCTCATAATGAATTTCCTCTACTATCTTTTCTCCATTAGGAAAAATTTATTGCATCAACTTTGTCAAACCTTCCATGTCTGTTTTTAGATCATTCTTCATGTCTTCCATGTTGTCTTTCATTTTTTCTTCTATACCATCGGTCTTAGCTTCCATGTCTTCCATGCCATTCTTCAAACCGTCCATCTTTTCTTCCACGAATTTCTTCAAACCATCGATATTGGGTTCCATTCCCTTCTTCAAACCATCAATCTTAGCTTCCACACCTTTCTTCAAAACTTCCATTTCATTTTTTGTTGCTCTTTGTGAGAGTGAAAGTTGGTGCACTTGCTCTTGCAATTTTGATATATCATGTTACACTTTTTCATATTCTTGAGTCATAGTAGATTGTTCTAAGGGCTTAATGGGTGTTAAATTATTTTTAGGGGGAATTTTAGAACCCAATACTGATATATATGCTTCAATATGCCCTTGGAATCACTTCAAAATTATTTTTAAAATAAGAATTATGCAATTTTAGAAAACAAATACACACATTTTTCTTGCTTTTTAGGATCTTGATATTAAAATTGAATTATCTCTGTGGTTTTGAATCTTCAATATGTAAAATTTGGTCTTGTAGTAGCCCTCTAAATCGTCTTTTGAATGCCACATGTCTAACCTGATTCAGATGCTTCAAGACAAATTTATGCCCAATGTCCCACAATGACATAATTATGGACTAGTTCAGTAGAGAGAACTTGTACGACATTCGATGTGTCACTATTTCCTCCCTTGGCTCTGAAATTGATATACATGAAACTACAGTCCATATAATTTCGACCATGTTTTATAGAATTCCAATCCGATGCTCAGAGATATAGTTATGACGATTTTCCCAATATCACCTAGTTTAGATGAAATTCAGGAGCCTGCAAAAACTCTAACTTCCACAGATCATATATACTAAAATATTTCGAACCAAGATCTCAACTTTTTACATGACATTCCTCAGGATTTCAGCTTCGTGTGATACAAATTTCAGCTTCTAAACCATCGTACAAAAAACATTATAGCGAAAATTCCACGAGCGAAACCATAGAATCCAAAGCTTTGATACCAAATGTTATGAAACGAGCTCCAAAAATGGAAGAAAAGAGAGATAAATGCCTTAGAAATAAGCCACTTAGAGGGGGAAACCTACTTTACATTACATAAATGAAAAATTCTTGGACGATACAAATGAAAAAACCTCCTTTCTATATATAGGAGTCCATGGGGTCACAATATAATCCTAGCCGACCTAACAATAATAATCTAAGGTCACAATAATAACAATATGGGGGTTACAAGGGTACAAAAATAACAAAAAGGGGACTACACTAACAAAAATAAGGGACTACACTAGTAATATAGGGACCTAACACATTTGGAGCCCACTCTAAGGTTTACGGGGTCCAGTTGTAGTTTATTTTGAGTTGTAATTGTGTAACTTAATTATTTTAGTTAAAATTAGTTTAAGTAGTTCTAAGTGATGGATGAGCTAGTGAGAGGCCTGGTGAATTAAATCTGATTTAATTGACATGAAGTGATCAATCAGATAACTAATAATTCACTAAAAATAATTTTTTCATGTCAGTTCTGAGGAAGACCCAATTTATATTGGAGTTAAAGGGAAGTATAATATTAGTTGTATAATTAGAAAACTGTACAGGTCATGCATGAGGTCAGCAAGATGCCTTGGGTGAATTGCATAATAAATTCTTGGGAATTTCCTAATTAATGGGGGATAAATTCTATCAGGATTGTGTAAGAATGTTTTAGAAACCCAGAGACAAGAAATTGGTCTGTGATCAATGTGAGACAGTCAGAGATAGTGCAAAGGGCTCTCAAGCCCGAGAGAAGCATTGTGTGGTTTCATATTCTTGAATTAATGAAATATATAGATAGTGGGGTTTTTAGTTGAGTTTTGCCCGAGATACATCTTTGTGTTGTGTGATTGAAATTATTTATCTATCTTTTTCATGTGATTGTGCAATCGTAATTGGTTTCCATAATTTGTAGAATAGATTGAAGTATTTTTTTTAGCATATTACAAAATCAATTGAATATATGTGGATTTTATACAACACAATCTAAACTAAGGAATTTAGGTCACAAACGCTACTTGATAGGCTTATGCATGTTGTTGAAGGCACTTAACCGCATGGAGGCCTTGCCATGCATGCGGTTGGGAGCTCATGTCATCAAAAGGCATTCCAGCTTAGGTTTTGGCTAGCGGGAGTGGTTGTTTGGCTCTTGGGTGTATTGTATCTCATGATGAAGGGTAATAAGGTTCTATTTTTTTTATTCCTCTTCCTTAAATGTACTTATGAGTTTGATTCATGTCATAGTAGATCCTCCTCTCATGTTTACCCTGGAGGGTGAGTGAAAGCGGGTAAGTGCGAGAGAGGGTGGTTACACCTGTAGACCTATTTCTGTAAGAGAAACACTAATTAGACAAAATAGATAATGATAATGACAAAGCTAATGTAGACACAGCCAAAAAACTAGGCTCTTATCCTAAAATCGCAACACGTACCATATCCTTCAGATTTTGTTACCCAACATACAATGACCCCAAAAAATTCAAAAGGTTTGAAGCCTCAAAACCATAGAAACCAGGGAAGATATATCATGATGATGATAAAGCTCTAAATACGAGCTTGGTAATTGTTCTTGCCTCGCACCCATTTCATATGTTATTCATTTGTAATTGCACCCATTTTCTTGCATCAAGTAATAATGAATGTTGAACTCCATTCACATATCATTACGTATCCTAATTTGTTTAGAACCAACCATCCTATATCCTTATTAAACTAAATATTCCCAAGTCCTCTTTTCAAATTCTATAACTCTACTTAATATATGATTTTCTTCCAAAAATTTCCCTATATTCTTCTTAAACTATGTAGTCCCCAAGTCCTCCCCCTTTTCGGATTCTATAAATCTACCCACTCTACCAGTATCTCCATTTAGTGTCATCGTCAAAGGGTGTTATTTGATGATTATCTCCAAATCACCATCAATCTTAGTAACACAGAATGTGTCCTCTATTATTCACAAGACTAATAATGTGATGTGTTGTTCAACCAAAACGTTGAATTCCTCAACGTTATGTTGGGATATTTTTTAGATGAAACTCGTCAGCCTCACACATTTTGAGCATATATGGATTCATCTAATAGGTTGCAGTTAACATTGAAAAGAATGAAATTAGGTTATTTTCAAGAGTATTTAATGGTGAATAATTTTTTTTTTTTGAATGGTCAACAATGAAAAGTGAAAAATATTTGAGCGTGTAAATGTAATGTCCAAATCAGGGAAAATTTTAAGAACCCCCCTAAATTTATATGTATAATAAATGGGTGAATCCCCATGATATATAGGAAAAATGGAAGGTGATTTTATTAATAATATAATATGTATATATAATTTTTTTGGCGAATCTCTCGCGAGATTATATTATCTTGTAAAATCATGGCAAATCACCAGTACAAATGGAAAATCACTAGCACAAAATGGTGAATCGTTGTCTAGTGGAGTTCGGGCTGTTGGTTCCAATGAAGATATGGTAGTTGAACCAGGAGTTTAAGGAACCGAACCACCGGGACCAAGCATGGCACATGGTGACTCGTAAGGGAAGTATTTCTCGTGCAATTTGGAAAACACATTCTTCTAGTTCTGATAAGAGTAGTGTTGTTGCTCATGCTACTACTAGCACTGATATTGAGGTTGGAGAGGAGTTTGAGGAGTCCTCGGACTCTGAGCCAAATTATGTTTATGTAGCTCCTATTGATGATCCCATGTGTAGTAGTGGTGATGAGTTTGATTAGTGATCATGAAGGCAACATAATATTCAAATTTAAACAGGCCTGTTACACAAAATCCATGAAGAGAAATCTCTAGCAAAAATACTGTCGTGCAAATCTAGATTATATAGCATTATTAGAACTCCCTGTTGCTATGCACACAGATCCATGAGATGAAGAATATGGTAAAAAAATGTGGACCGATATGTTTTATGGGAAGGAAAACTGTTCATGTTCAAATTATTTCAAATGCAGAGACTCAATAATTTTCAGTGAAGGAAATCTTTATGACCTTAGGGATTTCTCATAACCTTTTTTAGAGAGAGCACGACAATGTATGAAATTATATTAGAATTTTATAGGTTATATGCATTGTAGATTTCGATGTTAGAAGTTGAAGAAAACACTTAAAATATTAGCAAAATATATCACTAAAATGTTTTGCAATGTACAAAGGTTTTATCTAATATGCAGACAACAGAGGCTTCCTTATATGACTTCAACAATAGTATCACTTGAAACAATGTATTTTTTGTTATGTTGAATGAAGAAGCTTTGATGTTGTAAATTAATCTAGTCATGGCACAATTCGACTTGTCAAATTTTCCACCCACAACAGACTCAAATGGAGGAACCGTAGAATAACTCCCATCAACCCACACAATAGGATCATTATCTCCCTCCTTTGTAGACCTCACACACAAAAGAAATAAGTTATAGGTAGAGAGAAATGCCACCTCAGTATGTAGATTCATGAGATATTTAGGAGACCCCTTACCTCCATCCATGAGACCCTTGCAATTCTGTCTCTGTCCAGACCCTTTTTACAATCACATAAGACACCCTCCTTCCCACTGATCCAAGGCTCTACAAAGAGAAGCCTATATGCACAACAACGGGTCTTCCAATTTATCCAAAGTTCTCCATCAAGGGATTATTCACTTTAGCTTTAGATGGTAGGAGATATTCAACCACTGGTAATACAGTTTTAGAGGCCAGCAATTTCTCCTAGTCCTCCCTAATTAGTAGGTGATAGCTCCTCCAAAAATTGATCGCTTTCTTCAGGAAACCTTAAATCAAGATAATTCTCTTGATTCTCAAGTTCTTGAGAGGGACCATTTCTTCTCTAGGACTCTTAGCTATTTAAAATTTTATATCTTAGATGAATAATTTGACCCTTTAGGTATTTGACCTTAGAAGTTAGATATGCCTTTTATAGGAGTTGCACTCATGCTCCCACTAAATACTGTTTATGATGTACCTTACAGTCCATTCGACCTATTTGTGGTGATTTTATTTTTGAAGCTCTATGTTGCATCCCTCCACTTTCAACTCTCTAGGGAGCTTGGGAAAAGGCAACATAGAGCTTGGGGAAAGGCTGGATTGTAAAACCTAAGCACTAGACTATTAATCACATCTTTACACTCCATACCACAATTGAGGAAGCCCAACATTGCTCCTGGAAATTTTAATGTTGTGTCATAGACTTTCAAAAAGGCTTTTGACTTTGTCCCCATAGATCCTTTATTCCACATACTCAGAGATATCGGCATACTCATAGATATTGGCTTTAATCTTACTATTCTTCTTGTTTATATTTTTAGTGAATTATTTTCTGTTGGTGTTCCAAGAACTTTCTTCTGGGGGTATGGTCTTTAGGTTTTATCTAGATTCGGTCCTTCAAGTTTATTTGGCTCCAAAAATATGTGGATCTTAGGCTCTCTTGTGGTGTTTTGTGGTATGCAATGTAGTGTGGTTTTTCCTATATCTTGAGTTCACTGTCCTGAATGGAAGTTCGAACCCCTTAAGAACTATTGGATGACAACTTTGTTTCTTTCTACCTATAATATCCATCGATTACAGAAGCCCAGGAAGTCCAAGAAGTTATTTGAAGACATAATCCATTCAATGCAAGGGAACTTCCCTCTTCTCTATAACTGCAAAATTATATGAAAACTACCACTAGTGCACTTCTCAAAATTCCATAATTGAGAAAAAAAATCCAATAATAAAAGAAAATCTATTCCGTGAAGTAAGAATGCAGTATGTTGAGAAATATGGTCCTTAATCTCATAAAGTATCTCATTCTGCTGCTTCAAATCATAGGATATCAACAAATTCAATTCAAGCAAATTCCAGAATTCAAGGAATACATATTTCACCAAATTATAGAAGACATGGATCTTGGAAACCAGGACTCTTCCTTCAAACATTGGGTTGAGAGAAGCCAACAATTGTCATGTCTTTCATAAAATTTTATATTTAGTAACCAAACTAGAATAAAAGTTGTTTCCTTAGGGTTGTATACCTGTAAAAAAAATTGGGATGTATACACTGTTGATATTTGCAAAAAAAATGATATTTATAAACTGTTGATATTTTTAAATTGTTGATAAACAGTTTGCATTCAAATATTTTCAAAATGATTTTTGCATATAGATTTTTCGATGATTCCTCTTCAAATTCAAGGGATTTTCACATGATTTTTTTCTTGTTTTCAGCGAAAGTGTAAAGAGGCTTCCTTATATGACTTCAACAACAATATCACTTGAAAAATATATTTTCTGTTATGCTGAATAAACAAGCTTTGATGTTGCAAATTCATCCAGTCGAGGCACAATTCGACTTGACGACTTTGACACCCACAACAGACTCAGATGGAGGAGCCTTAAAATAAATCCCATCAACCCACAACAAGATAATCACCTCCTGCATTTGTAGTCCTCACACATAGAAGCAATAATTTACAGGTAGAGAGCAGTGCAACCTTAGTATGCAGATTCATGAGATCTTGAGGAGAACCCTGACCTCCACCCATGAGACCCTTGCAATAGCGTCTTTGTCCAGGACCTTTTTACAATCACATAAGGCAACCTCCTTCCCACTAATCGAGGTCTCTACAAAGAGAAAACTATATGCACAAGATTAGATCTTCAAAAACATCATAGATTCCAATTTATCCAGTGCTCCATTAGGGGATTCTTCACTTGAGCTTCAGATGGTAGGAGAGATTCACCTATTGGCAATACAGTTTTAGAGGCCAGACATTTCTCCTTATTCTCCCTAATTATTAGGTGATAGCTCCACCAAACATTGATCATTGTCTATAGGCAACCTTCAATCAAGATATTTCTCTTGATTCTCAAGTTCTTGAGAGGGACCCTTTCTTCTCTTGGACTCTCAGCTTTGTAACATTTATATCTTAGATGAATAATTTGACCCTCTAGGTCTTGGACCTCAGAAGTTAGATATTACATTATAGGAGTTTCACTCATGCTCCCACTACATATTGTTTCTGATATACCTTGCAGTCCATTCAACCTATTTGTTGTGATTTTCTTCTTGAATCTCCATGCTACATCCCTGCACCTGTAACTATTTAGGGATCTTTAGAAGATGCAACATAGAGCTAGAGGAAATTATGGATTCCAACTTGAGCACCAGACTATTAATCACATCTTTACACTCTAGGCCATAATTGAGGAAGCCCAACATTGTTCCTGGAAATTTTACTATTTTTTCATAGACTTTCAAAAAGTCTTTTGACTCTGTCCCCATAGAGGCTTTATTCCACATACTCAGAGATATTGGCATCTCAAAAACCCTTTTCTAAACCATTATTCATTTTATTGAGTCAATCCTTGGTCATATATGCACCAACACATGGGCTATTATATTTTATCCTAAGTATCATTGGGGTAAAACAAGGTTTCCCCTTGTCCCCTACACTATTTGGATCTATATTGACAAGTTGGAGTCCTTGCATGAACACATCCAAGATGGAAATGGTTTCCTTCTACACCATGTCTTAATTTATATTTTTATGTTTGCAGATGATGTGGCCTTTCTAGTCTCATCCCCAGAAAAATTGCAAAGACAACTCGATTCCCTGGCCCTTTTCTGCGATCTTTACCAGTTGACCGTCAACCTAGGTAAAAACCAAAGTCATCATCTTCAATGTGTTGAAGAAAATTCTCCCTCATCGCCATTTCTTTCTCCAAGTAGAGGATATTGAGGTTAAAAACTCATATAATTATCTAGGGGTATTATTTACAAGACCACGCTTTAGTTTGCAACATGCACTTCAACCTTGACCCAACAAGGGAAATGGGTCCTTGGCACTTCTTGAGAGGTAATATTTCTCAAATATTTTTCAAGACATATCTACCAAGATGTCACTCATGCACACTCTTTGCCCAACCCAGAGTTCTAAATGGTTCCAAGGTTTGGGTACCTAGTATACTAGAGTCTAATTGGTCTTCTATAAAGAGAGTATAGATCATCCTCCTTTGTCGCGTTGTTCAAAGAAAATAGCCAATTCCTCAACCCATCATCCTTTTATAGTTTGTAGCTCACCCCTTCCTACTTGAGACAATGTTTTGTCTTGTCCCTCTTTTACACTATGCTCCAAAATTCGCTGATACAACAAAGGGGCATGATCGATATCCATACTTGGCCTTTTGCTCATCAGAGTCCATTGCAACAACTACTCCTTTGGCTTGATCTCCTTGATTCAATTAGTATTATGATGGACCAACTTCCTCCATTCAAATATTCCCTATATGCACCTAACCATCTCTTACCAACCAAATAAAAGATGAAAAAAATCATCCAAGAGGATATCTATAGGATGTAAAAATTAAAATGTACGAAGTAACAAATTAAACGATGTAAAAATTTGAATCGCACATGCTTCACTTTATAGGATAGTTTGAAGACCTTAACCTATGAATGTTGTGTTTCTTAAGGTTTGATTAGAAGGACTAAAAAAAAAATACAATCTCCATCATGTTCCAGCTTTGTGGCTATCTCAAAATACTTTTCAAATATAAAATTGCAACATACTGTCACAAAGAGATTACTCATGGTTTAACAGATCAGACTTGACATCTTATATTAACAATTTCCTCTTACATGATGCTAGTCTTATACCCAAGGATATTACTCAAAGTTTAACAGATCAGACTTGACATCTTATATTAACAGTTTCCTTTTACATGATGACAGTATTCTGCCCATTACAATAGCTTCCCAGATATATTAAGAGATCTGATCTATACTTAAATATTAATAGAGACTAGAATAATTTCATTTCCTTGTAGGGTAAGGAGGAATGGGAGTAAATACCTCATGTTCATGTCAAGTTTACTGGGATTCAAAGGGGGTGACTATAGAGAGATAGGGTTTAAGAGGGTGGTCTGGGGTCAATGCAAGTGAAGCATTGGAATTCCAAGGGTTATTTGGGCCAAGTTAAACTCCCTTAGTAGGAAAATCATTGTATTAAAAATATATTTTTTGTAATTTACTTAGTCTCCAACATGTGGATGACAAGTAAAATATTATTTAAGAGAGAGCTTGAACTAGCTATTATCTAGTTGTTACAAAGTAAATTATAAAAGGATATCCTCTCCTCTCTTTGAAGTCGTTGTTGAACTCTGGGATCACTCTACAACATACTAGAACATTTATTTTGCAGACACCTTAAATACATTGTGTGGATTGTCATTTTATATTTTATCCTTCTTGTTTTATGTTGTAAAGGGTTTTGATAAGATAATACACAAAAACCTCCTTTACCAAAGCTTCAATTCTAAAATAACTTATTGTTTTGGTAAATATATTAAAATTTCACTCATTTGGGATAATTATAAGTATACTCTTTAGAGAATTAAAACCTCAATTATAGCTTTTAGAGTTAGATTATGTAACCCTAACAACCAATGGGGACTAATTAATAACCCATTAATGGTGTATATTAAATGACATTAATGACCACTAAGGATCACTAAGTCAAAATTAACCACCATAACTCTAGCCTAGGTAAACATTACAAGAAGGAATATGTTTCTAAAATAGAAAATAACACAAAAACTATTACGAGTTAGATTAAGGTTTTGTTATCACCCAAAATTGCAAGGCCTCAAATGTAATGTTTCGAAAGTATGTGAGTGCTTAATCCTTCTTTCTCTTTCTTCTACTTGATTCATGCCCACATGAGGAAGTGGTGGAGGTGATGCTTGGGTTCAGATTCAGGATGCTTGGGAAAAGTTTTTCAAGCTCAAAAGAGGTTTTTCTGTCCTGTTTGAGACTGAAATGAAAAACATGCAGGGAAGTGAGACCTTTTGCTCTATAATAATAGATTTTGACTTTTAGGATCTGTTGAATAAATTTAAAACTTAGACCATATATCGTACAATCAAATCTAGTGTCTCGTGAGGGGGTAAGGAGTTGAATAAAGAAGAAAACCGGTTAGAGGACTGTATTGAAACTAACTAGCTAAGTTGAAAACCTGATTTCAACTGGAAAACAAGAAAATAAATAGAGAAAACTGAGCCTTCACACACACACATGAACATGAATCCACCAAAAAAAGAGTTCAAGTCTTTCAACTAATGAAAAGAATTGTAGAGCAGTGTCTAGTCAATATAAGTTTTACAGTTATACCATAAAAAAGCTTGAAATCAATTTGCTATATCAAAGTGAGCAATAAGCATAGCCACAATATTCAGATGCACCTACAGTGTGGGATCAGTCTCATGCAAAAATAAACATAAAAACAGAATGCCAAAGACAGAATTATGAGAAAATATAGGAAGAATGATGAAAAATGATAAAGCTCCTTCCAATGATCAAACCTGTTATAGTCTTTACAAGCACATTGTTCATTGAGATTTGGGATCATCACCATTCTCAAGCTTATAAGAGTATGAGTAACTCCCTGGAGTCAGCCCCACATGCTGCCATAACAGTATCCTGGGATGAATGATTTTAACTCCTTATTGAGCACCTTTGTTATGTAATGACCTATGCATGTGACATCCTTGGGATAACACATGACCCTAAAAGCAAATGCACTCCCTTAGAATAGTTGGTGCAACTTCCAGTTTAATGCTACTCAGGAATCACATCAGACTCGTTTTCTATAACTCCCACTTGAGCACCCTCACGCAAGTATTAAGTGCTTGATGTGACTACCACTCAACATGATATAAATATGCCCTCGCTCCAATGGAAATAACAAATTTATTTCCATCAAAATAGGTATGTATATGGGAGCGCTCTTCTCTGCTGTCATAACAATAATTGCAATCCCCAAAACAACTTTCGTAAATCCTAACTGCTATGCTCGTCTTCACCACGAATAGGATGTGTAATCACTGTCACATTTAATATCCAGCTAGAGGTTCCCTACAGGTGTCAACCTCATGTGTAAAACAGAGCCTTCAATAGTCATAAAAGTATCTTGAACAGAGCTCGCTATGCCTACTTCACTTCCTCAAAAGTGTGCATTTTCTAGTTAAATGAATAGCACAGTTTCACATCTCAAGTCTGGACATGAACTAATCACAAGGACAACCAGGTATAAATAGTTGTATGAATGGTAGTGTTATCACTGTCTATACCCTCCATTGCCTATCCAGTATCAAGTTATCATTACAAGTGTAGGCAACATCATTGTATGCTATGCACCGTAACTCCATCTTCATGGATTGCATCTATACATGTACATATGAGTATGACTTGAATAGAAGCTTTAATGACATTTCCTATCATGCCATCACTATTGGGATTTTTCAATATTTTTCTCTTATTTATTTATCATGTGGCACATATTGTTTATTTATTGCCTCTGACTCACTTTCATTTCCAAGATCGTAACTTTCAATGTATTCATACTAAACATTTGGTATAATCATGAGTCCCAAAATCTATAAGGAAGACTCCTGCTATGGTTGATGATGGAAAAACCCAATCTGGTTGGTGATGGAAATTGAGGAGAGACAAACTAAATGAGGAAGTGAAGGCATGATGAAGATGTTTGTTTGATGGATTTTGGACCTGACCAAGTGAGTCACGTCCAAAGATAATTAATACAATTACCTAAACCAATATTGATTTCATGTGATGTAGAGGTTATCAGGGGACACCAAACATGGTAGCAAAGCATAGTGATCATTCAAGTTTATTAAAATGATGGCTTTAACTTTTAATGGTCATGTATATTTTCTGATTGTATTTCTAGATACGATTAATATGCCAAGGAAAAAGTCCCAATGAGACAAGAAGTTGAGCAGTGTATTATTAACACTAGATTACAAAAAAAAGCACAAATAAATGAAACAAAGTAGTGCTTTCATTCATAGGATGAAATGTTTTTTCCCCATTGGATACATCAAAATATATACTAAGCCTAGTGACAGACCAATGGCCTTCCAACTACACAAATCCCCGATCTTTCATCAACTAACTCTCTATTGGTATGGGTATTTAGTCATCTGAAACAATGTTTTATAGAATATAAATTCTAAAAAAAATATGAGTGATTTTGAAGCCTGGAAGATGTCTAAAACAGTAGAGTGTGAACTAGTAAAGCTAAAAACCTAGATAGTATGAACTGAAGAAAGAAAAAATTTGTATTATAATAGCCTCTCCATCAAAAGGTTTTAATAGGATTATTGTTAGATGCATCCATCCAGACACTGAACAAAAATGCAGTTTTAAAACTATCTTGACTTCCAACCTTAATCATTGACTCAGTTACTCTTGTTTATCTTTGTAAATATTTGAAATGTCTATGCTTATTTTTATTAAAATTCACATTAGTAATAGGAAATGTAAAAAAGGCAATGTCTGTGCTAATATGTGAGTCAATAATAAGAGAGAATCCAATGAAGAGTACATTGAGATCAACTTAAATATGTATCACCAAACACATCTTTCTTTTAGGAGACGTATGCATGTTTAGATACTTTTTTCATAAATTAAGGAAAATTCAACCTCATATAAACTGTCCCGAGTCCTAAAAATTGGTTGGTCTACATTCGAAATTATGCCAATAGGATGAGACCTAAACAATTCCCCCAAAACAAACTTGTCAGTTTTGCTGCTTGCCCCATTTACTAGATAAGACCCTTAAAGAGGCTAGAAATCTTGTTGATCTATATCAATCTTAAAATTTCCTCACCAAGATATCATTTCCATAGGCTTTAAACTGGTTAAAATTCTCACCATTCATTACATATTCTGGAGAAAAATAACCATATGTTCCCATAACTCGAGTTGAAACATGGGGTTGTCTCCCTCAGGTCCATCTTTTTCGAGTCCAAAATCAGACAACTTTGCATTGTATTCCTGCACCAAGTACATATCTCTCCATAAAGACTTAAGAGAATCCAAAGTGTAACACTGAGCCATCTCATAATTTTGAAGTAGTAGGTACAAACCGAATCCAACAGAATATTGGATGTTTTAAAATCCCGATAAATCATTGGTCTTTCAGCCACTCCATGAAGAAATGCCAGACCTTTTGTTGCACCTAATGCAATTTTCATCCTGATAGACCAAGGGAGTGGAAGGGACCCTTCTGAATGTATAATGGAAGTACCATTGGAAATAAAAGATCTAAATATATCTTTCAAAGTACAAATTTACAAATTGGGATAAAGACTCTCTAGAAGGACAAATAATAATTATGTAGCTACTCATTGCCAAAAAATGTGAAAGCCCCATGACACTGATGCTCAAAAATGAGATTTAACCAAGGGAGGCACATATTTCCTTGTGTCTAATAGCAGTTGACAAATCCAAACTAAGGATCCCAACAAGTATTCAATAAAGAAACATAGAGTTTGTTACATAAAGTATTCAATAAAGAAACACAGAGTTTGTTTTGGGTAACATCATTAGCATAGCGTATGCTCTTCAACCAAGATGACTTAAAAATTCCATATCAGCAAGTGAATTTTTTTTCACAGAAATATTCTAAGAAGACATTTCAACAAATCCTCACCAAAAATGGATTTTTGTTTAGAAATACACCCCACTATCTAATCACACAACAAAAACAAACATTAAAATTTAATACCTAACAATATTGAGTGTTTCGTCAAATTTGAAAATCATTCATGTTATGCTAAATGCATTTGATGCCTTGGATGCAAAGACTGGCTCAAATCTTGAAAATTCCAATGGATATGAACCATGTATGCTTTCCTAAAATGTAAGGTGGAAAGAAGTATAAGATAATAAAACAAGAACTGTTTTGTAGGTATTCATACCATTGTAAATAAGTATAAAAGATTGGAAACAAGCATAGAGCTTCAATATTGGTCACTAGCATCTGAACCTTAGGATGGGGTAAATTATGCATTAACATTGAAAATCCACAAGGCCAATAACATATTAAAAATTGAATTGTGATGAATCGACAACCAAGATAACATATTTTCCCTCTTATCTTAACTTCACATCTGCTAATATGAAGGTCTCAATCAAAGAAACATGTAACATTGTTGTCCACAAGTAAATGAAATCAATAGATGGGACTGCTAAATAAAAGCATACCGATAAAGGACGAGGTGAAACGAAGCTCTGGAAAAGGTTCTGAAATGAAAACAACTAAGGAGTAGGTACTGCACTCAAAATGGAAGAAATTGTTTTTTTTATTAAATCACAGAAACAGTTTGTATGGAATAGCTACACTGTTTACCTCATTTTTTTTGCTACTTGCATTTTAACTCTAGTATCAAAAAATATTAATTAAAAATCTAGATCTCCTACCAAAATAAATAGAAAACAAAACATACCCTAGTATGTTTTATATATTGTGTATTTCAGGAAAATAATTCACAGTTCATGCCTAAAACCAAAACTTTAAATATGAGCATTTAATTTATTTGTATAAAACAAAAACTAAAGCAGACCAAGGCCACTATGGCTAAAAAAAAAAACTATAGTACAATCACAGCTCATACCTAATGCCAACTTTGAAAAAACGATGTGTTCACACCATAAAGATTATATCCATGTTACAAATTCTTCAGTATGCTCAAAGACCTATCATATAAATGTGCATGCCAGTTCCCATCTATTGAGAAGTCACAAGCTTAAAAGGTTACTTAAATAATTTATTGGTAACGTACTCATATTCTAAGCCATTGTACAAAACTGCAAATTTTTCATCACCCTGAACTTACCAGATTTACATTTCTTGGAAAGAAAAGAGACATTTCAGCTAGAATAACCTATTGTCTATGTCAAATGCCTAACATATGAAATATAAATAAAAAACACTCAATAGAAACATGAGCAAAAGGGAGGATCATGAACTATGGCAATGTTCATAAATAAAGAGGGGATGCAAGAACTTGTAAATTTATTCTTATAGAAAAAGAATCAAACAAAATCAGTATTAATGATTACATTGCTTGGGATTTGTTATCACCTAACAGAGGTGTGAAAATGAATTTGTGGTTGGTTGTGGTTTCAGGTATGGGCAGTATTTTAATGAATATGAAGTTTGAAATCTCAGTAAATATAGTCACTATATCATGAAAAAGCACAACCATAAGAACATTGAAAAGCATATAATAAGCATACAGATAGCTATTGCAAAAAGAGAAGAAGGACAAGTCACTTTCACTTGTGAAACTTACAATTGCATTTTGTAACCGTGCAACGTACTCTCCATTGACAGCATGTACAATAGCACATTATTTTGGCTTTAAAAATATGATCTATCAATATACATATATAAACAAAATTTTAAAAGCATAAAATATTTTTAATTCTATTTAAGGTGTGTTACCCACCAAAAGTGGGTGACCCCATAGGATAATTTTTCTCCTAGATCTCTCTTCAACCAGAAGCCAAATGTTTCATGACAAAGTTGCTGCAATACATTAGACTTAGTATATTTAAACGATAATAAGTTCGAGGTTTTGTCAAGGAGGGAAAATGACACAAACTTGTTCAAGGTTTATGGGGAGATCCAATTCTCATTTAAATTTAGTCCCATACCATACCACATAACGATGTGGGTCCAAGGTATAGGTGTCAATACGCAAATCAATGTCATGGCTTCCTCATTGACATAATATCAAACTCTTATCAACTCTAACTGAGCTCCTGGTTTAAACAGTGGCATGGACCTTGATCTAAGCACCTTATTTCATTAGAAAAAGCATAAGTGAAGCAATGTAGAAAAGTTTAAGATTACAAATCTGAAAAGTGAAAATCTAAGACTGGAAATAAATCAACCAAAAATAAAATATAGAGAGCCATAATAAAGATACTGCCATGACACCAAGACTTGTCCAAAACAATACCTCGGTACGAATGCAATAACCTTGCACAAAGAAAATTTGTAAAAAATACATACATGTAAAATTAAACCTAATGGAGAAAGGATATAAATTTGGGAGCACCATAGTCTACAAATTCTCTCATTTTACCTTCTTTTATCATACACTTGACATAAAAGTCAGATCCATTCAAATGTGGAAAAATTTCTGAATTCTTCACTGCTTTGAAACTTGTAGTTGAGTGTCTTTATCATTTATGTTGAATGGGTAGATCTAGTCATTGTTTTGTCATTGTGACTTATGTAAATCAAATCCTTACACCAACAAATTTCATTTTATATAATCCAATGGAGGCTTTAAGTATCATTTTAAGCAATACATTGTAGTATCCTATAAGTTCCTACATACTTTTCTACTTCATTGCTTCTGGATATATATCCTATGCTCTAAAACAATAAATATCATCCTATATTTTGTAAATATGAGTTTATGCCTCTGACATTCAAATAACAGACTAAATTTGTGGATTCATATGCCTCAGTTTCCAGCATTCAAGTAAACAAAATCCAGGTTCCTATGGTGATTATCTCAGTGGTTGTTTGGAGATAGATCTGATATATATGTCTGAAAAGTATGAATGGACCTAGACATATATTTCTTGACATATTGACAAACAACTTCAACAATATTATATAATTTTTATTACATGACATTCTCAACAAACATATGTTCTTTAGGATGAATGTGGAAATATATTAAACATTCATTTGATCTCTTAGTGTATAATGACTGTATAAGCATATATTCTATCACTTAGAGGTGACAAACCTGTTTGGTCTCTCAATAAAAATCTTGGCACGCCTATAATATCTTCATGATGTAATGGGTGTGGTGTCTTTGTGACTATAGTGAATGTAACTCTTGGGACAAGATCTTTACCTTCTCTCAAAATGTCTTATAATGGCAGTATTAGAATGTGTATGAAGGACAAAACTCAGATTCATGTGATGACTATCTCAACACCCATGAGATAAGCTCATTTTTTATATGATTCGACATTCATTATCAACACTTTTACATAGATATAATATTCAACATGCAGACCTGACACTCCTATGAAGAAGGTTTAACATAATAGTGGCATATACATGGAATTTCAAGTTCTATGATGATAGACTCAGTATATTGAAGTGGTGATTCCATCACAACATTCAAGGCATAAAAATCCAATCCAGCATAATAAGCACACAATCCAATTAGCACTTAAAATACATCAATGTTTAAGGTCCTAGAGGAGACTAAAACCCCCCAAAAGAATATTCTTTAACAATATGTTTTGGAAGCATAATAAGACCTTTCTTAGAGCGGGAAATCCTCCCCTGTGTCATTGGCTTCAGAAATAATGCTCCTTTGTATCACTTTATTAAGAAAAAATGCTCCTCTATGTCACTACCTTAAGAATCAATACTCATGTGTGTTGCTAGATTGAGAAACAATGCTCTTTGTATCACTAGGTTGAGGAAAAATTCTCCATTGTGCTTAGAATATAGCTTAAGGGGTCTCAAGGGACATGGAAACTTGATATCATCTTGAAAAAGGTCAATCAAGTTTTGTAGGGTGAATTTAGATACTTTTTGTTAGGTGGAACCCTATGGAAACAAGATACTAGGTGGAATAAAAGGGGATTGTAGTGGCTAATACAACAATTAGAGATGGAATGGTTGGAACTATAAATATCTTAGCTTTTCCCATGAATATATACCAAATCATTTAAACTAGTGTTCCTTCATTGTATATTCTTTCTACCACAAGGGTACCACTACTTAGAATTGTGGAATGTTGAACTTCATGAACTCCCATTTATTGATCTTGGTTCAAACTTAAGGAAGGACCTAAAGGGCATTGATTGTAATAAGGGATTACCCCTCCACTTTAGAATTTGATGTTGCTAGGATATAGATATTTCATGAGAGTATCCATGAAAGAATACTCTGCATGGCAGTTTGCTGCAAATGGTGATCAAAGTCTAAAGAAGATGGATCCTCAATCAACTTTTGAATTAGTTCGAGACTCGGTATACTAGTCATCATCCAATTGTTACCAACACTAGACTATCTATGTGATTCAAAATATGGCAAAAATCAACTTTGGAAGATGATGAAATCTATAGGGGTCACCCTTGGGGTGGGTAACATGTCCTTTGCTTTGATATATCATTATGAGACAGGCTTTCTCTCTTGATCATTTATTTGATTAGAAATTGCAATAAAATTCAAGGTTTGCAACAAAACAGAAATCTACCATTTCTTGATAAAAGACACTCCTACAACCATTTCTAACATGAAAGAATTTGTGTTTATTTTGCAGCCCCAGTTGGAAAATGGAGACAAAGGTTAGTGATTCTCATTTTATATAGACAGTGTGGCATTTGTTTTAATCCACACCAAATTTTTGGACACAGCTTAATCTCAGGAATTGCTAATATATTTTGTTGAACTTGTTGGATGGTTTTTCTCTGGGAAATCCTGCAGTCTTACTATCTCCTTCAGCTCTTGATCATATAGGTGAGTAAGCTATATTCCATTTCCTTTGCAATATAAATATCAAGTTCTTAAAATTTCAATTAAATTCTATTTTTAGTGGTAAGATATTTTTACTCATTGGCATCGGACATATGATCTTTTATGCATCTTAAGTTTTTTCTTTCTTGAAGCTGGGCTCTAGCCTTGATTTGATTCTACTTCTCTTGTTTTTTCATATATAGCTTCATTACAAATATATTATCCTATGCTCTTTGAGCTTTATACTGTTGCAAAATAACATAGATCACATTGTGGAGTACTTGAGTTTACTGCTGATGAGGGCATGCTTTACATGCCATACTGGGTATGTGAGCCTTTGTTTTTCCTAGCATGTTTAACAGATAATCCAACTTCTGTCAAAATTTTGAAGCATTTTTTAGGAGATTTTTCTAATATGTATCATATTGTAGTTAAATGATGCAAAATATGTTGTTACAAGAGGGATATATTGTTAAGGTGAAAAATGCCACACTTCCAAAAGGAACTTATGTGAAATTGCAGCCTCACACAAAATATTTTCTGCACATCTCCAATCCTAAGGCTGTGTAAGTATTTCATCTATCATACTCCAAATAATTGCAATGGGATTTTCAAGGAAGTTATGTGATATCTGATGATTTTGGTTGCTCCTTGAATTGCCTTTAACAAGTTTACAACTGCATGTCTCAAGAAAGTTATGTATACTTAGGTTTAACTTTATTTTTTATTATGTAGATTGGAAACAACTTTAAGGAACTTTTCTTGCTTAACTACAAATGACAACATCATGGTATCTTACAACAACAAATACTATTATTTATATTTTATTGACACAAAGTTGTCCTCTTCCATATCAATCATTGAGACAGACTGTGAACTTGATATTTCACTTCCTCTTGATTACAAAGAATCAACAAGTGTATCCATAGCCTCTTGTACTCAATTGAGCAGAAATATTTCATCTGAAGGTATGCTTATTTAATGATATTTTATTTTTCTATCAACTTTCATTCGTAAAAGAAAATCATGTTATTCAAGTTTGCTTTGTATAGTAACCTAGATTACAATATAGTCATTTATACCAATCCTTCAAACAATGGTGTGGCTTATGATACCTTATATTGGAAAGTATGTAGTGTATTAAAAATGATGCAGGTAATGCAGGAATCAAATATCAAAGAAAATTGAACAGTAAATTCATCTTTCCATGATTTCTCAAAATCAGAAACCAACAAAGACAGATACAAACCTTTGTAAGCTTTAGACTGATGTTGAATACTTTCTTCAGTCCATCATATATAATTTTCAGGCACTCCACTATAGTCAATTTTCATAACTAACCTTGAGACCTTTTAGCAAGTTTTAAGAGGGCATCATTAGTGATCCTTTCCATGTTTAGAGGTTAGGTCATTAATATGTTTAATTTTACATCTATATCTAAGGATGCAAGCTATCAATACATGGGCCCATGTGATGACCATAGATTATTCATGAGCCTCATTGATCAGTTTTCTTCCTCCCAGAATTTTATTCTAAGCCTCTCCTAAGGTAACCTCCTTTGATTGCAAGTTGAGAATCTTCAAGGCATACTCACCTAATCATTCTTTCTTGTAGTAACTCATTGCACTAAGTTTCTATCACCTCTATCTTGCATAGCATATAGAGCATTGCTAGCTAAATTTTCAGAATATTTCACCCACCGTTCAAGTGTACACTTCCATTACCCAAGGCACCACTGAAATCATTCTTCGTGGAGTTTTCTGTTCATCAGAAGAGGTTATAGCACAAAAACATTGAGAATGATCCCTTAGAGTAATTTGATACATGGATCTGTGCTAATGGTAATGGTGCACAACTGACTTCTAATATTCATGTTACAACTACTTCCAACTTTTAGGAGATAGGCTTAGTTGATTATAGGTTTTCATTATGTTTTAAGGTTCATATTACACCTACTTCCAACTTTTAGGAGATAGGTTTAGTTGATTACATGTTTTCACTATGTTTTAAGAGACAGGTTTAGTTGGTTACAGGTTAATCCTTCTGCCTTCATTTAAAAGAAACCACATTAGGACTAAAAAATAGGACATCGTCCAAATTTCGTGTTATTCCAAGTAGAAAGATACACAGCATTCCTACTTTCCCATTTTACTTTGATTCCAACCTATCCATTTTAAGATTCTCACCTGACTGAGAACCTGGAATTCTGCAAATCTTGAGGTGGGAAACAGATGAAGTTGAAAAGGAAGTGGAAACCTAACTCTGATTTTAGAGATTATTGAATGCATTGCACACTTCTCAACTAATTTAATATGAAAATGCAGATTTCATTGTGAATGGCTCTTAAGGCTTGGAAAAGATGGAGAATATATTTTTTTTTCCTTGGCCTTTTATGGTTTATGACTCAGTTCCATTTGGATATTATTATCGGTTTTTCATTGATGGAGTTGAGTCTTGGACACTAGTTTTCTAAAAAGAGTGAATTAATTAGTGGATAAACTAAATTTCGTTAGAGTTTTTTTTTTCCAATGAGGGAAAGTTCCACTTTAATAGTTTCTTCATGAAAGTCTTCATCAGTAAGGTAGAACTATACTTCCTACAAATTCCTACCAGAATTGAGAAAGAATTTTTGCGAAAAAGAGGATGAGTTTGTCTACAGTCTACTTGCTAACTTATTTTTTTTAATGAGATCTATAACTAGTTATTATGTGGCCTCGTGTAGTTTTTTTGTTGCAAATTATAAGTTAATTTTTAACCAAAGGAATCAGAGAAAAATGAAATTCAGTAATAACAATAAAAAAAGTTTTAGTCAAAATCTTACAAGGAAATAACTGACAGTTTGAATAGCTTACAACAAGTGAAAAATATCTATTTTAAAACTTTTGGTTGCATGGGAAGTTGAAATTTCTTCACAGCATGAGATCATGGATACCCTCTGCGACACCACGCCAAACCTAGGTAAACAAAATTTCCCAAAATTGAAGACTGGATTTGGTGGTGAAATTCTTGAAGCTGATGTTTAACAATACTAGTAAATTTCCAATTCCATGTACTGGAAAGATGGTTGGATTGATGTTGACATCAATGGATGACCTTGACATTCACAATGGAGTAGTAGACTAATGTCAAGGGATTACTTGTCTATAGATGTCAATATTAAGTTAGGTAATAAAAGACATTGTTATTCTGTTATAATAATTGGATGATAACCTAAAGTATTTAGGTAGGTAGAGAAACTAGAATTTGGAGTTTCAAATCTTGAATCTATTGCTCTTAAATCTTGTTGTTTTTAGTTTTAGACTAGAGTTCGTTTCTTTGTAGTGTAGTGTTTCTAATGAAGAATATTTAAAGGGTGTGGGGCTATATATAGGGATTTATTTGTCTCATTTGAATGCTACATTGAATCAAAATGGATGAGTGAGAAAAGGATACAAATGACCCCTATGAATATGATAGCCTACATCAACCTGTAAACATCCATTTCTATAATATATTGTTTTTTATGGTGCAGAACATTAAAAATCAATTCACGTCTACATATTGGATTCTATAACAGATGGTTTCACAATATAAAACATAGGGAAACAAACTTGCCTTAGAATTGAAATCTGATCTCCATGGTAGAAGATTACCTATAAAAGCTAAAGTAATGAGGGAGTGGGGAATGTATACATACCATTAAGAAGTGTATGCAGAATCCCATTTGGCATATAGTCATAGACCAGAAGCTTTTCATCTCTAGCAAAATAATAAGGCCTTAAATTAACTACATTTTGATGTCTCAAACTTCCCATGAGCTCCATATGTTTCTCAAACTCCTTCTTTCCAATACCTTGCAAATATTTCAATCTCTTGTCAACAACAACAGATCCATTTTCCATAATAGCCTTATAAGCGCTTCCAAATTTACCCTTTACTATCATTTAGGCCGAAGCTCGTAGGGGATGCTCTAGCTCAAAATGTCTTCCATCATCAAAGAAGATAAGCTTGCATTTTCCTGCAGTAATAGACTGATTATTAGGACATTGATCTAAAGAATGCGCAGCTAACTTATCTGTTGGACATCTTTGGGTAGGCTTAGGTTTCTTTTGTTTTACACCCTTATTTTTCCAACAATAGCAAAATATTACACATCCTATGAGCGATATCACTGCAACATCACCCACAACTATTGCTATAATATCACCTTTGCTGAGTTGCGTAGAGCTATTATTTCTCTACAATGGAAATGAGCTTGAAATCATGGAGGGGATAGAAGCCATGTAGGGATTAGAATCAGAGCTTGCATTGTTACTTTCATTTCAACTATGCAAGGGACTTCCATAGAGTGCCTCATTATTCACAAGCCCAGAGCTTGGAAAACTAGACAGACTTGCAGGTATCATGCCACTGAGTCTATTATCTGAAAAATTGAATTATTCAATAGTATTGGGCAACATCAAGTCTAAAATTCTGCCAGATAAATCATTGTTCTCAAGACTTAGAGTAAGAAAATGGGTCATTGAAGTAAGACTTGATGGTATTTTCCCACTGAGATGATTGTTCGATACATCCAATATCAAGAGATGATCTAATGAAGCAATGGTAAAAGGAAAGGGACTTGAGAAATAGTTATCAGAGAGAAATAGGAACTTAAGACTTCTCTAGTCCAAAAAATCAGGAATGGTGCCATTGAGTGAATTTATCTTCTAGCTCATAATTTTAAGCTCATGGAGACCTACTAAGGCATCAATTGGACCCAATAAAGAACCTTAGGTCTTTAGAGCCCGCTTAATGCTTCCAAGGTCTCGTCGCTTTGGTGAATCACTTGAGCCCCGATATATTTTCGGTGCCATGCATAATGCCGCTAGGAATTATATAATAAGTCAATATTTTTGTTCAACTGATGACGAAAATGCTATTGGTACTACTCCTAGAGATGCTTGTAGTTCTGCTAGTTTGGTTGCTGCTGCCGATAATTATGATACTTCAACTGCTCCTTTCACTACTCATGGAAATGATTCCAATTCAACTGATGTTGATTCGTATTTGAATGACGAGTTCGAGATCCTAGACTCTGGAGCACAAGCCTCACTACTCAGCCATTAATATAGTGAAACCCCAACTAGCAAAAATGACAAGGTCGAGATCTTGGAGCATATGCCTCACTACTCGGCCATTGATCGGTCATTGATATAGTGAAACCCCAACTAGTAAAAAATGGGGTAAAATGTAACTCCAATCCCCCTCCTACCCAATAAATTGTGGCAAATTCCATTCAAATCCACTCCAAACCAGAAATCGGGGGAGGCGAATCCATGGTTTAATGTTTATCCGCATTTATTTGTTTGGGCTAACAGCTAATAATTAATTATTTTTAAAATAATTATAGGGCTAACTATATAAGGCTATAAAAAATGGTTTTTATATAAAAAATTCACCCCTCCAAAATCTAAAACCCTTTAAAATTCGCCCTTGGGCTAAAATTCTCCCATAAAATTTTCCTTGGTCCAAATATATAGATTACTTGTAAAATGCCAAGACCATTGTTATTGGGTAAGATATTGAGGACATTGTTTGAAATTAGTAATGATTTTAGACATTTTGTATATATAAATAACTTATATGGAGATGAATAATTAATGATCTATTTTATTATTGATATTATAATATTTAATGGAAAATTAAAAACTTTTGTAAAGGAATTTCTCGATGCCAATGAGTGGTTAATGAAATGTGATCACATGGAAGCTCAATGAAATCTAATGATATCAAATATTGTGAAGGACAAAAAACATATATTGAATATTCAATCCCTACCAATTACACGTTAATGAAATGTAATAAACATTGAATCTTTTGAAGCACAAAAGACAAATTTAAGCTTATGAATCACAACCCTCCTTGAAGATACACAAATGTACATAGTTGAAGATATTAAGCTAAACGTTGTGTTTTGAGTGAATACGTCATGGTAGTCTAAAGCCATCATATGGAAAATTGAAAAGTGTAGAAGGATTATCTAGAGGTTTTGAACCACGTTATGTTTTTTATTTTTATTTTGGTCTGGTGGTAGAAGTTATTTATGTTTTTGATTGCTATTAGAAGTCAGTTTACATAAGATATTTTATAATATCTTATATAGTTGTCGTAAGATATTTTATAGGTATTGTTTAACTATTTTACATTTATTTATTTTTTAAAGAATTTTATAATTATTATTGACATTATAAAAGATATTATGAATTTTATTTTTAAATCATTTTTTAAAAATATTTATTGTTTCAAAATTACAGAAATCAAATTCGTAATTCTAATATATTTTTGCGGTAAAATTGAAAAATATTATATTAAAAAACTTCAAAACTAAGGATTAATAGAGTACAAACATTCATACAACATGACATTTTGTGATTTCATACTAGAGTAATTTCATATAACTTATTTTATTTATGGTGATTTCCTACAACTTGAGGTTGCAAACAATTAAGCTCATTCCCTACCCCTGGTAATCTAGTGGTGCATTTTTCAAAATGGCCAAGCCTTCATACTATTCTTTGTCACCCCATATTTCAATTACTATGACACTTACTCGACCTCATCATCTTTCTCTCGACACCTAGGTCAACAAACGACACATTCCATGTTTCTTCAACACACTCAATACTGGAAGCAGTGTCACCAAACAGAGAAGCATCTGCCTATGATCTGCTACACACATCATTTTAATTTTATTTGTGTTTTATTTGGGTTAATTTCAATTCGACTTCTTACTGTTTTTTATTATGTGAAATTGGGTGAAAATGTGAAGTTGGGTTACACTTTTCTCTCTCTTTTGAGAAAATAAATATCATTTTTATAATTTCTTCCAATTTTTGCAAGCTGAAATAATTTTTTTGTTTAGAATTTAATTTTACAATAAAAATAGAACTTGTCTGAAATTTTATTAGCCTTCTATTTTTGGGAATTTTTAATTCATATTCTATATGTCAACTTAGTAATTATTTGAGTGTTTGTTCTTTAACAATCAAGGGATTCATAAAAAATCACGTTTTTTAGTGCTAGTGTATTCTTTGTTAAATTGGTACTTTTGAGAAAAAAAATGTGTTACAACAATGTAGAGAGACTCTACTTCAATATCGTTATATTTATGAAATAAACTAATAAATATCATAATTAATGTGATTTTTTGAACTTAACCAATATTTAAAAACTACATATTTTGAATATGTTTACTTCAGCGCCAAGTTTCTCAACATATTAGTTATAAACTAAAAATCTAAAAACTACCCATTAGAGATGATGGACCAATGTAATGCACCATAATTTTTTCATATTTTTTTACAATGTATTTTTGGAGATACATAATTTTGATTTCATTGTATCATAATGACCTTCAGAATTTTTGTGCACCCATTTTATTAGAAATTTAATTGAAATTAGTAAATATCTATGGAATTCCATAAAAGTTATATCTCCTAAAAGTAGGTTCAATTTTGCAAATGCTAGTCTTTGTTCCAAAAAGTTAATTCATCAAATTTGATGCATTTTAACCATATCAAAGTTCAAGAAATGTGTTCAAAGCCGAGTTGCAGTGTAGTTACAGATTTTTTAATATGACCAACTTTTGTAGTACTTCGACAAAACTCTTTCTGGTGCCCTACCCTGTTAATTTTAATGAGATAAAATTTCGACCAAACTTTTCGTTTCTCATTCTGTCGGGCACAAAAAAAAAATTGATGAGGCCACTCCAAAAACCAAATTTCACAAACACTATAAATAAACGAAAACTGGAACATTATTTTTGAACACTTCTTCATTTGCGCTGAATTTCCAAACTAAATTGTTTGGGATGAAATTTCAAAGGACATTTTATTGGAGGAATTCTTAAAGTGATTTTTTTTAGAGTAAGTGCTTTGGGCTCAAGTACATCTTTTGTGATGATTTTTTAAAGTGGGTTTTTTTCTCAATTTTTAAATTGAGTTTTTTTTGCAGGCTTTAGAAGGAAAATTTTGGAGCTTCATTTTCAAAAGAGATTTTTTTAGTGGAATTTTTAAACTGTGTGTTTTGGGTTGAAGTACTTCTATTGTGAATAATTTTTAAAGTGATTTTTTTTTTATATTAAATCTTTTGTGATAGTTTTTTTAAGTGAGTTTTTGTGTAAATTTTTAAAGTGAGTGTTTTTTTGCAAGATTTTGAAGGAAATGTTTTTAGCTTCATTGTTAAAAGAATTTTTTTAGCGGAATTTTTAAAGTGACCCTTTTTTTTAAAGTAAGTGTTTTGGGCTCAAGTAAGTCTTTTGTGCTGAATTTTTAAAGTGATTTTTTTTGAAATTAAGCTTTTTGTGTTGAATTTTTAAAGTGAGTTTATTTCTAAATTTTGATAGTGATTTTTTTTCTGAGATTTTGAAGGAAATTTTTTGAGCTTCACACTAAATTATCATGGGAAATCAAAGAAATTGAAAGAAAAAATATGACCAAACAAGAAGCCTTGAGGCTTGTAGAGAATACGAGAGAGAATATCACAAAAGAATGAAAGAACACTCAAATATTGAAAGAGAAAATCAACCTCAACTAGAAGTTGAAGCAGGTATGTAAATGTAAATATAATAAATGATATTTAAAATTTAACTTGTGTATTGTGAAACTTATTTTTCATTTGATGAGCTAATTTAAAAAATATTTTGAAATGTAAGCAGAGAGAGATATTCCTCATAACATTGATGATGAGATAAAAAAAATTGAAAGACAAAACGAAAAAGATAATGAAAAAATGATTAAAGATGTTTTTGAAAATGTTGAAATAAATTCAAGTGAAGAAATTGAATCACTAGGTATGTATATATATGTCATGTGCATTATTGAAATTATACATATTTATTAATTTTTCAATTTCATTCAAACTCTATTTTTTAATTTAATTATTTATTAAATATTTAAACCCATTTTGTACATTTAATTCTCATATGTACATATGAAATCAATATCGATGATGAGATGTTAGAAAATGTTGAAACTGGCACATATAGAGACAAAAAATCTGACCATGTTATACCGTATCGTGTTAAGCACATTATTGATATGTTCTTCAAAGATGAAAATGTGGCAGTTCAAGCCCAAATTTTGTGAATTATCTTAACATGTGGAATTTTAGTTATACTATGACACATTCCATGATTTTGGTAGTTTTTTTTGGAAAAATTCACCTCCTCCTTCCAGTATCCATGACTTCATATCCCAAATTCTATGTGCAAGAGAAATTCATGAATTATTTTGCCAAAAGAAATTTTTTGGTAGTAAAAAATGTGACCATTGTGGAAATTTGACTTTATTTTACAAAAAATATCCTATTGATATAAATTATCAATCTCGAAAGTAAAAGTGAAATGGAAGAGATATGGATATAGTCATACATCAATTGGTTCAAGTTGGACTACAAGTACTAAAAGGATTGATTTACAAGAAGAAGAAATTTTTGTGATAGAGCTTTTGAAGAAGTTTGAGGCATAAATTAGTCAATACATCGAGCATGCCCATAGAGCTCAATGATAGGACTTGCAATTCAAAAAATCCCATGAAAATTTTCCACCACTGACCATTTTGTCAATAGTTGATTTTGTAGAGAATTACACATTTGTTGCACAAAATGAAATACAGAGTGAATACTATCATTCTGACCAAGTCTCCATCCTTGTCCATATTCAATATAGACACACTGAAAAAAATGTTGATCATATAGAAAGCACTATTGAAAATCGGCATGTTATTAAATAATATCACTTTTATATTAACGATGATCATAAACATGATACACATTTTGTACAACATTGTTTCGATAATATTTATGAATCATTGAAAGGTCATGGAATAAAATTCAATGAACATTGGATATGGTCAGATGGATGCATAGGTCAATTCAAATCTTCATGATCATTGTTTTGGTTGTATCGTCTTCATATTAAAACTCGCATTAAACACTGTTGGAATTTATTTGACACTGGTTGTGGAAAAGGAAAACATGATGGTGCAGGGGGCATGTATAAAAAGAGCACTTCGAAGATATCAAATGGACCACTTTACAGACCATCTTGTCTCAGCTAAACAAGTTGTTCAATGGTGCATTGAGACTAACCCATCAAGGGAAGGAGGAAGGTACATGTACACAAATACAAATTAAATTGCATATATATATATATATATATATATCATCTAATTTTTATTAATTTTCTAATTTTAAACATTTTTTATCAAAATGATTATCTTTTATCATATATAAATTGTATTTTAAATAACATATTTATATTATTGTTTGAATTTTCCATATAGGTTTTTTTGTCATATTGGGGTCCAAGATGTAGATAGATTGATTTCAAATGACGATGAAATAGTAAAAGGGACTTGAAAGTTGAATTCAATTAAAACAAAGGAGTACCAAAAAAAATTTTCATTCGATAAAAGAAAATATTCTTGTTTTTGTCCTATTTGCATAGAGGACACACAATCCACTGATGTTTGTGAAAAAAATATGTATGTAAAAGTTTGGCAATTTACAAAAATAAATACAAAGTGGAAAATGTCAGTTCCAAACTTTGAAGGGATGCAATCAGAGAAGACTATAGTATCATCTAAAGGTGATCGAGTTTCTGATCTTGTTAGAGAAGGTAACATTTCAATTGCTTTGAAACGATAGAGATCTAGAAATAGATAGTAAAATGAAGTACATGTTAATTTTAAAGTAAAATTTTCATGTTAATTATTATTTAAATGTATGTACTCGTTTTATTGTGGAGGAGATGTTTTTGTTGTAGTTGCACCTTTTAATAACCTAGAAAATTTTAGGTATTATCTGATGGGGTGCACTGAACAAAAGATGAAATTATTGGAAAACTATGATGATAATGGGTTTATATATGAAAGAGGGTTTATTATACTCAAAGGTTATTTTTTCCAAAAAAATCATCAAAGTGAGAGTATTGTTTACATTCAATACTATCAACCTGATGTCATAAGTTCTCAATATAATCAATTGGTGTGTGTAACTTTCATAAAGTTGATAGACGTTCAATAAAAGAAAAAATTGAAATTTAAGAAATGGAAAATGTCAAGATATGACCATGACCGGATCAATGAGGATGTCATTCCATTAGAATTTTTTCTATTGGACTGCCCAAAAATTTCTTCTTCTTGGATTTATCATTGAGGACTTACAGTTTAAATGTAAATTGTTAGCCTTTATTTTTGTGCACCCTTAAGTTGTACATTCTTAATAATGTATTGAGATAAATTTAGTTATATGTATATTTCATGTTAGGTAGAAGTGTATTAAGGATTTTATTCTATTGATATTGTGTTTTCATGCACACAACAAGTAATTTATACACATACATACATTCTCTAGCCTTAAACGATTTCATACATGAATGCAATTTTTAATACATGTTATTTAATTTTGTGTCAGGATTGCAAAATGTATGTATCTATCATATTTGATAATGCAATTTTAAGTTATTATTGTTTTAGACATCTAAACCAAATTATAAGATTCATTCAAATGAAAAATTTGTACCACATTTTGTAATTTCCAGTTTTACTATATTAAAATTTAACTATCAACTGACATCCATAGTGGCCTTTCTATGAACATTAATGCAAAATCTTGTATACCATATTTTTTAATGCAATTTTAAAATTTTATGATTTTTTTAGAAAAATCTATGTACCTAAAATTTTATGATTGTTTTTAGACATCTATGTACTGTATATTAACATTATAAGAATGATATCAAATGCAAAATGTACGAATTAAATGTAAATTTACTTTCATTGATACATATTCATGAACTTAAATATGTAGTTAACCTTTAAAAGCATCAAACCACATTCAGACCATGAAAATTGTACATGGTCATGTTTTATAATGCAATTTTATAGCTTATGTTTATGCATGTTCATTTAAACCATTATATTAAAAGTTAACTATAACCTTTAATAGACATCTAAACCTAATTATAAGCTTGATGTTCAAATGTATAATGTACCACATGTGTGTTTTGTAATTTACAATTTCAATCTAGATTCATTCTAAGTAACAAGTGACAAAACAACAAGTTAAACAAAACATAATATTATCAGCTACTAACATTATAACATCATGTGATCACATGAAAAATGTAACAACTAAATGCAAATGTACTTGAATAATTTCTACATATTCAGGAACATAAATATTTAAAACCATATTTTATTGTTTTAAATGACATGATCGTGCAAAATGTACCTAAATATCACTTTTAATAAACATCTACACCTAATTATAACATTCACATTTTCAAATGCATAATGTACCACATGTGTTTCGTAATTTGAAATTTCAATCTAGATTCATTTTAAATAACAAGTGACAAAACAACAAGTTAAACAAAAAACAATCTTATCATGTAATATTCCAAAATTTTAGCCTCAAAGCTAAATGGAACATTAGAGTTAGCAGTAGCTTTAGCCAGTGAATAAATGGGTAGGAAAGCCCATAAGTCTCCTAAAGAGGATAAAAACACTCCAAGTGTGAAAGGAGGCATTCTTTCTAGCCCAATAAAACACCTCCACGTGTGAACAGAGATAAAATCAAGTTGCTTTGACCAAGTCAACAGCGCAATTTTAGTGGAGGAGGAATCCAAGAATGAATAACGCAATTTTGGAGGGAGATGTAACTTAGCTTAGAAGTAACCTAATTGAGTGGGGCCAAGGGAAATAAAACTAATTTCTTATATAAGGAAGAGGATGGAAAAATTATTTTTCATGTCTTTGATGATTATTCATTTCTGCCAAGACTTGTTGCTGCTTTTCTGCTTAGCAAAGTTGCAGTGTTGTTTAGCACTTGGTGTTCCCGGGTGGGAATCCCACCTCTTTCCTTTGAGGAGACTCATTGGGAGAGTTTGAGTCATCATTCCACATCAATTTTTCAGGCCAAGCTTCATCCATCTTCATCAGCACATCTTTGCCAAAGGTTGTGCAGTGTTGTTGGGTGCAACAGTGGAAGGGATTGGAATCGCGGCTTCTGAGCTAGTTTCTCATTGGAGGAAGGTTTCCTTCACTTGAGAGATCTGTTTGGAGAGCTCTAGAGCTTATTTCAGATCTTTGGTATCAGACCAAACATTTCCCATACATTCCCAATGTTTTTTTTGCTAGGGAATGCGTTATTTTGGAGGCAGTGTTCATTGCATGGTTCGGTGGCTCCGTTGCAGTGTTTCCTTGTGATTGAGAGGTTCATCCTTTCATGGGAGGAAGCCCTTGAGGGATATACATAAGATCAGATATATTTCAGCCTGATACACTCATGTAATTCAGTGTTGTATTGGTTATTCAGTAAATTGCTGAATTTCCCATTTTGTATGCAGAGTGTTTAACAGGAAAGCCTTGCTGGTTTCTTTTGTATTTTGTATCAGGAGCTTAGATCTATGTTCTTCAGAATTATTTATAAATACATGAGTATATATATTGTTCTCCTATGATTTTATGTGTAAAACCTCTCTTAGACTGGGCAGTCCCTTGAGCAGCTGCTTCGGCATTTTGCAGTCTTGGGGTTTTAGCACTTTCTGGCAATCCGAGGTGTGGGAGATCTGTTTAACCCACCTAGTTTTCTTTTTTTCAGCTATAATATTGGATTTAGAATTTATATTTACTAATTTATGGGATCCAAGATTCCATTTTACTATTTTATTTCATTTTCTACTGGAAGTGCGTTTTTCATGCATGATTCATTAACTGTTCCAGATTTGGAATATTACAGTGGTATCAAAGCATGATCTCTGGCTCAGCTTGTGAGATCAAACTATAAAAATAAGGAGATATGGAAAGAAGCTATGAATCTTCAGTATGTGAAGGAAGAAAGGAAGACAAGCTTACAAAGCTTCTTCCAAAATCTATGTAGAGCTTTCAAGGAGAGCCGAAGAAGATGAGATTGGAGATGGGATCTCCAAAGGAGGTTGAATATAGATTTTCACATGGTGAGTGTGAGCATGCAGCTACACTCCATGACGCACAGTGCAGTCAAGTGCCCAGAGCTATCTTGAGATGGATGGGAGGAAGAAAAATGCCTAAGAGGAGAACTCTTAGTGATGTGTTGCAGGAGTATGAATCTCAAACTAAGAGGTTTAGAGATCATACTGATTTCCAAGAGTTTTTCAAGATCCAGGTGGAGAAGAACTAGCAGTAGGATGTAGGTATATTTATTCTATCTACTTTTTCCAGATCACCTACATGTTCAACTAGAGCTTGGGTGAAGGAGCTAGATTGCTATTTGCAGCTGCACCATATTTCCAAAGGAGAAGCCATCAGAGTTGCATCGTTTCATTTTAGAGGTAAGGCTCATGCATGGTGGATTTTTTAATATTTTTCTTTAAATAATGTAAACACTCCATCTTATGCAAGATTCATAGAAACATTGATGGGGAGGTTTGGTGAAAAACTTCCTAAGGCACATGAGCAAGGGAAACCTGACAAAAAAAAACCCTTGCATGTGATGGAGGAAACCCCATTTCAGAAAACCATGAGGAAAGCTGACATCTTGCATTACATATTGCCAGAAGCAAGACCTCCAGTTCATATTCTTGGACAAGAGGGCATGGGGATCTCCTTTTCATAGGAGGATCTAATTGTTGAGATGTTTCCCATACACATTGAGGGAGATGAAGGCAAAAACAATGTCACATCTAGAGCACATCCAGTGCCTCATGTAGAGGGAGGAGGAAGACATGCTCCAATGGGAGGGATTCTTGTGCCTTTGTAAGAAGTTCCCTGGGGTCTCATACATGGAGGTCCAAGCACAGTCAGTGAGCAGCATGATTGTGCAGCATTTCAACTGGAAGGAGGAGGAAGGGAGGAAGAGTAGCATCATTTGATGAGATGTACACACCCTTCTCTATTTCAGAGAGCTAGTGCAAGAAGGAGGGAGACTATATTGCGTTGTGAAAGAAAGGGCAAGGTTTCCCAACCATATAAGAAGTCTACTCTTGACATTGATGTCTCACTATATGGAGGCATTCCACCTAGGAGGCCCACCTGATCTGGAGTTGATAGAAGACATCTTGTCTTTGGATTCACCACTCTTAGATTTTGGAGAGGTGAAGATTCTAGAGGAAGGCTTTAGCATGGGGGATGTCAAAGTAGCAGGAAACAGCATGAGGAGAGCTTCACATGCCAGATCACCAGCGTTGTCTCTTAGGAGGATTGATCCTTATTGGAGATCTTAGATGTTGGTAGAGTACTCCAAGGATATTGGTGCATGCAGGATTCTTGATGACCTGGATGGCGATGATAGATACATGGTGGATGATGTGGTCATCTATTCCTATGGCAGGATCTTCTTGACTAGATCTTCTAGCCTCAAGGATAAGCTGCTACATGCAGCACATGAGGACTTCTCTTCTATGCACCTTGATGCATATTTCCATTTGATGGAGGAGTTCACTTGGGAGGGTAGCCAGTAGGACATATATCAGCATATGGAGGGATGCATAGCCCAGATGATGATATAGAGGATGTCACAACCACCTTCCTACTCATTGGGAGTGAGGGAGAATTTCCAGTTGAGACATTACAACTCAAGATCTCAAGTACATGATGGAGGAGGTATCATTTCATATTTTGTTTTGTACTTCTTTTCATTATTTGAGAAGCATGATGTAATAAGAAGAATCATCTCTTCTTGTATATTATATGATGATGTACTTGCAACCACTTGTGGTATTGACTTTGGCTATCTTTGTGATGGTTTGTGGGGGAAGCCACATGATTCTTGGTGTGCACCATTGACACCATATTGTAACTTCATGACTTCATCTTGTGAGATGACTGTGGCAGTAAACAAGTGGCAGGTAAAGCACTCGTTATTTCTTATTTTGATGCAGGAAAAGGATGCACTGCGCTGGTTCCATGAGAGGGACCATGATTCATTCTTCAGTTGTCATTTGGCAACTTTTTTTTATTGTATCTTGCTTCCATGTATTGCTGATGTGTTTTTTCTCAAGGGAAGCTTTGTATGGAGAGAGAAGCCAATTGGATGGCATGGCACCCATATGATAGAGAAAAAGAATACTTTTTGGTATGGGGAATCATACAAGTTGACCACCATGATATTATTCTATGGCTCGTATGAGGGATAAATGAGGCAGCAACAAAATTTGTTGTTGATGTGGTTGCACTTGGGAAAGTATGGGTAGCATCCTTCCCATACTTCTCATGAGATTTATGAAGAGAAGAAAGGCACAATCATGGTGCAAGGAGGCTACCCTTCAGCATTGGAGGATCATGAGATACTTCCATGTAGGAAGTAGATCTTCTCACATAGAAACATGATAGTGGATGTATTTGGCATATGGAATGTCAAAGAGAGGAGTCATGGAGCCTTATTTCTAAGGCCTATAGTGTTGAAACATGGGAGAGTGTCCTTATTGATGGAGTGTTCCAAGGAGTATATGTATCTCATCTTCTTGTATATTTTTATGAGGGAATCCACATGGGGGAACTTATACATGGACCTCACTTTCAGCTCCCACATGATGCATGGTAAGAAATACATTGATGTGCTTGTTGATTACTCTATTGAGTATTTTTACTTTATCACCATATGCAAACAGTGCATTGCTCCACATGGGAGCAAGATTATTTATGGGTTTCATGGTCACTTTAGGGCTAAGTCTTGTGATGTTGATGACCCATCTTTACATGACTTTGGGCAAGTGTTGTATTGCTTTGATTGTGCACAGCTGGTATATATTGTAGCTTACTACTTCATATTACATCATCTAACATGCATAGCTGCAAATTCTTGGGAGGACAACTTGCCACTTGATGCTCTACATCAGTAGTTGAAAGAAGTGTGTTGTATCCACTAGAGAGAGCATATGTATCATCCAAACTTGCACATAACCTTCAGCCATTTTCTGATTTGGATGCCATGTGGTCATGATGTTCCACTCATCTTGAATGGAATGGTTTGGGTTGGCATGTCTCATAATTTTGGAGGAAGAGTCCTTGGAAGCTCAATCTTCTTCTTGCCATTGGAAGGCCATCATGTTTCAGCCCAAGATCAACATGCCCTCTACACTTATCATGAGTGGAGAGGAGGACAGCATGGGATAGTCCCTCTTTCCTATCATGTACATTCATTTGGCCCACCTACATTTCACGAGCATAAGGTGGACGAAACGTTTCATGAGTTACCATGTTGGAGGGTGACTCACTTCATTTGGATGATAGCATGGGTGAGGGAGGCACTCATTCACCATGCTGGTCATCACTCCTACTTTGTGGAGGCCATGAGACAACTAACAGGTTTCCATTCACACTTTCCACCTTTGATTGATGCAGACACTTTGGTTTTTCGCACTTGGGAGGAAGCATTCGATGACAATATATTTGAAGATTCTCCTGATGCAGTGAGGGAGGCTATTGATGAAGGCCACATGAGGAAGAGGGGAGAAATTTTGTTCTCCTTATGCATTTTCTTGAGGACAAGAAAATATTTTGGAGGGGAGGACTGTAATGTTCCAAAATTTTAGCCTCAAAGCTAAATGGAACATTAGAGTTAGCAGTAGCTTTAGCCAGTGAATAAATGGGTAGGAAAGCCCATAAGTCTCCTAATGAGGATAAAAACACTCCAAGTGTGAAAGGAGGCAATATTTATAGCCTAATAAAACACATCCACGTGTGAACAGAGATAAAATTAAGCTGCTTTGACCAAGTCAACAACACAGTTTTAGTGGAGGAGGAATCCAAGGATGAATAACGCAATTTTGGAGGGAGATGTAAATTGGGTTAGAAGTAACCTAATTGAGTGGGGCCAAGGGCAAGAAAACTCATGTATTATATATAAGGAATAGGATGGTAGAATTATTTTTCATATCTTATATTATTATTCTTGTCTTCCAAGACTTGTTGTTGCTTTGCTCCTTAGTGAAGTTGCAGTGTTATTTAGCACTGGGTGTTCCCGGGCTGGAATCCCACCTCTTTCCTTTGAGGAGCCTCATTGGGAGAGTTTGCATTCATCATTCCACATCAAGTTTTCAGGCCAAGTTCTAGCCATCTTCATCACCACAGCTTTGCCAGAGATTTTGCAGTGTTGTTGGCTGCAGCAGTGGAAGGGATTGGAATCCCGACTTCTGAGCTAGTTTCTCATTGGAGGAAGGTTTCCTTCACTTGAGAGATCTGTTTGGAGAGCTTCAAAGCTTATTTCTGATCTGTGGTATCAGACCACACATGTCCCATACTTTCCTAGCATTGTTTCTGCTAGGGAATGTGTTCTTTTGGAGGCAGTCTTCATTGCATGGTTTGGTGGCTCCGTTGCAGTGTTTCCTTGTGATTGAGAGGTTCATCCTTTCATGGGAGGAAGCCCTTGAGGGATCTATATAATATCAGATATATTTAAGCCCTCTACACTCATGTAATTCAGTTTTGCAGTGGTTATTCAGTAAATTATTGAATTTCCCATTTTGTATGCAGAGTGTTTAACAGGAAACCCTTGCCGGTTTCTTTTGTATTTTGTATAAGGAGCTTATATCTCTATTATTCAACATTATTTATCAATACATGAGTATATCTATTTTTCTCCTATTATTTTATGTGTAAAACCTCTCTTAGACTAAGCAGTTCCTTGAGCAGCTGCTCTGGCATTTTGCAGTCTTGGGGTTTTAGTTCTTTCTGGAAATCCTAGGTGTGGGAGATCTGTTTAACCCACCTAATTTTATTTTTTTCATCTCTAATCTTGGATTTAGAATGTATATCGACTAATCTATGGGATCCAAGAGTCCATTTAACTGTTTTATTGCATTTGTTGTTGGAAATGCGTTTTTCATGCATGATCATTAGATGTTCCAGATTTGGAATATTACATATCATCTACTAACATTATAAAAACATGTTATCACATGCAAAATGTAATAACTAAATGCAAATTTACTTCAATCATTGTTATATATTCATAAACTTAAATATGTAAAACCATCTATGATTGTCTTAAATGACACGATCATGCAAAATGTACTAAATATCACCTTTAATAGACATATACACCTAATTATAGCATTCACATACATTCAAATTCATAATGTACCACATGTGTTTTGTAATTTTCAATTTCAATCTGGATTCAGTTTAAATAAGAAGTGATAAAGAAACAAGCTAAAAAAACCATAATATTATCATCTACTAACATTATAACAACATGTGATCACATGAAAAATGTAACAACTAAATGAAAATGTACTTGTTACATATTCATGAACTTAAACATGTAAAACCATCTATGACTGTTTTAAATGACAAGATTATGCAAAATGTAACTAAATGTCACCTTTAATAGGCATCTACACCTAATTATAACATTGACATGTTCAAATGAATAATGTACCACATGTGTTTTGTAATTTGAAATTTGAATCTAGATTCGGTTTCAATAAAAAGTGACAAAACAAGTTAAACAAAACATAATTGTATCATCTACTAACATTATAACAACATGTGATCACCTACAATATGTAACACCTAAATCAAAATGTACTTCAATCATTATTACATATTCATGAACTTAAATATGTAAAACTATCTATGATTATTTTAAGTGACACGATCATGAAAAATTTACCTAAATATGACCTTTAATAGAAATCTACACCTAATTATAAAATTTAAATATTCAAATGCATAATGTACCACATGTGTTTTGTGATTTGCAATTTCAATCTAGATTCATTCTAAATAACAAGTGACAAAAAAAAAAGTTAAACAAAGAATAATATCATCATCTACTAATATTATAATAACATGTGATCACATGCAAAATGTAACATCTGTCCAAAATTAAAAATCATTCAATAAAAGTAAATTTATAACATCTATATACTAGATATAAAAAAAATTGTCAAGTAAAATGTTACATGCATCAAATTATATAAAAGTATATATAGTTCATGTACTATAAAAATACTAATTCAAATAAAATGTTGTGCATCAATTTAGAGAATTTGGCTGAAATGTATTTTTCAACAGCGTCCTTGTGTTCTCATCTAAATAATGGGGGACCTGCACAACGTGTGTAATTGCATATACATGTATAAGAAATTTATGTACATGTATTAAAATTAAAATTTAATGTTTTAAAATTGAATGAGGATGTAGAACTTCATAATAATAAAAAAAATAAAAAAATTCATGCAATACCTCATGTAGTTGCCCTTCCATTGTCCTGTGTTGGCCCTAATTTCATATATATACATGTATAAGAAATTTATGTATGTATTAAAATTAAAATTTAATTTTTTAAAAATGAATGGGAATGTAGAACTTCATAAAAAACAAAATGGAAAAAAAATAAAAATAAAAATTCATGCAACACCTCATGTAGTTCCCCCTCCATTGTCCTATGTTGGCCCTCTATTGATGCATCCTCCTAGATAAAGTGTACAATATACATGTACAATTATATATTTATATTAAAATTTTAAAATTTTGTAAATGAAAATGCATAAACTAATGCAATTTATTTAAAAAAAATGTTAGACAACTTCTTCAATTTCTTTGGATATTCCTATCTCCATCGTTAACTCCATCGCTAAATTCCTTGGAGAACAGAAATCATCTCCACAAACATAAAATTGTAAAATAACTCAAGATCAATCTTATTTTTCAATGAAACTTGCACTTTAATTAATAACTTGAAACATAAGTGAAAAAATGAATGCTTCTGACAGTGGATTATTTGATACATCTCCTAACAAGGAAGAAGAAGGTGGCTCCGTTTTGAAAACATTGGACAAATGTAGAATATGTTAACATTTAACTATATACATGTCTACACATAATTATTTCTTTTCAAAATATACACCTCTTGGTAGGTTGAGATAATAATAGAATAATAATTGTAGCTCAACATCATGAAATCTTAAAAAGCATTAGCGTTTCCCAAAATATCATCTTGATTTCCAGAACATGAACCTTGGACTGTGATATTATCAAAATTTTCATTCAACATGTGTGTAAAAAGCGAATGGTGAACATATGATACAATTATGTTAGAATAACACATACAGAAAAACATATATATATATATATATATATATATATATATATATATATATATATATATATATATATATATATATATATATATATATATATATATATAAGTATACTTGAATATATGATACAATTATGTTGTAGAATAACACATATTTAAAAACATATATATATATATATATATATTACAAATTACACTGAAATGTCCACCCTAACCATTAACACATATTGATCTCATGCCTTGTTCCACATGAAGAATTAAATCTTGCCAACCATTGCGACAATGCTTTGCATATGTTCTAAGATCTTCAATATTCATGTTCTTTATCTCCTCATCTATATTATATAAAAAATTAACACGTGCATTATCTCATGCTCTTTGTCGATTCAGACCAATATCAATTCCACCAAGTCCACTCTGAACGTTGTCTATGATGAAATCCCTTACTTCTCAACTAATTTGAGAAGTGGAATCCATCTATGACTACAAAGTTTCCAAACAAGGAGTTTTGCTTGCCAAAGGTGGCTTACATCGAGGCAACTCAGTATCATGCTTAACGCCCTTATGATCACATAATCGACCTTTCCTAGGAACACAAAATTTAGAAGGAAGGTCATTATAATTTGGTTTCATTCACAAAATTAATTCTTAATAAAATAATTTTACAAAATAAAAAATAACCTCGTCATTCCATGGTATTTTTCCATAGGCTGTAAGGTGCCTATCATACAAATGGAAAGCTATATTTGAGTGCTTGAAATATTGCACATTCAACATCTTTCTTTTCGGCCCTTGTTTGAAATTAAACATATATTTTTCCATTGGTTTTGTAACCATGTTTTTAACATCGGCCCATGTATTGGGACCTATTACTACTTCCTTTATTTTCCTCATCAATTCTACAAATTTATTCGTGGTTGGATCAAGCTTTTTGTAAAAATCTACAAGTGTGTTTAGAGATTGCATAGCTACTTCTAAGCTTTACAAACTCTCTGCAGGGAGCTTCAAACTTCCAAGATATTTCCTTAATTTTGAATAAATACTTTAACACTTTTGTAATGTGCATTGTTGGAATTTTTTTTTCCTAAGGTAAATAATTGGGAATTTCAGATGTATAAGTTGCAGTTGGTACATACAACCTTCTTCTTGAATTACACAATTTGGCCTACATATTTTTTGAGCAAAATTTTCACCCTCTGCATCAATATATAAAATTATGTATAAATAAAAAAAACATGTGAAAACATGTACACATTTGTTTTTTAACATAAAAAACATATATAAATAATTGAACAAAATAATGATCATGATAATAATATTGAGATTGATGGTCATTTCGAGATGGATGAGCACCATCATGCCCACTCGGAGATGGTTGAGAACCCGCGTGACCACCCATTGATTGGCCACGAAGGGAATGTCTACCAACACCCTTACGCTATTGGAAACTACATATTTATTGGACACCGGGGGAATGTGTACCACCACCACCATCCTCGTGCGACGAGAGTGAAGCTTCATAAAAAAAATAGAATTTCTAATCAATTCAAATATATATACATGTACATACATACATACATACATATGATTCTAGCTATTTATCATATATATATATATATATATATATATATATATATATAGATACCATGATTGTGTGAACCATGGCCTTCCATGGATTGAGTAGATACTCTTTTCCTCCGAACTACTAAAAAAATTAAATTTATTAAAAATTAATTTAACTCATTAAATTGAAAAAAAAAAATTCCATATGTATACACATGTATGCGCATAATATTATATTCAAATATCATTTAAAACATGTAGATCATGATGGACATCCCCCGATCCATGATCCCCCTCTCTCATAGATGCATGTGACTCTATTAATGTTCACCTCGAAGAATCACGTGGAAAATGAACATCCATGATATATATGGATATCTACAAATACATATATACATGATGTTTTAAAATTTACCTCATGCATTTACAATTCTTTTCAAATTTCCTATTTAAAAATATTTCAAAATAATTCAAAATATTGGTGTAATTTACACAAATGTTGGAGCACAACTTGAACACAAATGTAAAACACAAAACTTGAAGCACAAATTGATGTATAAAACTCACATGACTATTTAAACACAATTTTGTTGAAGTCGTGTAAATTTTGAAAATTAAATACAAAATTTTCTAAAACATGAAGTTCACCAAGTGTTCTTACATAGTGGGGGCACACTTGGTGTATAATCGAAAAACACACATGGTCATTAAAAATGACACATTTATAACTAAAAAACACACACATATCAAAGATATCTTACTATGTCCATCAATAAATTTTGATGCAGAGAATATTCTTAACACTAATTCATCTTTGACACAAAAATATCGAATTTCCATTTCCCCATACAATAGATCACTAGATACCTACACTACAACGAAAAGACCCTCTAGCGGATATTTTTGAGGAACACCTTATAAAAATATCTGAGACATCCGTTTGTAGTGAAGGTCTCTAGAGGAGGTTGGTGAGAAGAGGTTTTTTTAGATGTTTTCTTTTGCATGTGTTTCTTATCATAAACTGCACTGGTGCATTTTACTGAAAACGCACCGGTGTGCACTAAAAATTGGCACACCAAGACACTGTGGTCTTCGTATAAACCCGCCTGATGCATCAAGTATTCTAGCACATCGGTGCTCTACGTATAAACAGGCATGGTGTGTCTCCATAATCTAGCACACCATAACGACGTGTGGTTCTCCATTGATAATACCGCTCGGTGCTTCTCAAAAACCCGCACACTGAAAAAGGATTAAATAAAAGGAAATTACTGGTCATAAAAACATCATTTTTACTTCTTCAGTTCTTCATAAATCTCAAGCACCATTGTGATTTTTTCTTGTGTGAGGCGCCCTACCATAGGTGCTCCCATTGCACGCATTTCTGCCTTCCATTGCACATTGTGTGGAGTTAGAATTTTTGAAAACTGTGGGAAAATTTGATTTCTTCAATTCCTCAACAAATATGCCTCCTTGACGCACAAATGTAAAAGTAATATACTTGTTTCTCTATAACTAAAACTTTTAGCATATTACATTTTGAAATTAACTTAAAGTTAATGGTTTAAAAAAAATAACAAATAAATAAATTTTGTAGTGCATTCGAGCCATTCAGCTCACACCGTTCACGGTGCTGCCTGTAAATTTACACCCACACCGCAAATGATGTTAATGGAAACCACACAAGGTTCCAGTGTGATACTGAAAAAATGTGCACCCCAAAAAATTTAAAAAATAACAAGGCGGTGTGGTCTTTTAAATGACTACACCGTTGACTATGTAGTAGTGTTGGGAGGGCATTGCATTGACGTAACTAATAGCCCTGGGGCAGATAGTTAATTCAGTGCACCGTACGCTTGACAACATTACATAGCCAATGGTGTAGTCTTTTATAGGACCGCACCATTGACTATGTACTTCTTTTGGGCGGTGCATTGACCAAACTATTCGCCTCGGGGCAGATAGTAAGGCCAGTGCATTGCCCGCCAAATAACATTACATAGTCAACAGTGCGGTCGTTTATAAGATGACACCGTTGAACATATATTGTTGTATGGTGGTGCGTTGACCAAACTATCTGCCCCAAGGCAGTTATTTTTGTCAACGCACCACAAAAAAAATTCCCTTCTTTGGCAGTTCACGAACATTTTCCATGTGCAGTGAGCACAATGCACAATAAAAGAGTACACACCGGTACTAGTGCATGTTTGATTTTTTGGGCACACTTATTGTTTTTTTTTTTTAATATATATATATATAATTTATATACATTTCTTATTTCATAAAAAAAAATAGTATTTAGTATGTGAATCATTCAGCGACATCAGTAGAGAGAACAAAGGGAATAACAAGAACATATGGAGGACCGTTATAACATGATTCAGCTGTGGGAGGCACGAGAGAGGGAGACAATTTTGTATCCTTTCCCTATTACGACAACCACCTAGTTTCTCCTAAGGGGGGTATGCCTCAAGTTCTATAAGGAGGATACATCCCTGAAGGGCCGTAATGGGTTATTGGGAGAGTTGATCTACAGGTGGGATGCCCACCGACAGGATTTCTAGGTCAGTCCTAGCTAGTGGTTCGAGCCCACTGATGAGGAAATTTATTTTATTACTGGAATATCTACGAGAGAGTAGGATTTTCTCGAGTTCCCAGATGTCCCCGTCGGCTATGCAGTAGGGAGTTAGTTGGCATACTCTCATAGATACATTAAGTACGATATAGTTTCTCTTGCATATTTTCAGGTGTCTGGTGGTTAGTTACGTATTGCTTCATTTGGTGCAGAGGGCGTGAGGTGCCTATCACTACTAATTAAAACCATTACACACTATACCAGTGACAGGAAATGCATTATTTGGATGCTTTTATTTTATGTTGATTCTTTATTCCAGGCACCAAGACTTGTGAGATGGTCTGTGATTTTTTTACGATAGTTTTGTACAACATTAGATATATTTCATTCTCAGGCACATGTGAGGTTTACCTTCCCTTTTGCTTCATATTTATTTTGTTAATTTTCTTAGAGGTTTCCAGAGACGAGGCCTACTTTTTTCGGCATCCTCGTAGGCCAATATTGCATGTACAGATGTAGATGTGGGGCCAGATGATGCCCAAGAGGGGCCAGTCTAACTTTCTCGCTAGGATATCAAATGATGTAGTGGAGTTGCTACCCATTGTCAATGATCACTCGTTCGTTCTTGTGCCATGTCCATACGGTAGTTTGGATTGGCGAGGGTGTACCAACATTCTCTTCACACAGGATCAGCCACGGGATGTGAGAGGTAATATTAGAGTTTTATTTAAATTAATATAGTTTCATTTTATTTTATTAATTAATTTATTAGAATTATCAAATTTATTCTAACACATTCTTTAACTTTATTTATTAAATTATTTCATGAAATTGTCTAATTATTGTTGTGTACTATATTTTTTTTAGACATTCAGACATTCATTGGGGACATGATTCCACCCCCACCAAATGATCTAGGTGTAGATGTTGATGAGGAGATGGCATAGGTGGAGGATCAGGGTGACAAACCTGATCCTCGGGTGTAGATACTCGTGGGGGTGTGGTGTAGGCCAGACACCTGATTCACGATTGAATTGGGCAACCAACTGTGTCGACTCCTAATTGATCAGGGATTCTGCTCGGCTACGATCAGAGAAATACAGGCTTATCATAGGCTCACACAACTCTGGAGAGGCATGCCCCACGATGTGATGAACCTCATGTTTCATATCGTTGGATATTCCATAGCACTAGCGCAGACTAAGAGGGATAGGCGTCATAGAGATGTATGAAAGAGCAGCTCCTATGATGATAATTATCGTAAGGGTAGTGATCATCATTCTAATACTCCACCTCCTCATCCTTCACCTCATGCGAGAAATCATGAGAAACCAGCATCCAGTCCTGATTAGAAGACAACTTCTGAGCAGTCTGCACCATCTCAGTAGACACCTAGTTTTGAGCATACACAACCATCGACTGAGCAGGCATGTCCATCTGAGCAGGCAACTCCATTTGAGCAGGTTGCACCATCCACTGAGTAGATTGCACCATTGACAACTCATTAGTAGTTAGTTCCTGAGAAGATTGCATAATCGACTGAGCAGGAGGCACGTCATCTATCTGAGCATGACGCTACACCATCGAATGAGAAGGCCTCGATTAGTACTATTATTGATGCAGTACCACCGGATATTTGACATTTATATGCAGTTATATTACATTTGTATATGGTCCATATTGTCCATGTATTTTATGTTCATGTTGATGTACTTAATTTACATGTTGTTGTTCATCATGATGTGTATATTGCTAGGACATGTCAGATATGTTCACTTAATGTGCTTGCAGATAGATGTGTACGTGATAGCAGTTATTTGACATGAGATGTATATTTCATGTTTGTGTTGTGATGATGTTATACAGTGCGATTTGTTTTGTTAGATGATCATAATTAGGATGATTAGATGATGTTAGCGAACTTGAATGTGTATTTTAGAATATGATTTTTTGTACGATGATTATCATAATCACGATGTTTATTTTTAATATTAAATCATGAAATTTATTAAATATTATTTCATTATTGTAATTGAAATTTTAATTTTAATTGTATGTAAAATTGTAAAATTTTGATTGTAATTGTAATTGTAATTTTAATTGTAATTGTAAAATTGTAATTGTAATTGTATGCATTGTAGTGATTCAATTTTATTAAAATTGTAAAATTTGTAAACTTGCAAATTTGTAAAATTCTAAAAATGTAATTGTTATTGTATGCATCGTACTTGTAATTGTAAAATTGTAAAATTATAATTGTAATTGTAACTTTAATTGTAATTGTATGTGAAATTGCAAAATTGTAATTGTAATTGTATGTAAAATTGTAAATGTAATTGTAATTGTATTTTGAAATTGTAAAATTGTAATTGGAATTGTACGTATTTTCATCATTCAATTTTATTAAAATTTGTAAATTTGTGAATAAAAATAATTGTAAAATAATAAATCTAGAATAATATGAATTTTTGTAACATAATAATGTTTAGAAAATAATGCAAATAAATTCATGTTTAGAATTATCATTATTTTATTATGATCTTGCATACCAAAAATAACAATATACATTTTGAAGATATCATTCACACAAATTTAAAGCAATCAAGTAGTTGTATATTTATTTTAGGAATTGACATGAAAAAAAAGAACTTGATACAATGCCGATTGTTTTCGAGATCAACATAATTGCAAATTATCCAGTGAAATTATTTTAACATTAACACAATGCAAACCAATTAATTCAAAATACATATTGTAATGTTTCTATAAAAAAGATTCTTAGTTATAAGGTTAAGCCCTATTATTTATAAAAACCATCTTAAAAAATATAAATGATGAAATAGCACATGTACCATATGACTCTATGTTCTCATGATCACCCTCATTATCTTCCAGCTCGCTTGGCATGTTAACACTACTGTTCCCAAAAATATGTTTTGATATAGGGTCATGTCTCAATACGAACCACCAATATCTATCCAACACATCTGGGTAAAAAAAACACCTAGTTGTAGTGTTTGGGGAAGACATATAGCTCCTTAGCTTCATCCCACATCTTTCTAGAGTTAATACATATCAGCCAACTATCGTGATATTCCGTTACATTATTCTGATAAAAAGTGTCTCACCACTTGCACCTAAAAATAACACATTGAAAAGAAGAGAAATCTACTTCAATGATCTCTTCTATCTTTCCAATGTAACCTAACATCCCTCGTACTAGGTTTTGATCACAGTGGCTAGCTCGACTACATTAATCGAATTCGACTTCCACTCCACAGTCTTGTGTCATGTGTCCATCATCGACATTTTCTATGCGAAAATGGTGTTCATATGCCCACATAGATGGGAACAAATTCACCTATAAAAAGTTAAAAAATCATACTGTCGTGTGTCTTATAATAATCCAACTGTTAATATATGAAATATAGATGCTAAATTTCAATGGTGCATTATTAATTTTAAAATATACATAAATAGATTATTATCAAGTGGGTAAACCCAATACCTACATTTAGCACATCCTCTTCAGCACATGGGTAACGAGCGGTTACACCATATTTATCTATGACTTGGTTAGTAACCCGACTGTTGGGGCATATAATTGGAATATTTTCTTCTTTCTTGTCATTATACTGTTTCATCCTATTTTTTTGTACAATGCGACCCACAGTTGTGTCACTTCGGAATTGTAAAGAACAAATTTATTGATTGCTTCAATTTATGCATTCGTTGATGAAATCAAGTTGACATATATAGTACATATGATAAAAAATATACATTATATCGAAGTTCAACATGAATATTTACTTTGTGTAAATTTGAAAAATTATAAGTCTCTTACTCTTTATCAAGTGCCTTTTTCCATTTCTTTGGGGAAGCTCCCCTTCTCTTTTGTCTTCATCCTTTTCATCGTCCTAAATCACTGCACCTGGTCCGTTGTTGATCTACTTGATGTACTCAATGGCATAATAGAAATACTTATAGGATATGTACCCCTCTGCCATAGACCCCTCGTGTTTTTCCCTTTGTCAAATAAAACCTTTCAATTTCTTCATGTACCTCTCTAAGAAGAACATCCAACAACAAGAAACCACCCCAACTAATTCAACCTCATCTAATAGGTGGATTAGAAGATGAACCTGCAAGTCCAAGAAACTCGTCGGTAGTTCTTTCTCAAACATATAAACAATATCAACTATCTCTTCATGCCACCATGGAATGCTAGTGACATGAATCTCCTTTGACGTGATCCAACGTACAAATGAAGATAATTTAGATGTGGCACATCCTAGGTCTTGGGGGAAGTCATGTTTCACACACCCACACACGAACAAAGGATAGTGACACTGCAAAGGTATAAACACATGAAATAACATACAAAATTAGTTATGTTTTATGATCCCTACATGGGATAAAATTTATCAATATAAAAGATAATAAAATGATTCTTTGACATTATACATACTCTTAGAAGATTCAAATGGTCATGCGATTTCAACCCCGACAAATGGTCATCCATGGTGAAGCAGCACCGTAGTGAAGACCCATATGAAGATGGAACCCTCACACCCATTATATCTTCCTTTGCCAAAGAAATGCCATCTTTTTTTAAAATCCATGGGACATCACCTTCTTTTAAATACCAATTAGAGGGACCGGTTTCCTTTGATCCTGTACTTTCTAATCAACTTGGCCAATTTTTCTTTTTAGTTTTTTAAGTAATAAGATATCTCCTAACAGCCAATGTGTCACTTTTTTTCGATGATATGTGCCTCCATAAAGAAGATGAACTTTTTTAAATATATGCATGGGATCTAATAAGTGGGTAATCTCAATATGCTCCCAATATGGGAGGTTATAAAAGATAGATTTCCTTTTCATCCCAATGGGAAATATTTTAACATAGTTGTCGAAGAATTCTAGATCATCGAACATAGGCTCCCAATTTGAATCGAACATTTATATGAAATCCTTCTCCTTCTCTCTCTCATATGCTCTAATCCATTCAACTGGCGTCATTATTGGAGGCCTTTGGGTTCTCTCTAATTTACCATTGAAAGTGGTTGTTACTCTTCTGTAAGGGTGTTCTTCTAGGATGAATACCTTCGAGCAGTCATACACTGGCTTTCATAGGTCGTTGGACCATATAGACTTTAGAGAAGTTCTATAACATTTTCATCCATAATACCCTTTTGCTACAAGACCTACGAAATTGTTGTATACAATATGCATGAAATGTTAAAGAATATCATGAAGATCAAAAAGATTACAATGAATTAAATAACTAATATGCGAAATAATAATGCTACATATAAAAACAAATAAATGAACATGTAATTTACCTGAGAAAACTCCTAAGCTTGGATAATCATGTGTCCCGTAAATACATATGCCATACAACATAAAACTCCTCTCGACTGTGATGGGTCTTTATACATCGTATACATTTATCACATCCCATAATTCCTTCCATTCATCAACCATTGGTTGTAAGTAGACATCCATATTCTTCAATTTTCTTCTACCAGGGACTATGAGAGCCAACATAATATGCTCATTCTTCATGGAAAACCATGGGGGTATATTGTTATTGATCACTACTACATGCCAAACATAATATTTGGTGTTATTTAGGGAATATAGGTTGACGTTGTCCATGGATATGCTGATTCGTAGACTTCGTACTTCATCCTCGAATTTTTCAGGCCATGTATCCTCTATATGCTTCATGGCGATTGAATCTGTTGGGATTCACATAACTCCCAACTCACTTCTGTCTGAGGAATGCCATCCTTGCAACATAGCTAATTCTTTGCAATGAAAGAGCCTTCGAATCCTTGGGATTATAGGCATCTGCCTCAATATCTTAAAAGGAGGACCACATAGTTTACACTTATTTTTTTATTTATCATAGCTGTCATGCCCACATTTCTTACATATCTCTTTGTCTGCATATTCTCCTCCATATATAATACAATCATTTGGACATGTATGATATGATATGTACTCAACACCCAACATTTTCAACAATTTCTTTGCATCTTCACACCTACTGGGAAAGACATTATCGTTGGAAAGAACCTTATCTTTGAATAACCTGTAGCTGGTCATGGGAAATATTAAATGTAAATTAATGATGATAATTATTAACGTTCATAAAATTGACCATTTTTAATGTTCATTGTGTGCTTATATTTCTCAAAAGATAAGGGATTTGATGGTCAATTACCTCAAAATTTCCGAGAATCTTGCATTCGACAAGCCAAAATTTGCTTTCAAGCTATATAGTAGCATCGTTTTCCCCAACTAGGTAGAATTTGACTGACCACCAGGTCCAAAGAGAGGGGTCGTGGAAGAAAATCTAAGGCTTTCTAAAAAGGTATCAGTAATATGAGAAATATCCCCTAGTTGATCATCGTTCTGGAATGCATATAACAACACTGTCTCCATGGTCATTGTATCCCTTCAATAATCATCCATACCAACCTCTACTTGATTTTCTCTGTTTCCATCTTGTGAATAACTACTATTGTTGTAGTCATTCCTAATTGGTAAATCTGGATGTAGTGGGAATTGAATAGGTGGTTGATTCAACCATTATTGGTATCATTTCTCTCCAAGTTTTTCTCTTAATTCATCCTTCTCTCAATTTGATGTTGTCATGGGGTGCAACGAAAGATGGTAGGTAGGTCGCTCATCATCACTAGAATCCTAATAATTTCAATAAATATATTTGAACATGATTAGTATAAAATCGATGATATCAATTAGTAAGCCTGTCAACAATGCGTGATTAATTGGTTTAACATTGAAATAATTACATTAATATACCAAAAAATTATTATTACCATCATTTTCTAACAATTGTGGCTAGAAGATGAAATTTTACAATTGGCAGGGTGAAGCGACTGTCAAATTTCATCTACCAAATGCGCCTTGCAGTATGCTACTCCTGATAAGTGCTTCCAAAGTTTTGGAGTTGTTTGAATATTTTGTGCATTTGAACTCGATTCTGAATCTCAATGAACCTGAAAATTTATATGCATTAATTTTATTGAGCTAATTTACCTGGATAAAATAAATAAATTCAATTAGATAATGAAAATATAAATAAAAATTGAACTAATTACGTCTGAAGATGGATACGGAGAACTCTGCGATGGACTTTGAGAAATATTATGGAACGAGCTCAATTTTGAAGAATTGTCCATCTGATATAATTATGACATTTGCTCCCTCAATTTGAGCAAAATCAACAATAAATTTGGGTGTACAATATACCTAAAATTAATTTCGATGCCTTAAAAATCGACTTATTGTTATCAATGCTAATATATTGTTAACCGCACCGGTGTGTTTTAATTAATGCGCATCGATGTGGTTTTATTAATTGAAGTACATGTGTTGTTAGTTACCAAACACACCAAACATCTAGAAATAAAAAAAGCACAACTTTATTTTTTTGAAGTGAAAAAAAAAGTAGTAAAGTAGTAAATTGAAAAATGGGCGGAAAATTATTTTCGGAAATCTAATTTCATAAAAAATATCTTTAAATAGTAAAAACTATTAATCATTTCATTATTTTTGCAAAGAATTTCAGGGAGGGATTTTCATGAGAGAGGTACCTAGAGCAAGAGAGCACTAGAGAATCATAATTTGAAACATCTAGTGATTCGCACAAAAGCCCAATAGTATAGTAAAAATTTTAAATTTTACTGTAATAATTATTTTTTTACATTTTCTGTTGAATTGAATACATTTATAATAAAATTTTAAATTTTACTGTGCAGTTTCAGAAGAAGAAAAAAAACAAAAACAAAAAAATACATTTTTATGTTAAACTCTTGCTTCTTCTTCTTTATGTGACTTCGCAATTAGGGCTTTTCATTTTAGATTTATAGGGTTTGTATTACTATATATATAGGCGTATAACATATAACCCACGGGACCACTTGTAGAGTCGAATCCCAACCCATGTCGACCCTTGCACAATTTAAAAAAAAAAATCATATTTCTTTAATTGGTGCGTCCTGTTATCACTCAGATTTTCCTTGAAGTTGTGGAAAAGGAAAGTAAATCCGAGGTAACCACAAACCAACCTTTAGATACAGAATCTAGCCAATATGTATCCAGAGAGGGCTCTCTCTTTAAAATTTAGCTTTTTTCTTAGAAAATATTAGGCTAGTTAAAAGTCCAAGAGTTTGTTTGAATTTGAATGGTGGAATCCGCCAACTAAGGGCACGATTGAGTAATTCAGGCCATTGGGCTATGGAGTCGGAAGGATGGCTTTACTGGATTAAGTTTCTATACACAAGATGGCTTTGTAGGGCAAGATAGCAAAACAGAGAACAATTTTAGATATTAAAATGAATGGGATGGATTTTGAAGGGATGAAAGGCAATTAAGAATCTTCCAACATGTTCAAAGAAAGAAAGTGAATGATTAAAAATAAAGAGCAGTTAAGAATTCTTTACTATAGTAATCAAAATGTTTAAACCAACGAAACAAGAGCAATTAAGAATTCATTGTTTATAACCAGCTTAGAGGAAACATTTAGAATAATCAAAATTGAAATCAGAGTACACTTAAGTAAGTTCTGATTTATTCTTTTATGTAAATTATTCAGAAATGGAACACAGTGATATTATAAACAGATATAAAACTTAAAACATAGGATAGAAAAGACTTATTGAACTGTAGTTTGACACATGAATCCTGCAAAAAGTCTTGAGCTTCAATTCATCATCCAGCAAGCCACAAAGAAATTTCTCCAAAGCACTTTTATTCCAAAAATTCAATGTTACAGCGAAGTAGTAGAATCCACCCTAAATACTTCCAAGAGTGAAGTATTTATACAAATTCTAAACTAAAATATCTTGAAAAAATATCAAGATTGGTTCACAAATCTCTCCAACTATTTTACATAAATAGAACTTAAGTAAAGGACACTCAAACTAATGCATCTATTTGGTAGTATTTTTTATGGATAGGTGATTACAAAGAGGAGAATTTGAATTTTATCCAACTCTTAGTTGACGATGAGGCATCCAGGTCACTAACTGCTTCCTTTCTTTGTGCATTCTGCTCCAACAATTCTGCAAACTTGGGGTCCAATGATATCTTTTTATTTCTCAATCCGTAATATATATGTAAAAATCGAAAGAGGTTATTGTGGAGTAATATTTTGGTGAGATAAACCTCTTTCCTTTTCCTAAAATTCCTCTCCAGATGTGCACAATAGGCTTTGTAAAAATATGTGTAAAACAGATTTTTACAGAGTCTGAAACATAGCCTGTAAAGATGTGCATGTATCTATGATTCTAAAATCACTGTGAAAAAAGTGAAATGGGTTTTTGTATTTGGGTCCCTTAGGAACAAAAACCTCCTTCATGTTTGTGAAATGTATTTCTAATTGGCCACAATATTCTCTGCAAAATGATGACTTGACTGTAATTTTCTGCAAAAAGTGCTTTCCAACACTGTTTAATATTTCCAAAACCATAATAGCTGTTAGAAAAGTGAGAGAGGTTGTTGTAGATGGTACGCTTAAGAACATAAACCTCCTTTATTTTTTAAAAATTAATCTTGGATTGATCACAGTAATTTCTTCAAAACTATGACTAAAATATGCAATTTCTGCAAAAATGTTCCTTCTTGTTGTGTTTTTCATCTTTCCACTTTTTTGTTCCTTTGACTGTTTTACTTTCACTTTAAACAAAAATAATTGTTGGTGAAAGTATTTTCATCTCTTTTTACCATTTTAATACCTCTGTATTTACTTTTACTATTTACCTTTGACCGCTCTGTAACTTCATTTTAACTTTCACTCTGACTTTTACCTGATACACTTTAACCACTGATACTCTTTAACTGTTCTTTACTGTGTCCTTTTACCTTCAATGTGTAGTTTAGGTTTTTACTGTCTGTTTCAATAGTAAATCATTTAATATCTTGTTTCCTTTTCTTGTCTTTCAACTGTATGTTTTATCTTCCATCTATGTTTGAATAGATTTGATAACACTCTTGGAGTAAACAAGTCTAATGACTAGTATTAAGACTGTTTATCCAAGGATGTGGTCTTCTGATCACCTGTAAAACAAAACAAATTTTTAAGAAAGCATTGGTTTGTAGGGGAGGTCAAAAATGTTTCATTTTATTTTGAGAGGTCTGGCAGTGGTCTTCAGCGAAATTCAGTTAATGGCACTTGACAGTTGATTTCTGAAATTCTTTGCATGGAGGGTGTAGTCGTTTACTGTGGAGGAAAAAATGAGAAGACGCGGGTTGTTTGGTTTTATTTTCAAAGTCAACAGGGTGACGGGATTTTTTATTAATTCATGAGATGACATTGGCACGTACGGGAGATGAGTCAAGGGGGAAGGTGGTAAGCGATTTTTTCTGCACCGCTTTTGAGGGCAGGTGGTATTAAGCAGATGGGCAGCGATTCCACAGAATGAATGACGCGTGGCCATGGTACTGTTTGAAAACCACCAGCATTTTGCGCGTTAACATTCGGATAAGGGATAGCTAACGGAATTAAGGCGAGTCGTTGATATTGGGCGGATCGATCTAACGGTTGACAAGATATGGAGTTGACGGATATTTAATGGGCGGGACTGACATGATTTAATATGAATTAATCATTTCAGGAGGCGTTTGATTGGAGAGTTTGGTTATTAATTAATCTTAAGGATTAATTAATCCCATATGGAAAAATGGTCAGGAAATGTTAAATGCGCAGGGATGATTTATTTCAAAGTTTAGTTTTAATTAAACTTTGGGTTTATTTTTCTGTTTTAAACATATATACATATGTTTAAACATTTTTCGTATATTTTTTAATATATGGTGATTAAATCAATGTGATTTATTACCATAAGGGGCGGGAATAGATTTAATGTTATATTTTAGCCAAAAGGGAACATATTGTGGGTTTTGTATTTGAATAAGTTGGAATTAAAATAATTTTGGCTAAAATAGCTATAATACATGGGTTTTGGGAATATTATATGAAAAGGAATTATATACATAGGAAAAGGTGATTTTCATAGGGAGTTAATATATAAATTAGAATTAATATGACAAAGGGACAATGTCAACTCAAAATACTTAAATATAACCAAGAAAGTGAGAATTCAAAAGTAAATATCATTATTATACTTTCATCACTTAGACTTAGAATAAAAATTGATTTTCAGGGCTTTTCATGAAAAATTGAAGGATTTTCCTATGTAAAATGGGATTTTACTTAGGAAAAGATTTTGAGAGGTGAATGAATGTGATAATGGATGATATCAAGTACTTAGGTTTTTTTCAATTATTGGGCCGAGGGTCCGGTCCCTCCAAAAGACAAGGAAATGCCTTGAGCCCCTTTAATCTTCAAATACCTTAGTGCTTAGGGAAATTAGTGAAATATTTAAGGGAAACTGAAGGGGAAGTTAATAATCTTGACATTGCTTTTCTGTGAAATTTTTCAATGTAGTATCTATCTTTACACTTGTGATGAAAGTAAAATTGAACACATTTAGAACCATCATTCATCACTTGTAATTTTGCAACAACATCTACCTACCCTACTTACTTACTCTACCATTTTCTCTTCTTTATTAGGGTGCACTTAGACTGGCAAGCCCTTATCAATCTTCTTTTCTTTTACATGACAAACCTATCTAAGTCTACACTTATTACATCCAAGGGCTCAAATTAAACTGTTAAGCACCTTTTATTAACTCTACCTATCTACTTATCTGCCAAGATTAAATTTTTTGGTCACATATTTATTCTCTATTCTACAACATGAAATTGAAAAATGAATGAGTCAAGTTTAAACAGTTTGACTCTTCATAAATTATGGCAAAAGTTTGACAAGCTGCACATAATTTTGTTTATTACAAAAAATGAAATAGTCGTGGCATTTAGACTTGCACACTTTCCTGGTCTATTTTTGTTTGGGGTTCATTTATTTCACTTTTTTGACCATTTTATTCTTTTTACCCTTTGATTTTTCTTTTAGGGTATACCCTCTTTACATTTTTTAAATTTTTTGATTTTTTGATTTTTTTAAGAATATGGAACACCTTTTGCAACAAGAAAAAGGTTTGAACATATTGCATAGTTCAACAAGTCAATCATGAAAAATGACACCTATTGGTATAGGAGTCTAACACGTCCTATTTAAAATAACCCACCAGTGCGTTATTGTAGTATAGCGTAGCAACCGCGTACCAACAAAAAACACTATTATATAAAAATAGTTTTTTATTAATTTATGTTTGTGTTAATCGGTGCATTGATTAACATATAATGCACCGGGTCTCCTTTTTGAAAAAGAGCATTGTACGGTGTTTCTATTGTATTGGCGGTGCATTTATAAGAACCTACCGCGCCGCGTTCAGTGCGTACTTTGGGAAAGACACACGATTTTCTTGATTTTTTTATTTTTTTTTAACATGAAATGTATGTAATTTATTTATAAATATATATTAATTAATGGTATGGTATATGTTTCATATTGATAAAGAAATGGTTGACAAGAGTTCAAGTAAAAAAAATACTGATAGCACATCGAAAAAAGAAAAAAAGGCAAGTTCTTTGTAAATTCTTTACAAAAAATATTATTTTTAAACTATATGTAAGTTTAACTAATATGTAATGTTTACTATGTATCATGCAGATCCACAAAATGACGAAGCTCGATAATATTATTTCTGATCTAAGGCCAGAAGAGAGTAAAAGATTGATGAAAAAATTGTAGAATGATGAATCAAGTGAATGAAAAAATATAATCGATCCAATATGAGTATCTTTTTTGAATTTTCATTAATAATATACTTAAGAATATTAGATAACATGTTTCAAATAATCTATTAATTCCCGTATGTTTAATGTTCTACAGGGACAAACAACGAAAAAATGGAATGTTTTTCTAAGAAAAGAAAAAAAATAGAACATGCAAATGAAATTGAATTTCTCCTTAGCTCATCAGGAGTGGTGCTAGAGGTTAACGAAAGGGGGAAAAAATTTTCAAAACTTTGAGGGATCTATTGGAACAAATGTATAAACGTTATTTCCACTTCCAATACAAGAATAAATCTCATGATTCCAAGAACAAAATTTTATTTAAACTACAGGATGAGTTTCCATCGAATTGGTCAATGAGACATGTCAAAATTTTAATAGCCAAAACATACAACAACAAAAAAGAAGGAATGAAAAAGTAATGTTCCCTTAAAAACATTTCTAGAATTATATGTATATATTACTAGAAAGAAATCATTTATAAATATCACTTTTTTTATATTTAATTTTCATATATCAATATAATAATTAAATAGTTTATTTCATGTTACATTTTCAGGAAGATTACGAAAATCTCAAAGGATGAACGAGTTGATATCAGAAATATGCCAATAGGAATGTCCTAAAAGGTGTACAAAGAGATGGTCAGATAAATGGACATAATTTCATCGCACGAGGAGCCATCTCAACAATAACATGCTTCAAATGTAATATGTAATCATTGAATTTTTTTATTAGGTACAATAAATAAACAATTTAGCATTAAATATTAATTTTCAAGTATTTTCTTGCAGAAAAGAAAAGAAAATGGAACACAATCAGCACATAAAATATGAGGACAAGGAAGAAAAGGGTTGATATCTATGTTTGTGAGTAATTGTTACTTCCTTATAAAAACTTAACTAGATTTCATTTTTGTATATTTTAAGTTGTTTTACAACAATCATGATTGAAAGTTTTCAAACAGGTGCTAACATAAAAAGAAGAACTATTAGAAGAATTGATTTACATTGGGTTAAATATGGGTTGTCAATATATGTTGGCATATCATAAATTAATTGTGGAATTTGTAAGAATCTATCTTGTTTTACTTAGCGTCGTCTATATTAAATAGAACAAAAAAATCTTTTATATTAAATCTATGATTTGTTATGGGGTATAAAACTTGCAGGAAACAAAGTATGGAACTATGGCAACAAATGAATTGTTGAGAGATGGCATGAAATTTGGTTTTGAAAGAATATGTATAGTTCATGAGTCAATTATTTCTATGGTACATTTATTTTCGATTTACATTGATGTATATTATTTAATATTGCAATTTTCATTATTCTCGCCAATGCATATATACTCATTACACTTTATTTTTATGTTTGTAGATGGAACTTGAAGAAGAAGAAAAAAAACAACACAATGAAAAAAACATTCCTCCAAATAACCCAAGTCATGGAAGTAGCTTGAGCAGTGATAGCAGTTCCAGCAAAGAATGATGATGAATATGTTTGGATATCAAAGCAAGGCATTATATTTTTTGAAATATTTGTGTGTGAAATTAGACATTTTTTTTTCTTTAATTTAATGGACGTAGTCACCCAATTTAAAGACAAAGGGATACCAATAACTGTCCCATTTTTTATGACAAAGAGTGTCTTATTCATATATATATAATAAAATACGTTTTAATTTATTCTATTGTGTTATCCATTTTCGCTGTGAAATGTTACACCACTGATTAAATATATGGATGATTAAATATTATAATGAAGAGATGCGAAATCTGATGATATGATATAAATAAATTAATCCAAACATCACATTCAAATGCACTAATAAAAAGTTAATTGATATGAATATTGTTATAATATATGTTTCGATTTTTGATGAATAATGAAGTTTAAAAAATCACAATAATAGCATTGTCACAGGTCGATGTTTCTAAAAAATAAAAAATTAACACTTGTACGTGTTAGTTACTGCACATCGATGTGTTTGTATGATACTTTGCACCGGTGTGTTTCAACGACCTATGGCTACCACACAAATACCAATACCAATTAGAACGCCCAGTGCGCTTTATCGACAAGTACCACCCAGGCGGTCTGATAGGCGTTGCATGCACTCGTACCATTTTCCTTTAACACACTGGTGCATTTATATAACTTAACGTCCAGGTGTGTTTTAGCACCTAGATGGCTTGGTGCGGTTTTACACCTTAATGGTCCGGTGTATGCATCTTTCCCCGCCCATCTGCGTCTTGCTGGGTGACACACACCGGGACGTTTCTAAACACCCCGGGGGCCTCCGAAATCTACTTTCCATCTTGGTGCTTGGTATTTTTATAGTACTGGTGTGTACATGGTAAAAAAAATTTGGTGCGTTGACACCCGATGTGCACACCTATGACAAAAACATTCATAAAAACCTCTGGCCGCCCAGGTTTTTTCAGTTGTGTTGAAATTCCATTAGAAGTACTACCCAAACCTCTGTTATCAAAAACAGATGTTCTAGAAAAAAAAAAATTGATGATTTTGGCCAATTTTATAACACTAAAACCCTCATTTACAACCTCTACTAGATGGTCTTTTCCTTGTAGTACTATTAACATTTTCACAATGTATTATACTAAATGATTGAAATTTTATAACAATATTGTTTGCTTTTCCATGCGGTTTTTTTATCCTCCCCTTCTTAACTTGGTACATCCCTTTCATCTGGTTGCACACAAGTTTATAATTGGTTAAAACTACAATTCCATTGGATTCATACTCCCTAGTTGTTCCCAAGCCTTTTATTAATGCAATATAATATGCTTCTTTGTTTTTTGTTCTTCCAGGTATATTCAGTTTCCTTAGGAGGAATTTGTTCATCGTAATATTTCATAGCACATATGTAATCATTGTTTGCCCTGGGTTGGGATAACAATAAACATTTATGCATACTATCCTTTTTCAACCATGTTTAGTGGGATTTCTGATCCCTGAAAAAAACAAATTCAATAAAATATTATATTCATTTATTGCAAATGTCTTAGTTTATGGGAGATATGACATAGATGGTTTCCAAAAACACTAGGACCGTCCATAAATTTAGATAATTTTTTTATCATTGTTTACCACCAATGAAAATGAGTAACACCACATCCTAGCCATTATGGTTGGTGAGGTGATAGTGGCCCCTATGAGGTGTATGACATGTAATTGAAAAGTGATTTTGGAGGTGTATGGAATGTAATAGAAAATTAATTTTGGATTATATTATTGAGGATAAACATAGAGTTTAAATGAATATGTAGAGTGCTTATGGGTAAACCCATTACCATATTCTCATCCTTTCTATCCAAACGAAATAGTGACCTAAAAACCAAGAAGATGAGGGATATCTTGAAGTAAAGAATTTCCACATATATGAAACAATGCAACCCCACAATATTTTTGAATATTGTGGTTGGAATGTTGAGGAAACTAATAGAAAAGTTTTGAATTAGATTATTTAGGATTTAAACATATTTCAAATGAATATGTATAGTGCTTGTGTGGTAAACTCATCATCGTATGTAGAGTGCTTGTGTGGTTTAAACTCATCTTCATCTTAGACCATATTCTCATGCTTTATATCAAAACAAAACAATGACATGAAAACCAAGAGCATTAGGGATATCTTCAAGTAAAGATAGAAAAAATGTTGAATATTTTGAATGGTAGTTAACATGTAGTCATCCCAAATCATAGGTGATTTATTTTAAGGATTATCCCTTCTGTGATAGTTATGATCCACATGGAAATGAAACTAGATTGATGGATTTTGACCAATTCTTCAATGATGACTATAGACTAGTAATGAATTTGTTGTTGGAGGTATAAATTGGTAATTTTAATGATTTTGGAGATGGGAGTTCTTTAAGGGGTGAGGTGTTTGAGCTAACATGAGAATATATAGAAAAATTGTTGACCATAAATTCACTACCCACTAATAGATATATTTATCATAAAATGAAAATGTAACTAGAGGTTGGCGTAAATGTTGATGGATATATTCATTGCAAAAATGTTGTTCAGAATTAGATAGAGAAATTTTATGGTAGTCGAACTAAGCAACGGACTGTTTTTTCTTTACTAGAAGGCTCATGTATTGGGTTGTGATCTATCATTTTTTTTACTAGCATGTTCTCGAATTGGCTTGCGTTATAGCATTGAAAGAGGCCATAACCTACATGTATCCAATATTTGATGTTTATTTTTTCTCCATGATGATGAAGAATAAGGGAAAGGACCATAATTTAGATACAATTTTGAGGTGGTTACATTGGATTAAAAACTTGAATTGGAATCACCTCATTTCATGATGAGGTTCTAGGATTCTTAAGAAATACCACAGGGAGCACTTGTCCCCAAGAAATATTCACATGTTACCCACCATTGTGATGGGCACCAAATATTTTTCTTGAATAAATATAATCATACATGAACCTAATGGTTGCATGGACTTTGATATTGTAAACTTAATATTCTTGTGCAAGTCATCCACAGGTGGTAATATATGGAGTCATAAAAACACTCTGAATGGAATTTATTATCATAGGAAATTAAGAACATTTATTTTCCATTTAAGTTCAAATTGAACTGTTAGATTTTTTATGGAAGGTGTATTGTGCTAAGAGGAGCTAGTATTTTTATTGTCTCCTCCCTGTATAATTCAAATCTAAGTATGTGTTCTTTCTTTTCCTAAATAGGGGATTAATATAATTCAAATCTAAGTATGTGCTCTTTATTTTCCTAAATAAGGGATTATACAATTTAAATCAAAGTTTGTGTTCCTTCTTTTCCTAAATATGGGATTATACAATCAAAATCAAAGTATGTGTTCTTTCTTTTCCTAAATAAAGGATTATCGAGTGCATAAATGAACACACTTGTACGAGACTGAATATAATACAGGAAGGGAACTCATTAAACATACATATAAGCAATACTTTATCATAGTAACACATATCAATGTCATATATTAAAGCATCATCTAAAATATATATACCAATAGTTGTAATGCAAGCACCATGATTATATACTTAAGGAACGAAGGATAAAATGAAGGAAAAAAGTATTTTATGGATCACCTCCGAAGCATGTAAATGTAGATATGCAAAGAAATATTATCTTTAATATAAATTATAGAAAGGATTGTGACAATAAATCTACAATATTTGGAGCACATTCCAGGGAACTAATGTATGAAGCCGTCGTATAAGTATAAGAACCAATCACATCAATGAAATCCAACCTATTTATGAACTTTAAAAGAAATCATGATAAACAAAGGAACCTAAATAAAATTTATGTGGTGAGATTGATGTTCAATCTCATGAATATTGAACATCGAATAAGCAACCCAAAGAAAATTATGTCGTATAAGTTTGTTGCAATAGTATGAACAGACTTAAGTAGGGCCTGCAAACTTCATCTTTTTGAATGTTTTGTAAGATATTCATATCAATATCAAGCATCTTAATAATACCACCCTTGAATACTTTAGAAGAGTTTCTTGTTCCACCTATATATCGTGTGAAATAATAAATATTATTAAAGCTCCTTCAACAAGAAGAAAACTTTTGGAAGTTCAAAAAATGCAAGAAAACTTGTGATAGAAAACCTGTTGCTTGGACATTGTACCCAAGAAAACAAGAGAATATAGTTGCACAAGAACATCCATCCCTGAACACAAAAAATGAATGAAAATAATAATTTGAGCGGTATAGGATTATAGAAATAAATAATATTTATTTAAAAGGCCATATCATCAACATGCAGGACTCCTACAAACAAATACATTCATATTACAAAAACAGTGCAGGTAATTTATCTTAATGAAAAATGCAAACTATAGCATGCATGCCACAACAAGGATAACATCAAATTTCACAAGAAACATAAATCATATCACAAGAGGGAATAAATGGAGCATAGGTACCTAATGAACATAGAAAAGGAAAGAAAACAAATACTCTGAGCGGTATAATATTCTAGAAAATAAATAAATATTTATTTAAAATTCCATATAATCAACATGCATAACTCCCGCAAACAAATACATTAATAACACGCAAACAGTGTGGGTAATTTACCTTAACGAAAAATTCACATTATAGCATCCATGCCATGACAAGGATAACATCAAATGTCACAAAAAATAGAAAGCATATCACAATAGGGAATAAATGGAGCAGAGGTACCTACTAAACAAATAAAATGAAAGAAAAAAAATACTCTAAGCGGTATAAGATTCCATAAAATAAAAATGAAAATTATTTAAAATACCATATCATCAACATGCAGAACTCTCGCAAACAAATACATTCAGAACATGAAAATGGTGCAAGTAATTTACCTTAACAAAAAATTTTGTCCTGAAAAGGTAAGCTATCCTCCTTTATAATGATGGAGATCTATCTCCAACCCTGAATTTATCTTCAATATAACCTTATCAATTCAAAACTATAACAAAATGGCCATGTGAATAAAGAGTTATTATTTTCAGACATCAAGTTGTCTTCTTATGAGAAACATGTTCGTAAAGGGGTTTTGTTTTCCTATCTTTGATTATTACCAAAAGTACGAGGAAATCGATACACCATAATGGGGCATATTACCAAACAACATTACATGACAGTTTATACTCAAAGAATGAGCCACCTTCCTCTAAAACACATATATTCATGTCCCATACTAAATTTCTCTTCCACACAAATCTATCATTTTGAAGTTAACAAAGGCATTTGGTGAATACGGAGATATTATTTCCAGAGATCAAGCCATCAACTTGGAGAGATATTTGTGAAGGTTGGGTATTATGTTTTCTTTGTAAATATTTTTAAAAGCATGAGGAAATTCCTTTTTATTAATTTCCACACAGAGGCAGCATACACAGAGGTGTCGTGTGCTAAGGCTACAAAAACGACCCCTTAAAATAGTTGAAAACAGTAAAAATGTAAAACATACAGTTGAAACAAGTAAAATAGTAAAACAATAAAACAGTAAAACATATAGTTGAAGTAGTGAAATAGTAAAATAGTAAAACTGTAAAACTTACAGTTGAAACAAGTAAAAGTGTATGTGAGGCAGAGACTGGAATTGAAATAGTTACTTTGATCCTTTGAATGTGAATTATTTGTGTTCTATAAAGGATCCTTTGAATGTAAATTATTTGTGTTCACCAATGAATGTAAAGGATATTCACTCTAACATTTCAAAAAAGAGCGAGTCTTCCAAAAAAAATCAAGCATTCGAAAAACATCCCTGATTTAAAGGAAACTTTTCTCAATAAAAAAAATTAAAGGTTTGATCTCGATATTTGTCCAAATTACTTAACATATAGGTAACATTATCAATTTTATTTTCTTATTATTTTATTTTTAAAAATAGATCAGAGAATTGTAATTCTATCCACATTTCTTTTTGGAATTCCTTTGAATTATTGACCAATATTATTCAACAATTGAAGCCTTTAAATGGATTAGGATTGAAACTATGGGCTGGAACCACCGGGTTTATAAAATAAAGATAATAACTATTATATTTTATTGACTAGTTTGCTCTAGGTGGCTAGTAGAGTGGAGTGTGGCCAGTTGTAGGTGAGAAGGATTAACAATAAGTGTAAGGTAGAATTTTAGAACAACTAATCTACTTAGAGTTCCAATATCATCACACGATGTCATCCATGAACAATTTCAATAGGTGAGGTACTTTTACATTGTGACCTTAGCTGTAGAGGTTGTCTTCCCATTAAGAATGCACCCTCCTTCCTGTCAAGAATGCACCCTCTTGCCTGTCATAAATTCAATGCCTCTGAGGACTCTCAAGGCTCTTCTTGATTGAAGCATCATGACATTTTTTACGTTTTTGCGCTTTTGACAGAAGACTATTCTATATTTCAAGAGAGAAATATTTAGTGAGAATATTATTATAATGGAAATTTCTCTACGGGTGTTTTGGCTTATAGCGCCTCTCACATTTTTGGGTCTTATTTGTGCATGACCTATAGATTCTTAGAGCTTCTTATACAAGGGATGTTTGTAGGAGAAGTACAACTCTAGAAGTAACTATGAGAATAATATAAATTTACTCCTCTCAAAATTTCTCAGGGAGGCATCCAACATGGATTACTACAATTCTAGCATGGATTTCGGGGCCGACATAGTGCATGGGTTGTCAGACTGCTAGGGCGACCTGGGAAGTGACGTTTACGTGAATTGTATCAAGTAATCCGTGTCGTAGATCTCCATGGTATATATTTGAACCTGCGGGGTTCAAATTCAGCTCGACGACTTCTTCATGCAATACGATAGAATCAATTTCTTTGGCCAGGTGGATAATACCTTTATATACAAGACCTCTAGTGGCACTATGAGATCCGATTGCAATTTATACACCCTTTTATTGACTAGTGTGGTTTTGGTGGCTAGTAGATTGGACAATGCCCAGTTGCAGGTGAGAAGGATTAACTACAAGTGTAAGGTACAATTTTAGAAAAAGTAATCTACTTAGAGTTCCAATATCATCACATCATGTCCTACATGAACAATTTCAATAGGCAAGGTACTTTTACTTTGTGGCCTTAGTTGTATAGGTTGTATTCATGGCTCATTTTGTATTAAATGCATGAAGGATCTCTTGTATTAATAAAATACAAAAGCTTTTTTTCTTAAGGAAACAAAAAAAAAATCTTGACCACATTGAAAATCATTCAAATTATTTCATTTTGGACTTCCTCCAAATTATTCACCAATATTATAAATTTTTCTTTGATTAAAAAAAAAACATTTCACTTAACCAATATGTCTCAAACAATCAAATACATCCCAGTGCAAAATCTTTTGGGTGCTTCCATATTTTTCTTTCTTCGTAACTATAAAATTGTAGGAAGATAATTATTCGGTAGACTTACCTGGAATCGAGATGAGGATGAGCACGTCGAGGATTCGGAGCAGAAGAGGATGAGCACACCGAGGACATAGAGAATATAAGGAAGATAAAACGAGGGCACTGAGGAGATGCAGATGTTGAGGACGAGCAAATGAGGATGCTGAGGAGATGAGGATGCCCAAGAATCCTGCAAAAACACTGCCAAAATAACAAAATTATCATAGATAAAAAAAGACAATAAAACCACCAAACTTGCCAAAAACAATCACCTAAACTCACCTACCAACTCTCCAATAGTCAAGAAATGGAAAAGTAAGGTCACGTTAAAATTAAATTGCGGAAAACCCATTTGTTGTCTAAGGGCCGCTATATTTATAAGAAAATGTTCGGTCAAAATTTTAACGCCACTTTTTCTACCTCCGTCCAAAAATCCGGTTACCAACTCTGTTAATGTAAATGGTGGAATAAGTTCGACAAACGGTGGAAAAGGTTCGGCAAAATTAATCTCAAAAGTTTGGATGAAGTTTTAGGATGTTCGGCCGAAATTTTGGGAGAGTGAAATTTTCAGGCACATTTCTCACAAAAGTGTAACACACCTTCATGTTTCAACCCTACAAGTTCAAGCAATATCATTGTTTTTTTTGGAAAAGACTCGTCTTCCCTTTACAATCACTCTCATAGAAAGACCAATATGCTTATGTTGGTGCATTTTGTAGAAAATAATTTAAATATTTTCAACATCATGCCAAGTGATGAGTTTCACTAATTTATTTTGTTTCCATTTTTAATTTTTTTTTTAATATGTTTTTTATTTCTTTAATTTTTTTATGTTTTTTAAAATTATTATTCTTAATTTTTTTATGTTTTAAATTTTTTAAATTTTTTTATGTATTTTTTATCTTTTTATTTTTACTTTTATTTTTTAATAGTTTCTAATGGTTATAGTAGATCTCAAGGCCTCAAGGCCTTTCAAAAATATTGTAAAGGATTAAGAGGTAAATATCCTTGGGTTGATACTATCTCCAAGGTTCATCTCCCATTTATCCATGGGGCCACGGACATGATTTCCTCAACCTAAGAAAGAATAGTGTCTCCTCTTTGTTCAAACCTCTCTATACCATCAGAAATTCCTTTGGATCTTTTAAAGACCCTGTCGACCCTAAGGACATGAAAGGGGTTTGCCTGATTCCTTTTTCTTATGCTATTCCCTAAATTGGAGAAATGGGCCAGTCCATTAATCAAAGGATCCATGAGCATAATGCAGACATTAGGAACAGTCATTCACGCACGTCAACTCTTGTTGAACATGTCGAGAAATCATGTCACCATGTTTGTATTAAGGACTCGAGAGTAATTAATAGGGTTGATCACTTCCACCATAGGAATGTTAGAGAGGTTATTGAGATTGAGAGACATGATAGGAATCTCAACAGGGATGATGGTTGGAAATTGAGTAAGAGTTATATTTTGGCTCTGTCGGGTTGATTCCTCCCCCTCAAGCCTGGTTTCTATTAGTTCTTTGTGTTTTTTTCTTTTTTTCTATTTCTTTCCTTTGTTTCTTTTCTTTTTTAATAATCCCCTAGCAATTTTTTTATTTACTATTAATATTCTTTGACCGTTCTTAAACCTATATATTTATGATTAATAAAAGAAATTTGCAATATTATATAATAATTAATGTAAAGAAACTCCTTATTTCTTTACTAATTCTTTGATCTTTCTATAATCCCTTTGACTTTGGCTTACTTTATATATAACTAATTTGTATATAAATATTATTTATTTAGCTAATTTTCAATCTTATTCGTACTAAATTATATATAATTATAATAAATAAATATTAATTTCACAACCTATATATATATATATATATATATATATATATATATATATATATCTATATATATATATCTATATCTATATATATATATATATATATATATATATATATATATATATATATATATATATATATATATATATATATATATACAATTTTATTTTATTATACAACTAGTTCTTAAACCTTTGGTAATTTATGGTTAATTTAACTATTATTTAAACCAATTTCTAAATATGATTTACCTTAAAAACTAATTCACTAACTACTAGTTTTTAATGGCTAGTTTTCAACAGCTTTCCATGGCAATGATGCATCCTTGCTATTTATTCCTAAAGATCGATAAGTTTTCTCACCTTTTCATGAGGATGAACCACATTAGTTGGTTCAAAATGTCGACCAAATCCTAATGATGTGATTAATCGAAAAGACATTCATCTACATTATGGATCACAAAAGTCTTAGATCTAGCAATTTTAATATGTTTCTTTTTTCTTTTCTTCAATTTCAATTTATTTATTTTTAATGGGTTTTTGAGTTAATTTTTTTCTTTTTAAATTGTTTTGATGTTTTTTTTTTTAGTTTTTGTTAATTTTTTTTATTTTCAATTTTTTTGAACTTAATTGTATTTTTATTTATTTTTTTAACTTTTTATGTTTCTAATTTTTATTTATTTTTATTTTTTATTTATTTTTAATTTATTGGTTATTTTAAATTATATGTTCTATATTTTTTTAACAATTTTGTTTTAAAAATTTTAAATCGTATTTGAATCATTTTTTTCGAAAAAATACTTATAATATCATCATCTTTGAATATAAAATTCAGATAATTTATTATTTTTTGAACTTTTTTATTTATTTCTCTTACAAAAATATTTTATTTAAAATTTCGTTTTTTAGTGAAAATTTCCTAAAATATATATTTTTTTTAATTATATTTATATGCAAAATGTGTATTCTTTATCAAGTGTTTAAAATTGTTAATTTTTAGTGACAATTATTTTATGTTGATTGAAGTATTAATTAACGATATGTAAATATATAAATGATCATCACTTCAAAATATTAATGTTATCATTTTTTCCAAATTTGCAAAACAAATTAAAATTTTCATTATAAAAAAACATTGCAAAGAAAAGAAAAAAAACATGTTTGGAAAATTGTTAAAAAAAAAAATATCTTAGGAAGAAAAACAAGAAGATGAATAAGACAAAAATGGTAAAGTAATCAACATTTAAAAAAAAAATATCAACACTTAATACATTGGAGAATTTAAAGTGTAAAAAATGAACCCTCTAAAAAAGGGGGGTTGGTGTTGCATACATAAGAAAATTTGAAGTGCCAAAAATACGCTAAAAAAAGGGTTATTCTGAATAACCACTTTTCCAAATTTGGTGCTTTTTTTCGTACCTCCAAAAAATGGGTAATCGGTAACCTTCTCATTTCATCGTTAACTATGAAAGAAGCTACAACAAAGGCTTTTTGGAATAAGTTGAGAGTTTTATATCACTTTATGTTTGTGGTGAAAAATTGTTCCTGTAGTAAAAGATTTACAACCTGAGGATGAATAATGAAGACTTGATGATAAAGAATCAAAACGTCTTCAATATTGTTGTAAGTCATCTATTATATTTTGACATTAATATTTCAAATGAAGATGAGTGTATCCATTTTGTGTGTTCCTTACGAGACTTGTAGGATAGTCTTATTGATATCATATATAATAATGAAACTACTTTAACCTTCAATGAAATAGTCTCACCCTTTTTCTTGGAGGATATGTGATGAAAAATCATGGAAAGTCATAATTTAGATACCTTGTTTGTAAGTGCACATTCCTAGAATAAAAAGAAAAAAATAAGTCCTCTAGTGGGAGATTTAAGTCTACGTGAAAATTCGTCAATGTATGTTGGATATGTGGAAAATAAGGACATTAGATGAAATATTATAGATCCAAAATTACTGAAAAGGGGAAGGGATTTGAAGATGTTCTTTTGTAGAAGGAAAACCAGCCTTAAATGAAGGAGGGGATCGGTACTTGGATTCTTCAATTACACATGTAGATCATGAAGTATGGGTGGTTAATGCATGTTCATCCTTTCATGTGATACCTCATAGGGATTGGTTTTGAGAGTATCAAAGATACGATGATGATTATCTTTTCATATGAGATGACTTGAAGGCCAAGATCATAGGTGTTATCACTGGAAAATTGGACAAGAAAAAAATGACATTATTAAATGTCAAGCAGAAGGTTTTACATGGTTGAGGCACATTAGAGGATCTGAATTTTTTTTTAAATCGCTAAAGTCGAGAGGAAAAATCAAATTGTGCACCAAGTACTCAGGAAAAATGCTCCTTTGCACGCATTTTTCTTTGATAAGCGCGCCTTTGCGCGTCTTTCCCTTGAAAAGCCACACGATCTTGGGAGTGCTGGAAGTCACTTTCTGGGACCACAAGGAACACTCCAGGAAATGACCTCACACTTGAGGCCTACCAAGGACAGTCACCTAAGCCTCCTTGGTACCTCAAGGGAGCACACAAAGAAATCAAGTGGCACACAATGGTGTCAACCCCCTCTCTTGGGTCACCATCCATCAATGTACCAAGAGAGGGAAGGAGAATTTGAATTCAGCTATAAAATGCCACCAAGGGATGAACAAAGAGAGAGCACATTGTTATGCTGGCCGAAACTGCTTTGAGGCAATCCACAAGTGTGCAATCCATAGTAGAAATCGAGAGGGGATTTGGTTTTTGGCCATCCAACAACTTCAATCCTTTGGTGTAGAGAGGGAGACCTTGCACCAAGCAGCTAGAATGTAAAAACGTCCTTCCATCGGGTCTTAGAACTCCATAGTTCTAAGGGCCCCTTGGCAATTGTGTAAATGTAGTATCTTTATTCCTAACAGAAAGCAATAAGAGGGGACATTGATGCCAATGTTAGTATTATTGTTATTTTTGGCTCTTTATGAGTTTTCGTGTTTATGTTTAGTTTAGTATTTTTTTCTCTCTACATATGCATACTATATCATGATTTAGTGTGATTAATGTTTTATAGCATGTTCACTAACCTGCTAACTATTTTTTTTATCTGCATGTGATCAAGGCTTAGAGGTAGCGACCACTCCTCCTAAGAAATTGCGGATTGGTACACTTGTGCACCAAAACCACAACCACAGGATTAGCGAGTCCACTAGCTTTACCTTTTTAGTTAATGTGGTTGCACTTGTTGTGGGGAACTTTTTGCGACTCTAGAGTGTTTCTTGGACATCTCTCCTTCTTTTCTTCTCTACTCATTCACCCCCAGTGAAAGTCTAAAGTTTACAAGGTTCGGAAATTTTTTTTGAAGGAAATTTGCATACATTTCACTCAGACAAACGCACCCTATTGTGCACATTCAGCACTAACCTGTGCGAAATTTTTTGCGCTTGTGTGAGACATTTTCATGCAGAAACCAGAGGATGAAAATCTCTGCTATTTTCCTCAATTTCCCATTTGTAAAGTGGCTAGTAGTCTCGAGAGAAACTGCCAGCACTGTGTAAGGTGTCCCATGATTGTTTAATTCTTGATGTTGCTTATGTTTGAGTATTGCTAGTTGCCAGTTTTAAATTTCAAAGTTTATCTTCACAAACAACCACATAGTTTAGTTAGGGGGAAATTTACTTGCAATATAAAATAACTTATTGTTGCAAAAATAGACACCAAAAACACATATATAAATATCTGGAGTAAGTGGCCCTAATCCACATATGCTTAGCTAGTTTTTCATTTGTCCTAGTTAATTCATTAATTTTATTTTGATTTTTGGCACTACGAGTTGGGACCAGGAATTAATTATCTTAAGAGAAGCAAGTAATATATGTTGCCTTTGCAACTTTTGGTGACCCTAGGAAAGCGTATGAAAGCTCTCTTCTAATAATTTTCCATCTCCCTTTAGTTGATCACTTATATTAACTAGGAAAAACTGTAAGCGGCCCATTATCCGCACATTATTTCCTTATAGAAAGGAACAATAAAACATAGATTAACAGGGGAAGTGTAAAAGATGATCACATATCCACATCTTAAAACTATGCAATTTTTCACTTTTTTCTCACACACTTCGACACCATAAGTGAAGTAAAGACTCCTTAAAACTAACCGAGATGAACTCACTAAGTTTCCCCACAGGGGCCACAAAAAAAATTATAGTTCAGGTCAGGACCATGGGGGTAGGCATCCAATAAGTCGCCATGGTAAGTTTACATCTTAAGACATATAATTTGACTAATTAGGGAGCTTTAAAATCCATCTATCCACCCACGGAAAAGAAAACCCTAACACCACAGAGACCCAATTCAGAGGGGGTTAAGCTTAGGCCTAGTGCGTGTGGTATTATTTGGGGCTACTTGACCCATATAATTCTCAGTGCTGGTAGCTGATTTACCAAGAATTTCAAGACTCAAACGCTTACGTGAGATGATGGTACTTAGTGGAAAAATCTATCCTCCCCTATAGGTGATGGTGCAGACAGCACTGGATCCTCTACCCATTACCTTGGTCGATCCTTCAGCTGCTAGAAGGTGTCACCAGTTATTTTGGGATGTTAGCCCTAGTACCCATCAGAATATATCTTCGCAAGTCCCAGTTACAACTGAGAGTGTGAGGATGTTTTAGGTCTCTAGGATTTTGAGTATCATGCACCAAAAATAACAAAAACCTCTTTTTTGATTGATTGATCACATAGAAATAATTTAAAGGGAAATTAAATTTCGTTTTCTCTTTGACTTATGTATGTGGTCACCATTTTTGCTTTGATACTTCACCTCTCATAGAACTGAATATTTTTTCCAAAATCAAACCTATTCAACACCATAACGAACCCAACAGGACCTCGTCGATCTAGATGCCTTTTGGACCTCCCACCATTACTGGGAGGGGTTCTAGGTCTTTCTCCATTTATGCGTCAAAGATAGAACATTGAAACCCTTATAGGTTCATCCTTTATTGGGGCATATTTAGTTGGGAACCCTCGAGGGTTACCTAACTCCACACTAGTGGAAACCCCCACAGGGTCACCACATACCACTCCTCCCACAACCCCTAGGGGGTAGAGGAGCACTACCCATTCTGGAATCCAAGTGAACACACTGTCGAGTATGTCACAGACAAACCCCAGCCCTAATAAGAACACAGTGTATTCACAGTTTTTAATAGCTCTCAACCTGCAGTCACCGTTCTTAGCATCGTTGAACTTATCCGATCTAACCAAGTTAACGAACGACCCTATTGCACACAACCCAACATGGTCCCTAATGCCCACAGAGCTCCCTTCTGACTTTCCAAAGTTTGAAGGGAAGAAAGTGGAAGACCCGAGAAATCACATAATGAATTTCCACCTGTGGTGTTCATCAAACAGGTCATTGATGATACTATTCAACTGAGAGTATTTGAGCGCATGCTAGCCAAACCCACTGTGAAATGGTATGTGGAGCAGCCTTCTGCTTCACATGGAACCTTTAGCGCCCTCACTACCATGTTCCTAACTTATTTTTAGTTCCCAATCCACCATGATTCCGGGATGGAATTACTAACACATTTTAGACACACACCAGTTGTCCATATCTCAGACCACCTCCATGAATGGCAGTGACATCATAGTTTGTGAAAAACCAAACTTGAAGTTTGAGTTCTATTGCACCTATTCCTGAAAATTTTCACTCTAGAGATTTTAAAATATGTAGCAACCCAAAAACCTACATCCAAAGAGGATGCCATCAATAAAGCTCAACATCTCAAGCTAATTTACACGCAGTCATGATACATTTATAACATCCTACCTAACACCTCGCACCTACAAACTTATAAAGAATTTCCAGGTGCTTCAAACTGTGCGGACGGTTTGATTGGGTCACTAACCCAAAATCACCTATGCAAAAATAGTCAATACCCTAGTTAGGCGTATGATCCTAACCAGAACATCCTGCAACCCGGCTACCAAATGCATCATGCACCTCTGTAGAATGTGACCAATAAGGCACAGTCGTACCATCATCAGCAAGGAGGTTCATACCCTCTAGCTTAGGGGACCCAGTACACATCTAGAAATGTTGACGAAAGAGCTCCCCCCCAGCATTAATTCACAAACTAGGGACATGGTAACCTAGTTGCCTCACTCTATTGAGTTGTCGAGCTTTCCACCCAAGGAGTTTGCAAGTGCATAAAATATTTTAAGCGATTTGATTAGGTCTTTGGTTGAAGGTCACCTAAGCAGAAATAATCAGTACCTATGAGACTTAGGGAGTTAGCATGTGCATTGATACTGTAGACGGTTTGATCTGGTCTTTGGTCCATGATCACCTAGGCAGAAGTAGTACCATGTCCGTCGATACTACAGACAATTTGATATGGTCTTTGGCTCAAGATCACCTAGGTAGAAGTAGTACCATGCGTGTCGATACTGTAGACGTTTTGATCGGGTCTTTGGCACAAGGATACCTAGGCAATAGTAATCAGTACCCTGGATACTCATATGATTCTACTCAGAATGTATCACAACCTGGCTATCATGAAAGTCACCCCTGCGCTCATATACCAACCATGGACAAGGGAACCAATATCCCCCATTCTGCGCACAGAATGGACCACTGCAATAGATTGGTACACCAGTGAATCTAGTGCAACCTTCATAGGTTCATCAACAACCATACAATTAGTATAACTATGATAATCCTCCAAATACTATAAAAATAATTCGAGGAACAAAAAAAGGGAGATCCTAGATAGGGGTCAGTAAACAAAAACGCCCCCCGCAATCCCAGTCTGGGGGCAACCCCAACTGAAATCAAAACAAGGAGCCAAGTAACAGCTCCCAAGGGAAAACTGGAGCTCAAAGTATCTGATCACAGAACTGAAAGCAACACAATGATCAGAACCTCGAAATGCCCAAAGGAGGCTCCACATATTCACACCTCCGAAAAAATAATTTTTTCAGTACCAACAGGTATTCCCTCTCTCATCTTCTTTTCATTCAACACATGTTTTTCAATAATATTTTAATGAGGAAGATGCTTTTTCTTGGGGTATTTTTGCTACAGGTATTGTACAAATCATTCATCTCTCCATCCACTAAAATTACCAGAGTAGGTATCATTTTGCCCTCATTATGATAGAGTACCAGAAAAACTCTGCATATCCTGACATCATTTCTCCATAGGAAATTAACCATAGGTTCCAAGCACCTAACCATGTTTATCATCTCCCCACCTTGCACATGATAAACATCCTTGTTGGTCAGTAGAACCTTCCCTCCATGGTGCCTGTCACTCAAAGCAGATCAAACATCAGAAAAATCACGATGCCATGCCCACACCACTTTAGTCTGAGAAGCACTTCCTGCCCATTCATCCACCATGCATCAAGTCAAGTTTTACCATATCGAAATAAAACCCCTTTCCCTAACTACCATGTTTTGCAAGCATATTGAAAGTGTGCGACCGTGTCTCGCATTTGGCCTACCATCCCTCCACCGGCATAGCCAACCTACAATATTTTCCATCCTTTTCATCACCCCCACAGAACAGACCAACCAATGGGGCCCCCACCCTCAGCAGAAACAACCTCCTCAAATCATCAGTGAGAGAAAACTTTCATGTTTTGGGGCACCCGTCTTTATGTTTTGTACAATCCAATCCCATTATTTCATTCTTTTGGTAAGTGTAAAAAGACCGCAAATGGTGAACAAAGTCCCCCACTCATCCATCCATTTTTCCTCCCATGGAAACAGTCCCTAGTCACCCCTGGTCGAAGTATCACACCTTTCACACATAAGCCACGATGACATTCATAACCAACATATACCCACCCTGGATGTCCTACCAACTCCAGGGTTTTCCTCATCAGAAATAGTTATGATTGTCACCAAGCTGATTTTTATACTCTGACCTTGGGCCACTGAATCCTTATCATCAGTTTTCATAAACCCCTTGCCATCATGCCTATGCTAAATCCATCAAATATGAGACCCTATTACCTTGCATTAGTGACTCTATTGTTCGAATGAGGCTTCCTTTTTGTCGACTTCAACTCCCATTTTCCAAAAAGGAAGCGGTACCTTGGATGGCCCCTCACCACAATAGGGGTATACTTAGGTGGCACTATGAGAATCATTTCCCACAGATGTCTTCGATCTGCCTGACATTTGACTAAAACATAATATTCCATGTCAAGATGGTATCGTACTTTACAACCATTGCACTTTGCTCAAATTTTTCGAAGACCCATGCCATTATAAGCATCTCTTTCAGCAATTATTACAAGGTAAGGTCCCAGTCATACACCCATGCATACAATAAGAATTTATATTCCATACCAATATTATGCATGTGTACACCACATTCCACCTATTGTCAAAGAAAAAACGCCCCTCAGGGCATCAGCAATCATCATCTTCAACCAAATCAGCAGAGCACTACCATACTAGTGACACAAATTGAATATTTATCTGTTAGATAGATTTGTTTATCTAGCCAAAGCCTCACGAGCATGGGACATATACGCCTTGTAGAAAAATTGCATTTATTGTATCATATTATTTCTTAGAGGGTTACCATAGTAAATGGTCACTCTTCGACCCATTGTAAGGTGTTTCCAAATTTTATCTATACATAGGTCTCTCTCTCTCTCTCTCTCTCTCTCTCCACACAGTACATAGAAAAGGAACTATAATGTATTTTAGCTATAAATTTCTTCCTAGACCTCACACATTAGGGGGAAACTCTTATCACTGTAAAATCGGACAAGCAAATATGACATTATTAAATTTCAAGTAGAAGGATTTACAGGGTTGAGGCACATTAGAGGATCTGAAAATTTTTAAAAATCCCTAAGGTCCAGAGGAAAAATCAAACTGTACACCAAGTACTCAGGAAAAATGCGCCTTTACGCGCATTTTTCTTCAATAGCATGCCTTTTCGCGTCTTTCCACTGAAAAGTCATGCAATCTTGGGAGTGTAAAAAGTCACTTTCTAGCACCACAAGGCACACTCCAAGAAATGATCCCACACTTGAGGTCACCCAAGGACAACCACGCAAGCCTCCTTGGGACCTCAAGGGAGCACACAAAGGAATCAAGTGGCACAAAATGGAATCAACCTCCTCTCTTGGGTCACCATCCATCAATGTACCAAGAGAAGGAATGAGAATTTGAATTCATATATAAAAGGCCACCAAGGGATGATCAAAGAGATAGCACAGTGTTATGCTGGCCAAAATTTCTTTGAGGCAATCCAATAGTATGCATTCCAGAGCAGAATTAGAGAGAGGATTGAGTTTTTGGCCATCCAACAACTTCAATCATTTGGAGTAGAGAGAGAGACCTCACACCAATCAAGTAGAAGTTAAAAACATCCTTGCATCAGGTCTTAGAGCTACATAGTTCTAAGGACCCCTTGGCAAGCGTGTAAATGTAGTATCTTTCTTCCTAACAACAAGCAATAAGAGGGGAAATTGATGCCATCGTTAGTATTATTGTTATGTTTGAATATTTATAAAATTATTTGTTTATGTTTAGTTTAGTCTTGTTTACTCTCAACATATGAATATTATATCATGATTTAGTGTGCTTAATGTTTTATAGCATGTTCACTAACCTGTTAACTCTTTTGTTTATTTTCCTGTGACCAAGGCTTAGAGGTAGTGACCACTCCTCTTAAGCAATTTTGGATTGTTACACTTGTGCACCAAAACCACAACCATAATAGCATGAGGAAAATTCAAGTTGAAGCTCATGGGTGGAAAGATTATAACACTCCCTAGCATTAGGATAATTTTGAGGGGAATAAATGGGCCTCAAAACAAAAAATCTATTAAGAAAATTAGCTTTAAAATGACCAATTGGATTCAGGATGATCATGTCATCCTGAGGGATAAACATTTTGGAGAGAAAAGAAGAAAATTGTGTTTTTATTGTATTTTCAGCTTATCATCTCATAGCTCCACTCAAATGTAGAATTAAATTCCACATCCAACAAGTACCCAATCTACATACTCCTAAGAAGACCCACATAATATATATATATATATATATATATATATATATACATGAAAAAAATGTGATGAACAAACTTTTTTCATGTATTTTCCATTTTTTCAATCTGGGTCTTCTCAGAAGTATGCAAAGTGGGTATTCGTTAGATTTTTAATTTAATTCTTCATCCAATGGGTGTATACATTTCACATTTTAGTAAATATATAAGGTGATAAGCCAAAAATACAATAAAATGTAGTTTCCTTTAGTTTTCTTCAAAAAATCATCTCTTATTTTATTATTTTGACTACTTTTTATTATTTTCCTTAGAAGGCCCATTTTAGACATCAAAATTTCGATAATGTATTTTTTGCATTTGAATATTGGCCAATAATTTTACTTTTTGTAGAAATCATGATGTACATTTGCAATTTCTTATGAAATTTTAATCAAAATCACAAGACACAAACCTACTCCGGTGCTCTGCAGAAATAAATTTAGAATTTATAACAACAATCTCATACATGAAATTATAAATAACACACATGCACACATTATTTTTCCATGGGAAATAAATATGCTAAAAAACCCTTTGCCTGCTTACATAAATTCACAAGAGAAGCATAATGGTCAAAAGTTAAATATGTGTCATCCTTCCATGAATACATAGAGAATTGTGATGTCTCAATAGCATGGGCCACTCTCGTTGTGATTGGTGTTATTTTAACTAGAGAGGTCCTTACATATCACTTTTTTTCCCAAATTTATTTTCAATCTAATTTTGGATATCTCATGGGGTTGACAGGGAGTTTGATAAATGATACCAAAACTTACCGAGAAGGCTACTCAATCTCTTACAATCCAATATTATAAGTTGGTTCCTTAATCACTTCTATTATACTTGATGGGTTGCTAACTATTATTAATGCAAGCAGAGAGAGGTGAAGGCGAGGTGGCTTCTACCATATTGTGTAATATGAAGTGCCATCTGAAATTGTCAAAGGAACATGCTCTCAAACATGTTTATAATCTCATGGAAAATTCCCTTAAAAAATTGAAGGGGGAATTTATGAAAGTAAAAGATGTGCCAGACATATGAAAGAGACTCATTTTTTACTATGGAAGATCGATGAAACTATTTTATAAGCAAGGAGATAGTTTCACACTTACACAAGATATGGAAATTAAAGAATATGTCAAAAGGATCACGTTTGCACCACTAACCTATAATAAATTATTCAAATAAATAAAATGGCCACTCATTATGTCATGTATAATGGAATAATAATGCACCATTGCTCTGTAGTGTTATAATGGAATTTTTAATTTGGGTTTACTACCAGGGAACCAAATTTGAAAGCCTACATGTCCTTTAAAAATGTTTTTAAATAAAATCTATAAAGAGTATTAAGTAATTTTCATTTTAGTGAAGAAATTGATTTTCAAACATTTTTCATTGTCCGTTTTATGGTTAAACATTGCTTAACAATAAGAGAGTGAAGATCAAATAGATATTAATTTTAAAGATTGAATAATGCTCAAGTTTTAAAGATTGCAGATATAGACAAAGATTTTTTGGTGTGTATAGAAGCTTTCAAGAGAGGACTTGGTGGAGTCCTTATGTAGGAGGGACAGGTAGAGTGTTATGAATCGCAGAAATTGAATGAGCATGAGCATAATTATTCAATACATGATCTTGAGTTGGAAGTGATCATTCTTGCATTGAATATCTGGAGGCATTATCTTCTTGGTAGGACGCTTGTATTGATGAGTGATCGCAGTGGGTTGAGATATTTTTTTGATCAACCAAATCTGAGTTCTAGGAAAACTAGATGGTTGGCCACATTCAGTGAGTTTAACTTTGAGATCAGGTACATCAAGGGTAAATAGAATACTGTTTCAGATGCTCTTACAAGGTGGATACATGTGAATCATATTGCAAGTATGAGTTAATATTGGATAGAATTACATAATCGGATCTTATTGGAAAGTCAACAGGATAACAGGTACAAGGAGATGAAGCACGGGTTACAACAGAGTATAGGTACAAGTATAGGTGCACAGGATGTGAAATATCGTCTCACAACATATGGCTTGATCATATTGAGGGACAGGATATATGTGGGAGACATTAGTGTGCTCAAGAAGGCTATCTTGAGATACTTTCATGCAAAACTATATTCTTGTCACCCAGGATACCAGAATACATTGAAAATAGTGAAGAAATTTTATCATTGGCTGAATCTCGAAAAGTGCATGGCAGCATTTGTGGATAGATGCTTGGACTGTCAATAGGTGAAGGCACAGTGTAGGCATCGGGTGGATGACTACAACCGAATCTAATTCCAAAGTCGAAGTGAAGTTGATTTCCATGGATTACATCACATTTTTGTCAAGGACATCTAGACAACTTGATTCCATCATGGTTGTGGTAGACATGATGTTATTATGTTATTTATTTCTAGCTTTTTTCTAGAGACAATATTTGATGTATTACAAAGAATTATTATCAATTGATATTATATTCCAACCATTGAAATCTCAATCACAAACAATACACCATCAATATACCTTGCAATATTAAACCTTCACATAATTTGAAGAAACAAAAAGTATATTTTTAGGCTCTAAATCCATGTGAACGATTTTCAGCTCATGCATATCTGCCATAGATTATTGGTAATATTAGGATAAGAAAATCTTGGATAATGTTATTAGTGCCCTTCTAAAGGCTCAATACACTCTTATAAATTGTGAGATAACATGACCAACTAAGCAATCTAATAAATGGTAGGAGACAATCATTAACTCTAATAATAAATTATATGTTTAAGCCCTCCCATTGAAAATTCAAATATATAAGTGTGAGTATCGTCTCACGCATGCTACATATTCCAACAATTTCCTTCTAACCTCCCGTACAATATCAATGGGAAATGGGTTGTAATTGTTTTTGCATAAGAAATCATATAATCTTGGGATAAGATTCGCAAACACTTGTTTTTGCATTCAAAAAAAATATTAAACACACTAAGAACCATATACATATCAAAGACTAGTCTTAGGTTCTAAGGAAAATAATCAATGGACATATAAACTACTACAAAATACTGACTATGCAAGTGTGCTTCTGGTAGTCAAACCGTTTGTGCACCTGCACACAAATTTATTGTGAAAGGGCATACATCTCAAGAAACCATTTGCAAGCTCTAAAAATCTCTAAATCGAGGAATTATCCTTGCATGTTACCCAACATTCCATACATTAAATTATGAAAGTATAATTAATACAACGAAGCCAAGCATCAAGAAAGAAAATATACATTCATACTGAGTGTCATTTCTATCATATTTTATGACTTTACGAAGGACATCAACTTTTATCATTGCTTCCTCTCGGTAATTTTGTAATCCATGGACAATTTTTATGGCAACGATGTCCTTTGATTTTCAATCCCAACAATCCAACAATTGACTAAATTTTCCTATAAACATTGGTAATGATTCCATCACGATAAAATTCATCCATCTCATGTTCAAGAATAAAAAAAACATATACACGTTGGAGAAATTAAATAAAATAAAATAATTTCCCCTTGAGACTCTTGATATCCCAACCATATAACAAAAAATGCATCTACATGCTGACCCGTGTATCTCTTAATGTCCGAGTCATCTTACTCCTATCAAGAGGCGGGATTTACTGTCACACTTTATGGGTGTGACAAACCTAGCTAGACTTAATAGGCATGGCAACCGTAGCCCAGCTTAACAAGAATGATCCATGAGGTGAGAACAAGTCACATATTTGGAGACTTCAGCCTGACTTAACTAGAATTCCAACCCCATCCCAACCCATCCCATATTTACACAAATGACACACGATGTGATAACAAGTCACATATTTGGAGAATTGAACCCTTGGACGGATAATAACATCACCCCACTTTTCACTCTACCTAGGAAACCCATGATCTAGACTTATGTAGTAACAAAACAAAATACAGAAATAAACATAAACATAATGATGCAGCAGGAATAATACTTCATTTCATTAATATCAAATATTGTAAAATGCTTACAGCTAGAATGGAAAATAAACTAGCTTGGACGATGATAGCTTATTTATGAGAAGAGATGTGGTGGCTACATGCCTCTGAATTGTGTTACAATGAGGCTCAAGGGCCTTTTTATTATTGAACAATAAAAGAAAACCATAAACAACCAAAACCCTAACCCAAGGAGATTTAACACGAAGAGTTTATGGGCCTCGTTGGGGTTAGTCTCGCAACCAACTTCCTGGGGTTGTTACTTGGTCATATTATCTTTGTTTGACGTGTTTTATACCACGTTGGAAATTTATCTCCGAGGACTAAAAATTCTGATGTGATTTATTTAAAATCACTGGAGGAATCATGCCCAAAAAATTTTGTTTTGGGCCTAAAAACGGCTCTAGAAGATTAGGACTCGAAAAACTTCTAAAAATAGTAAATAAGAAAATTGATGAAACTCACTAGGTGGAATAGGCGGATGGCCACCAATATCCACCTGGATCATTCCTCCCTCCTTAGGAAGCAATGATCCCCATTGTTTGTAGAGCCTCCATAAGGTGGGGAAATTTCTATTAAACATAGTCCTTAGTGAACCACTTTCCCTAGTGAAGGAGTTGGCCTGCTTTGACAACTCGGTATAGTTAGATCCTCTATTGGTGGGTGTTCTTGATCTATGTATCAATGATTTGATCATTTTTGACTTGTTCCATGTATTTTTGGTTTAAGTATGTTGGTGTGAGTTTTTCTACCATGTTGGATGTGTCTAGTAGTGGTGGAAAGTAAGGCCAAAGGCGGTCGACATTGAACACTCAGTGTAGAAAAGGGAATGGTGGAACACTGAGCTCGAAGGCAATGTCCCCTCTATCCTTGGTGGTGGCATATGTCCCATATAAAAGTAGGTTAATCTTGTGTTGGGGTCCAGCAAGGCGCTCCTTCTCCAAATGTAGCCACACTTTGTCACGCACGTCGAATTTGTGTGGCACCCGCTGTTGATAATGTCATTATTTTTACTTATCATTGGCTCTATCCAATATGTCATGAACCTGTTGGTAGATGTGTTGAATGCGCTCAATAAATTTGTTTATCTTGTCAGCTTCAGACTGGACATGAGTTGAACCTTCCTGAGTAGTCGAAAATGGCATGGTGACATCAATAGGACATAGTGGCTGGAATTCCAGCCCCACCTGAAAGGGGTTTTGGCCGGTTGAGTTGTGAAGAGCCCGGTTATAGATTCTGTGTACATATGGGAGTCTTTCATCTCATGTGTGTGGATGCTTTGAGTTGTACATGCATAGAATGTGTACGATCATCCTGTTGATGACCTATGTTTGTCCATTGGTTTGGGGAAGGAAATTTGTGGACTTGGTAAGCTTGGTTTTCAGCATCAACCAGAGGCTAGACCAAAATGTACTCAGGAAATTTTGTCCCAATTTGAGATGATATACTATGGGATCCAAAATATTACCCACACACATTCAAAGAAGAGTTTAGTAGTGGCTTCTATTGTGATATTCTTCTTGCAGGCCTCCATAATGACCATCTCGAGAATTTGTCGAAGACCACAAAAACACAGTCTTTTTCATGCTTAGTAGAAGGAAGGTTTGTCATGTAATCCATGGAGATGGATTCCCATGGTTGACTAGGGGTAGACAGTGGAGTATAAAGGCCTCTCTTATTGATGGTCAAGTTGGAAATGGCGTAGGTAGTGTACGATGTGATGTACTTCCTGACATCATGTCGAAGGTTCGGCCAATAGAAATACTTCTACAGTACTGCCATTATATTCTCGACCCTGAAATTCCCAATGACCTAACTATAGCGTGCCTCCAAAAACATCTTGGCACACTCGCTTGAAGGAACAAAAAGGTGTCCATTGTGACATATAAGTGCATCCTAGAAGTGAAAATTTGGAACTTTCTTACCTTCCAAGATTGTCTTGTATGTGTGGCCAAATTCTGGATCCATTTTGTAGAGAAGTGGTGAATCAGAAGTCTCATGCCCACAAGAGTTGAGCACGGTGGTTAGCGCCACATTCGGTGGTTGACTGAGGTAGTTCGCAAGATTATTATATTTGTCCTTCTTTTACTTTATGTTCAAATTAAATTTTTTCAGGTATGCAGACCACTTCTAATGGAAATCATTCTACAACTTCCCTTGTGTATGTATGAACTATAGAGTTTAGAGGTCTCTGTGGATGATTGTTTCCTTCCCCAAAATGTAATGCTTCCTTTTTTAGCAAGCTTGCAAAATGTATTACATATCTTTGTCATAAGTAGGATACTTTCATATTGTTTCGAAAAGTGTCTCCCTATGATATGCCACAGGATGCCCCTGTTGAGTAAGAACTACCCCAATAGAATATTCAGAGGCATCTGTCTCAATCTCAAATGGTTGTTCTAAGTTAGGTAATGTGAGAATTGGTACGGAGAAGAGGAGATGGTTGAACTCTACAAACACCTTTTGTTGATATTCACACCAAAATAATTTCTTTTTCGCTCCTCCCTTGCTGACTTGACTCAAGGGCCAAGTGATATGAGAGAATCCCAACACAAACCTATGGTAGAAATTAACAAGACCCATAAAACTATGAAGCTCTGTTAGAGTGGTTGGGGATGGCCAATCCCAAATGACTTGGATCTTGGTTGGATCCACATGAACCCCACGCTCATCAATAATTTATTCCAGATATTGAACCTGGGTCATTCCAAAAGTGCACTTCTCCAAATTGACACATAACTTGTGTTTCTGCAGTATTTGGAGGACCTATCGGATGTGGTGGAGTTTCTCTTCCCAAGTCTGCTAGAATATTAGGATTTCATCCAAGTACACCACCAAAAATGAGTTGGTGAATGGCTAAAATATGTCATCCATCAGCTGCATGAAGGTTGTGGGAGCATTCGTTAACCCAAATGGCATGACGAGCCATTCGATGAGGCCATCCTTGCATTTGAAGGAAATCTTCAACACATCGAAGAGTTCGATTGGTACCTGGCGATACCCGGACTTCAATTCAGTCTTGTTGAAATATCTGGCCCCCCTAAGTTGGTCCAAGAGGTCATCTATCCTTGGGATTGGATACCTATTCTAGACTGTGATCTTTTTCAACACCCGATAGTCAATACATATTCTCCAGCTATCATCCTTCATCTGCACCAACACGATCAGGATCCCACGGGGATAGTAGCTTGGCCTAATGTGCCCTTTTTGCAACAAATCTTGGATATGCCTCTTGATTTCGTCATTATCCATAATAGAGAGTCGATAGATCTACCCATTAGGCAGCAACGCACATGGGGTCAGATCAATGGAGTGCTTGACCTGAAAATGTAGAGGAACCCCTATGGGTGAGGAGAAAATGTCCTAGTATTCCTCCATGACTTAGTCCATATTTTGTTGCCATGCAAGGGCACCCTACTTTTAGGTTGTAGCCACAATATTATTCTTACCCTGTGGGCGAATCTTAATGAAAAAAAAATTCCTAGTTTTGGAAATAATCTTACTACATTGCTTGGCAGTAATCAAAGAGATGGAGAAAGGCAGTACTACCTTCGATATCCTATACAAATTATTTCCCAAATTAATAATAAAAAAACAAGGCCTAAACTCATACACAACATTTCACATGCATAAGTATGGTTGGCTTAATAATACATCATAAACTTCAACAAGAGAAATGTCGCAGAGTACCTCATCTATGAAGGGCTTGATGTTGTACACTGTTGGATGACACAGAGATCTCTTCCTTGGTGAATCCACCTGATGGTATATGGTTGCAGGTGTGTTGTGGTCGGTAGGCCAAGATGCTTCATGAACTTTGTTGAAATGAGGTTCTTTTGGCTTCCACTATCGATAAGGAATTGTAGTGGAGAACCCTTCACTCACATCTGGGAATGGAAGAGGTGCTCCCCCTCCTCTGGATCTTCAGGTTCCTCCTGCTAGATCTTTGTGGTGGAAATGATGGCACTGGGTTCCACATTAATGACTTGCTTCCCTTTATTATTCCCATTTTCTAGTTATGACTCAGAATTAGAAGATGCATCTAATTTGGATGCCTTCAGCTCAACCACTGATGACTATTTGGCCTGACGCTCACTTGTTTTGTGAGTGGAACTCTTATGAAATTCACACCACTTCCCCATGTCCTTCTTTGGCTTTGTGGTTTTTTTATTCTCTTGTTTATTTGGTGGCTTGTCCAGAGTAGCCGCACTTTGGCTTTTCCCCTTTTTCTACAATTTGGGGGTGCCTTTACCTGGCTTTGGATTCATGGATCCAAAGTCTCTCTTCTTCTTCTTAAATTTATTCTTGATCTTGGCTGCATATCGATATTTCATGCCAAGCGAAGTAATGTCGAGGAAATCCATTTCCTCCTCGATGTATCATAGATAAAGGTAGACGAATTCATCAGCTTGTGCACATCTTGCTCCCTTTTTTGCCGCAGTGTGGTCCATTGCATGTACTTGTCCTCATGGCTCCTCACAAGGTAATATTGTTTCTTGATGTCATCTCAGAATGAATTCCAAGTGCATGCGGCTGAAAAAAGTGAGGTTTCTTCCTCATACCTCTACTCACAGAAGGTTTCCCACCAATATTTGGCATAGGGGTCGTCTTTGAGGAGCGCAAAGGTAATATTTTCTAGATCAGAGAAATCATGGACCGAAAAATACCCTTCCATAAAATTCATCCATATATCTATGACACATGCATCTATTTAGCCATCAAATATGGGAATGTCAAATTTTACTTGTATCTTAAAAGGAGTGGCGCCTCCAGAGTGGTTGTTGGATGGAGATGCGCCATCGATGGGTAGTCGTTGAAGGATTTGGGCCCATCATCATGTTCCTTTGTTTCTCCGGGGCCTCCTCAAGTAATATTTTTAAAGGATCTCTTGCTCCCTCGTCTTTCTTTTCTTCCACCATGGGATGCCGTCTAGATTTGCGAGGCTGATCTTGCCAAGGTTCAATAAGATCGAGCCCCAAATCCTTATACCCCGACCTCGTTGGAGACATGTAAAGAAATATCGAGAAAGAGAAGACCACTCTGATACCACTGATATAGAATTATGAAATAACACAATAAAATAAAAAATAAACATAAACATAGAGATGTAGCAGGAATAACACTTCATTTCATTAATATCAAATACTGAAAAATTCTTACAGATAGAATGGTAAATAAACTAGCTTGGGTGATGGTAGCTTATCTCTGACAAGAGATGTGGCAGCTACATGCCTTTGAACTGTGTTACAATGAGGCTCAAGGGCCTTTTTATTATTGAAAAATAAGAGAAAACCCTAAACAACCATAAGCCTAACTCGAGTAGATGTAACGCCAAGAGTTTATGGGCCTCATTAGGGTTAGTTGGGAAACCAAATTTTGAGGGTCATAACTTGGTCATATTATCTTTTTTTGACATGTATGATACCTCTTTGGAAATATATCTCCTCGGAATACAGTTGTTGACGTGATTTCTTTGAAATTTCTAGAAGAATCATGGCCAAAAAGTATCGTTTGGGGCCTCAAAAAGGCTCCAGAAGTTCAGGACCCAAAAAACTGCTAAAAATAGTAAATAGGAAAACTGATGAAAATTAATAGGTGGAATATGCGGGTGGCAAACAATATCCACCTAGATCAACCCATGTGACATGTTCAATAATAACAAAAAACAATAAATTTGGACTCCTAAACTCTTACCTTTACCCATTTTACTAAGTATTTTGTCTACAAAGGAACATGATATTTTGGCCAGATTATTATAGTAGATCAGGTAAAAATGATATTTATAAACTACATTTTAATATCAATAGTAGAACCCTTGTTTATATCTAAGACTCCAAAAGGAAAAACCTAGCACAAACAAAACGTGGAACACCATAATGAAATACATGTTCTTACATCAACACATCAAATTCTCTCCAAGTTCAAACATGTAGTGGCCATCCTTGGCATCACTGCACCATGGTGGTGAGCCATGCAAGAGACCTCTTCTTTTGGCTTTGTTTTGGAAGATGTAGACTGACTATTGTATGAACCGAAGGTGGAGGGCTCTTCCCTACCTATAAAAGGGGTGTTCTCCCCTTCATCTCTACTTCCAATACGAAAATATTTCACAGTAAATACCAGTGTTGGCTCGACCTACACGCAAACTCATTTCTTCATTTCCTAGAAGGATGAAAAACCCTTTAAACATATTTCATGAATGCTTGAATTTCAGGGTAGTGGAAACCCCATGCTATAAATACTAACAAGTGGATCTAAAATAATAATGGTTACATCTAAAGATATTCAAAAATATAAAACTAACCTGAATCTCTTACTGAAGGACGTCCCACAATGTAGTTAACTTGCAGTGCTTCATAGGGTTTTGGTCGAGTATATGAGGAGGATGATGATATTTTGCAACATAAGACATGGTTGTTGCACGTTGATCTGAAAGGACTATATTAGTTTTGTTGTGCTAAGTGTCTTTTCATTTTATAAATATGTGCATACTTGTCTCATTAGTTTGCTTAAGGATTGAGGATTTTAACCATGAATTGTAGATGATTTTAGTGAATTAGAAGCATGAAATAAGCATAAATAACACTGAAAAATAGTGTAAAATAGAAAAATAAGTCACCACATGTAATTTACACAGCTAACATGATGAAGCAGTTCACCCCTCTTGGGCTACATCTATTTGTCTAGCTCCCAATGGCATGTCCATCTTTAATTATGCTCAAAATATGACAAATACATGTAGTTAAACGCCTCTAATGGTTGTTTTCTCTAAACCAATGGCTCCAGAATGCTCCAGTTAATAAAAAATGACTCTTCATTCACTCAGAATGGGAAAAATTTGAGTCTTCTACTCATTTTCCCAGTCACACCTAGAAAAGCTTCACTAAAAGTGGAGAACTCCAATCAATTGGAGTTAATTTAGTGAAATCCACCCAAAAATAGGCATGCTCCAAATCTTCGCCGAAATAACTGTTTACACTTAATGTTTTTGGTTGGGTACATGACCCACCTAACACGGTTACATAACCGTTGGCAGAACTATAGGCAGAACCATGGATAAGGTTGCAACATTGTTTAAACTCCAGTTGAGTTAGCATTAACTATGTGTAGAATGTAGCGGTTACCGTTGCATGTGACACAACGTCAGAACACTGGCTGTTAGTGCTATCGGTTAAGCCATCAGTTGAAATGTTTATGGTTGGTGTTAATTCATTTCAATGTGAACGCTCCTTCAATGACTGCTGGCAGGTTGGGATCGCCGATGATCCCCAACCCCAAAATACCATTTCATTGAACTTCATATACAACTCGACTACCATATATGTTAAGAATCATGTGTAGCTCAGGAAGTTGTGTTGTATGCATGCTCTACCGGAGGTCATGGGGTCGAGCCTTGCAGACCTTCACCCAAAATTTTAACATGAAATTTGGGGGACACGTGGCGACCTCAGGGCTAGCCACGTGTCACCCCTTGATTGGACCAAAAAAACAACATACAACCATTAAACCAATAAAAGGCTGCCACTTTTCATCCTAGGATTGGTTATGAGGAAAGGAATATTCCTCAAAATATTCCCCTTTTGCTAACTATACCTCCACCCTACTGACTGTGCATCCTAGTCAAACCTGTCATAAATTTTACCTGTTTGGGATTTTGATCAGAATGTGATATCTCCCTCATACGACATTGGTTTTTTGAACCGTTCACAGTGCTGGAATCAGGAAGACAATATATACACAACCATCCTTGTTTCAACACAATCCTTTAACTTTTAATTTTGAGAAAAAATTATGAACTCTTGATCACTCCTCCCCATTGGGAAGATTTTGGACCCCAAAATACTTGATTACCTGTTCAGTAGATGAGGGTACAACTCCTTCACCTTTCCAACCTCCATTGATTTTTCCTTGCTTGGTTTAGTGCCTTTGAGCCCAACTCAAAGGTATTCAACACTTCCCCTCTTGGATGCTCTTGTCCTCCTGTCAAGAATTGTATCTTCCTTGAGCTCATCTAGAAATTGTAGCAAGAAACATTCAATATAAGGTAGTTGAACATCTCTTCCTTGATCATCGATCAAATGTGGCTCATACAAACATAAGTTTTCAACATTAACAACTGAATACATTTGCATATAAGAAGGCAATTTAGGTTGAAATGCATTATTACCAACTTGCTTTACGATCTTGAAAGGACCATATCGAATGGTTTTGAGCTTTTTACCTTCCCCTTGCATCCTTTCTTTGCTAATGTGAAACCATACCTCATCTCCCTCTTGAAACATGTGATCAACTCTATGTTTTTCATGCCTCTTTTTATATTTTCTTTGACTTTTCTCAAGCTCTTCTTGAACTTGTTGACGTATAATCTAAATTTTCTCAATGAACTTTCAAGCCTTGTCAATGTCACTATGGCCCTCAATTGCAACATCCTCCCAAAGATGAATTCTAATGGTGATTTTGGAAAATACCCAAAGCATACTTCAAAAGGCGATGTTTGTATTGAAGAGTGCTTTCCCGGTTGTAAGCATGATGAATGTAATGCAGTTTCTCCTCCCAAAACTTAGGTTGTTTGCTGCAATACCCTCTCAAGAGATACACAATAGTTCTGTTCACCACCTTGGTTTTTCCATCTATTTGCAGATGAAAAGCAGTACTCTTTTTCAACTTTGTGTCCACCATCTTCCATCGATTTGACCAAAAATTCCCAATGAACCTGGAATCCCTGCCACTAACAATAGAAGTTGGCAATCCAAAATGAACCCAAACATGCTGAAAATAAAGTTTAGAAGTTTGTTCAGCAGTAATGGTTTTCTTACATGGCATAAGTATACACATTTTGCTGAATCTATCCACAACTACATAAAGATAATCATGTTGTCTTCTTGACATAGGTAGACCTCCAACAAATTCCATGGAGACACTCTCCCATGGCCTTGATGGTACCGGTAGTGGCGTGTACAACCCAAGCTTCCTATTACTAGGCTTACTTGTTGCACATATAGAACAACCTCTTATAAAACGTGACACACTATCTATCATGCGAGACAAATAGAAATACCTCTATAGATGCACCACTGTTTTGCTTACCCGAAAGTGTCCAACAATAAGAAATGAATGAGCTTCTCTCACAGACACCCCAGCCTCTCCTCGTTGTGGACACATAGTCAGTTCAAAATGAACCGAAAATCGTTATGCACGATAATATTTTTTCAAATCGTATCTCTTCACCAAACTATCATAAACACCGTTGCCCGATCAAATAGGTAACCTCAATGTCAAAACCTGTGAACTTCAGCTCAAAAAGACTCAAAACATGAAACACCCTAAAAACAAAAGTATTCAGACCACTTCGTTTTTTTTTTTTAAGGTCAAATTTCAACATTTTATAAAATTATGGTAAAAAAAAAATTGTTTCTTGAAAAAAGGATTGAAAAAACACCCTCAAAACAAAACAAGTTGATGCTTGAATAACAAAAAAAAAAATTGTGTTATACTTTTGGCATTTTTAAAAATAGAAATAACTTTTTTTAATTTTTAAAATTCAAACATTAAAAAAAAACCTAAAATTTAAGAAAAAAAATAAATTTAAAAAATAAAAACATTTAAAAGCTTAAAATTTAAAAATATATGAAGATAAAAAAAATAAAACTAAAAAGAAAATAAAAATTTTAATTCAACATTAAAAAAAACCTAAACTTTAAGGAAAAAAATTATAAAAAAAAAAAATATTAAGATTGAAATTTAAAAAATATAGAAATTAAAAAATAAAAATAAAAACAAAATAAAAATATTAAATTTAAAAATTAAAAAAAAAAGTTAAAAAAAGAAGGAAATTATAAAAAATAAAATATAGAAATTAAATTTAAAAAAGAAAAATAAAATGCTTATTAAATTTTAAAAAAAAAAATTAAAACAAAAAATTAAATTTAAGGAAATATATTAAATTTTAATAAATTTAAAAATTAAAAATTAAAATTAAAAAAAAAAAAAAAACATTATTTAAATTAAAAGTAAAAAAATGAAAAATTAATTAAAAATAAAAAATAAAAATAAAATACAATGAAAATATTAAAATTAAAACAATATATATTAAAAAAGCAAATAAACTATAAAAAATAAATTATATTTAAATTATAAAAACATAAAATATATATATGAACTTAAATTAAAATATGTATATATATCAGATTTTATTAAATTTAAAAAAAAAATTAATATTAAAATAACAATCAAATTTAAAAACAAAAATATTAAATTTTAATAAATAAATGAATAAACAAATAGATTTTGAAAGAAAAAATAAATTTTAAATATAAAAGAAAAAAAAAAAAACTATCATAAAAGAAAAACTTTAAAAATCAACAAAATAGAGAATGGAATATATATATATATATATATATATATATATATATATATATATATATATATATATATATATATATATATATATATTAAATAAAAAAAATTAAAAAAGAAATTAATTTAAAAATTTAAGTTTAATTAAAAAAAAATCTAATTTTAAATACACAATTTTAATTGAAATAAAAAAATATGAAAATTTTATGTAATTAACAAAAAAAAATTAATAAAAAAGTAAAACATTTAAAAAAATATATTAAATCCAAATAAATTTAAAAAAAAATACAAAATTGATTAAATTTTATAAAATTATATTAAAAATCGAAACGTATAACTTAATAATAAAGAGAAATTATGAATTTTTTTTTTTAAATCAATTAAATAAAAAAAAAGAGCAAAATTTAATAAAAATTATTAACAAATATATATATATATATATATATATATATATATATATATATATATAGCAAAAAATAATAAATTAAAAAAAATAAAAAACAAAATTTAGAAAAAAAAAATTTATTTTTAAATAGAAAATAAATTAAAAAAAAAATTTCAATCACACACACAATAATAATAATGTGTCTTTAAATGTTTTTTTTTTTTTTAACATTTTTTTTTAATTGATTTTTTTATAGTTTTTTTTTATTTTTATTTTTAATTGATTTTTTTTTTAATTTTCAAAAAATTAATTTTTTTTTTAATTTAATTTTTTTATTTAAAATAAAATTTGTTTTTTTTTTGATATTTTTTTAATTTTTTTTTCAATTTTAATTGTTTTTTTTTAATTATTTTTTTGTTAATTGTAAAATTTGTATTTTTTTCTTATTATTATTATTTTTTTTAATTTAAATTTTTAAATTTAAATTTAAAAAAATTATTTTTAATTTTTTTTTAAATATATATATATTTTTTATTATATTGTTTTTTTAATAAGTTAGAAAAAAAATGTTTTCGATGTTTTTTTTTTTATTTTTTTGGTCAATTTTTGTTCTTTTTCTTTAAATTATGTGTTTTTTTTTTTCAAATTTTGTTATTTCCTTTGATATAATTTTCAAATATTTTTGTTTTTTTTATTTATTTTTGTTTAAATTTTTTATTTTTATGAGCTATTTTTGTTTTTTTTTACATTTTTATTGGTTTTTTTTATTGTTTTTATATATTTTTTTTTATCTAAGTTTTGTGTTTTATTACCAACATGAAAATCACCACTCTAAAAAAAAAAGGTTGATGCAGCATCAATACGTTTCAAAATTAGCATGAAAATCACCGCTCTAAAAAAAAAAAGTTGATGCTGCATCAATACGTTTCAAAATTAGCATCAAAATAACTAACATTTTAAAACATATATTCATACTTCATAAATAAAAATATTAGTGTGTCAAAAATGTGCACAAAACAAAAAACGGTGATTCTGCATCACCACTTTTCAAAATCGGGTGCTTTTTATGCTACCAAAAAAAAGTAGGTAACATTGCGGTTACCTATTTCATCGGTAACATTGTTTCATACACATCTTGAAAATCAATGTCATGTGCATCCTGTTCTATGTAACTCTCATGTACAATAGAATAATTTTTGAATAAAGTAGATGCACTAATGATTGGTCTTGAAAGCATATCAGAAAATTTATTGAAAATACCTTTCTTGTACCTTATAACCAAGTGAAACTATTGAAGAAATCCCATCCACCTGAAATGTCTTGATTACTGCAATTTTGTTTATGACTGCAAGTACTGTAATGGTTGGTGATCGGTATGTACAATAGTATCTTTACCCATCAAGTAGTTTTTCCACTTTTTGACACTTTGTACCAACACATATAGTTCTTTTTCATATGTAGGATAATTATTCACAGCGTCATTAAATGTTTAAGAATGAAAAGAAATAGGCTTACCATGCTCCAAAAGTACTCCGCCCATGGCATAATCACTAGCATCGGTTTGAATCTCGAATGGTTGTCTCAAATTTGGTAATGCAAGGACTGGAGCTGAATTGATATTGTCTTTTAAAGCTTCGAAATCTTGTTTTTGTTTGCCTACCCATTGGAATTATTTCTTCACACCTGTCACTGCATGCATAGGATCTGCGATGGACGAAAAGTTAGTAATAAACTTTCTCCAATACAGAGCCGCACCTAAGAAAATTCTTACCTCGATTACAATTCTGGGTATGGGATAATTCACAATGGATTCCACTTTAGAAGGATCAATTCTCAACTCTCATCCTACAATATGTCCCAAATAGACCAAAGAAGTCTTTCCAAACTCACACTTTGACATCTTAAGAAACAATTTCTCTTTCTTCAAAACATCAATCACTTTATTCACATGCAAGACATGTTCTTATTTTGTTTTTCTAAAAATCATTATGTCATCTAAGTACACAATAAAAAAATCATCAAGGAATGGACGCAAAACACTATCCATAACACGCATGAAAGTTGTCGGTGCATTACACAAACCAAATGGCATAACTAACCACTCAAAGAGTCCTTGTTTGGTTTTGAATGCAGTTTTCCATACAACGCTTTCTGCAATTGTTACTTGATGATATCCACTTCGTAAATACAAATTAGTGAAAAAAATTTCTTCTTTCAGCTGATCAAGAAAATCATCTATTCTTGGGAGTGGGTAACGATTCTTTACAGTAATCTTGTTCAAATCTCTAAAATCTACACACATGCGCTAATTCCCATCTTTCTTTGGTATCAAGACTATGGGTGAACCGCATGGCGAAGTGCTTAGCCTTATGATTCTTTTTTCCAACATCTTTTTCATTTTCCTCTTTATTTCAGCATCCTCCATTATTGACATGCGATACATACCAATGTTTGGAAGAGGAAAATCCTATTGCAACAAAATCTCATGTTGAATCTATCCTTTTGGAGGCAATCATGTTGGCTCCTGAAACATCTCATGATGGGCATTAACTACATCATATAAATCTGATTTCAACTTAGGATCACATCGTCGAATCATTCATGACTAACATCATCTTTAGGCTTAACCATAAGAAGAACAAAATTCTTACTTGAATTTACCAGCCTCTTTACCTATACAGCATTTACCATAGCAATGTTTGTCTTCTTGCGATGTGCTCTAAAAATGTACTCCTTTCCATCTTTGAATAAATGATATTTTTTCTCATGGCGATTGAATATCTCTTTTCTTTCATACAAGTAAGGACTCCCCAACACAATACCTATTATTTCAAGCGAAACCCCATCTAATTAAACCGTGTCAACAAAAATTGCAGTGATTGCAATCCACAATATGCATTTCTTTGAAACCCATAAATTTGCATCCTTACAAAACAAATCCAACCTAATGGATATGGTTTTGGATGTGGTATGGTATCAAGGTTAAGTTTCTTGACCAAGTCTTCAAAGATTAATTTTTCTTGTAACCCATTGTCAAACAATGTGTCAATCTTGGTATGTTTGAATATGACCCTCACTTGAAACAGTTCAATTCTTTCTTCTTCATTTGGAGCATGTATGTGATAGTTTGATGTACTAGTACTGGGTTTAGTTTTAATTTATTTTCCCTTCATTTTCTTCAATCCCATGGCTATAATCTTAGATTCATCAGTTGAATCATCTCCTAAATCATGTTTAGTTGTAGTTGCAGTTTTTTGTTTCCCTTTGTTATTGGGTTTCTTTGGCCTCATTTTAGGATGTAATTTCCAATAATGAGTTTCATCATGGCCTTCTTTTGAAAAATGTTTACAAACCTATTTTTATCCCTCTTTCTTAATGGATGCATTCTTTTTTATTTTACCTTTTGAGGTCTTCACTTTTTTTTTTACCCTTAAAAGGTTTCTTTCTACCCTCTTCAGAAATGTTCTTCCCTCTATCTTCTACATGTGTGGCATGAACACATACTTCATCTAGACTGGTGGGGTTAAACACGAGAATAGTATGTTTTAGGTAGCTATGTAAGCCTCCTATGTACTTGAGAAAAGTATCTTGTCTCTGCAAATATAGCCCTAATAAGAGATCTCTTCTCCTAAATTCTTAGGTGTATTCTTGCACATTTTGTCCCTTTAATTGCCTAAAGTTTTGACAATTCATTATGGATTTCTGCATATGAGCTAATGAATAAAATTGTTGTTTTATAGCAGTAATGAAATCTTACCATGATATAATAATCTTACCATGTTTTTTGATCTCATCCTTTATCTTGGATTCCCACCAAAGAAGTGATGCACCTTCCATTCTCAATGAAGCTAGTTGGATTTTTGTATCATCATCTTGAAGGTTATGGATTCTCAAATAGACCTCTAATTGCATAATCCAATTATCAAGATTTTTTGCATTTACTTCACCACTTAACATAGGCAATTCGAACTTAACATCAAGTTTTTAAAAAGGACTTTTACCATTTTTCTTTGACTTGTGTGGTTGATGTACTGAAGAAGAAGTAGAGGATGATGATGATGAGGGTGAGCATGATGACTCTCTATTTCCTCCATTTCCTCCATTTCCCTTCTTTGACTTATCTTCGTCATTGTGACCTCCTGAAGATCCATGTCCTTCCTTGTGAAGTTTGGATCTTTCTCCTTCTAGTATCTCATTCCTTTCTTGATAAAGGATTCTAACCACCTCAGTCATGTCAAGGAATGTTTTCCTCAACACTCTTTCTTCCTCTTTGGGATAAACTTCTTCATGGATTTCTCCTTCCACTTGAGGCATACTTAATGTAGCTTCTACTTCCTCAGGAGGTGAACAAGGTGGTGGAGATTGTGGCAATTTTTCTCTCCTTTTCTTTTGATCTTCTTTAGAACCTTCTTCTCCCACCAATTTTCCTTCTCCTCTCTTGAGCTTGAGCCTTGTAAGCATCTAAAACTTGCAAACAGTTAAAAAATTATTTGCACGAAACAAAACTAGAGAACAAAATCTAGCTTTGATACCATTTTGATTTGAAAGGACAGTATTAGTTTTGTTGTGCTAAGTGTCTTTTCAGTTTATAAACATGTGCATACTTGTCTCATTAGTTTGCTTAAGGATTGAGGATTTTAACCATGAATTGTAGATTATTTTAGTAAATTAGAAGCATGAAATAAGAACAAATAACACTGAACATCAATGTAAAACACAGAAATAAGTCACCACATATAATTTACACAACAGGAATGATGAATTAGTTCACCCCTCCTGGGCTACATCTATTGGTCCAACTCCCAATGGCATGTCCATCTTTCATTAATCTCAAAATTTTGCAAATACGTGTAGTTATAGGCCTCTAATAGTTCTTTTCTCTACACCAATGGCTCCAAAATGCTCCAATTAGTCAAAAATGACTCTTCCTTCACTCAGAATGGGCAAAAATTGAGTCTCCTATTCATTTTCCTTGTTACACCTAGGAAAGCTCCACTAAAAGTGGAGAGCTCCACTTAACTGGAGTTAATTTAGTGAAATATGGCCAAAAATAGGCGTGCTCCAAATCTTCGCCAAAATAACCATTTGCATTTAATTTTTTTGGTTGGGAACATGACCCACGTAACACGGTTACATAACTGTTGGCAGAACTATAATCAAAACTATGAATAAGGTTGAAGCTTTGTTTATACTCTGGTTGACTTAGTATTAACTGCACGAAGAATGTAGTGGTTACAATTGCATGTGACACGAGGTCGGAACACTAGTGGTTAGTGCTCTTGGTTAAGCTTTTGACTGTAACGTTTATGGTTGGTGTTAATTCATTGCAATTTGAACGCTCCTTCGGGGACCGTCGGTGATCCCCAACCCCAAAACACCATTTCATTGAACTTCAAATAGAACCTGATTACTATATATGTTAAGAATCATGTGTAGCTCGGGTGGTTGTTTTGTGTACGTGCTTTGTCGGAGGTCACGGGATCGAGCCCTATGGACCTTCAACCAAAATTTTAATAAGCCTTTTGGGGGACACATGGTGGCCTCAGGGCTAGCCACGTGTCACCCCCTGATTGGCCCAAAAAAAATAATGTACAACCATTCAACCATTAAAATGCCGCCACTTTTAATCCTGGTGTTGATTCTAAGGAAAGGAATATCCCTCAAATATTCCCCTTTTGATGACTATACCTTCACCCTGCTGACTGTGCATCCCAGTCAAACCTGTTGCAAATTTTACCTATTTGGGATTTCGAACCGTTCGCGGCACTGAAATCAGGAAAACGATATATACACAACCATTTTGGTTTCAACCCAATCCTGTAACTTTGAATTTTTAGCAAAATTTATGAACTCCTGATCACACGTGATCTAAATCCTTCAATGGCAACACCATTTGAAGAAATTTAATCGACAGGGTTATTGTTTCTAGGGTTTGTAAGTAGAAAATAAGAACATAGGGTTTCATGGCGCTGAGACAAACACTACACTATGACATGAGACAATTATATTTCTTTGGATGAATAAAAGGTATTTATAATTTCTTATGCTACGACACTATAGGAAAATTCTATTTCTTTGGACGATCAAAATATTTTTAGAATTTTTTTTTGAGACACCTGCAATCTGCAAACCAATGCATACCTGCAAACCCACGAGCAGGAAAATAATATTTTGTTGATCTCAGAGACCGAAGTGTAAATGCAAATAATATTTGGAACATCCGTGTTTAATTCGAACATTGAAAACCAGTAAATGTTAATATTGTTCCTCAAATCGGTGTTTAATTCGATCATAGAAACCAATGGGTGTTTAATGAAAAGCCGTAATTGAAATTTATGAAAATGTACTACATGACCTAATGCCTCGAGGTATGGAGCACTACCCAGTGGTGATGATACATCACCTCCATAGAAAATCTCAAACCTAAAGTTTAACATTGGAAAATATAAAACTTAAACGCAAATATTTTATACGATGGAAACAAATTACTGATGACATCCTCTGAACCATGTGTTGGGCACGCCACGACGCAATGATGTTGGAGAAATTTTTATATAGAAAACAAACGTTAACATTATAAAACTCCAAAAAAAATTGTGCAAGGAAAAAAACTAATAGCTTTTCATCGACACTATATGTCACTTACAAAGACATAATAAATAGAGTGACCGCTCATTATGTTGTGTATAATGGTATAATAACTCATTTTGTTGTGTATAATGGTTAATAACTCATGGTATGGGACTACCATGTTCCACCTGAACATAGATTGGTTGAGCCAAATCTCTCTTCAGACAATCACCAAACAGGACTTCCAAAATCTAAACCACCTAACCCTCAGCAATACAAACATTCTTTACCACAATCCTCACAGGATCACTAGGCCAAATAATACACATGTAATATCATGATTTACCATGATCTCCACTAGTTCACTAGGCCAAAACAAGCATGGATGCCCTCGGATTTCTCCGCCTACACCGTGAGGAATTTTCTCGTCTCTGAGTGTCTAGGATTTACCACAATCCACACCGGATCATTGGACCCTAACTATGGGATTCCTAGTTCTGATGGGGAGAATTCACCTCTAGGTTGTACTATATATCCTAACATTCACCAATTCAGGATTCCTAGGCCCACCGAGGTAGCAAAACATTTGGCATTACCGCAACCCATAGTCTAGTTCAGGGGTTACTAGGCCATGTGTTCTTTCATTCATAGATCCACCTCACTCAGCTTTGAATCCATCTAGAAACCCAAGTCAACCAAAACTTGAGAACCCCATCACACCATGGATATCTATAAATGGCAAGGATAGGTTGAAAAACAATGTCACACCAGGAAAAACTCATGCCAACGAAAACAAGAGAACCATGAACACACATGCAACACCATGCATGCCAAATATAGCAAGGAAATCACACATGAAAATCGATATCTACAAGAAAATACGTTGTAGTTGCTTGATACCAGTCTTCCTTTCTTGATCTTTGCTTCCTCTTTTCCTTCTTTTCCTTTCTTGATCCAAAGCTTAAATGCTCCAAGAAAACTCTAAATTTCCAAGAGTGTGTGTGAGAGAGAATAGAGAGACAACTCCTAAAATAAACTCACAAAAGGTACCAACTGATCATCAGAAGCCTTTTTATCAATTAGGCCTCTATTTTCTCCATTTTCCATTATTTTCCTTCATTCTCCTCCTCACATGCAACTTGTGACCTTTCACCTTCTTTTTCTCCTAATTTCCATTATTTTCATAAATAAAATAACAATTAATGTCACTTTCCCTTTGCAAACCCTTTTCCATTGCCTTTGTCAATTTACTTAGCCATAATAACTGAAATCAACACACACTAGGATGTTTTCCAAACATTCAGCTTGGAACTGGTGTCCCATACCCGTAGTCTTATAATTTTTACATGGATTTCTAAGCACGGTTGTTACAATATGTATCAATGTGTATTCCCACATTATGTGGAATGTAATTATGTATTATCCAATGGAAAATGACAAAATGTAAAAGAGGTCGAAGTCCAAGAGTCATATGTGGAATATGTAAAGTCACATGTCGAAAAAAGAGTCTTATAGGATTTTAAAGGTCATTTAGGAGTCCAAGACTCATGAGGGTATCTCAAGACTAATAGGGGATATGAAATGGCATTCCCTTTGCTATAAAACAAACCTCATAACTCAATCAAAGGGATTTTTGGAGGCTTATAATTTGGAGACATATCCTTTGCTTCTTGAGCTTGCCATAGGAGATAACAACATTCCTTGGAGAAGCAATAAGTGACTTAATAATCTACTACTATAGCTAGTGTATCACCATTGTAACGATGTATTTAGATCATTCAACTAATAATCAAAATCCCATTGAGCCTGTAGCACTACTGGTAAAAATATGACGTAATAAAATTTAATAAAGGAAAAATAATAACCACAGTTATGGGACACTTATTCCAAGATGAATTTTGGGAAAAGGAATCCTCGTGTAGGTGTTCATTTGGTTTATTATGGCTAAGTAAGTTGGAAAACGCAATGGCAAAGGATTTGTAAAGTAAAAGTGGAATTTCTTGGTATTTATTTATGAAATAATTAAAGAAAAGGACAAAAAAAAGGTGAAAGGTCACAGGCTGCATGTGAGGAGGAAAATGAAGCAAACATAATGGAAAATGAAAAAAATAGAGGCCTCATTAATAAAAAGGCTTTTGAGGATCGGTTGGTACCTTTTGTTAGTTTAGTTTTGGAGCTATCTCTATATTCTCTCTCTCACACACACTCTTGGACACAGATTTTTCTTGGAGCACTTCAGTATTGGATTAGGAAAGGAAAAGAAGGCAAAGAGGAAGAAAATATCAATAAAGGAAGAGTGGATCAAGAAACTACAATCAATTTACTTGCAGGTATCGATTTACATTTTTGGTTTCCTTTCTAGATTTGGCATGCAGGGTTATACAAGTATGTTCTTTGTTCTCTTTTTTTTCATTAACATGAGCTTTTCTAGGTGTGACAATGTTCTTCAGCCTTTCCATGCCATTTCTAGCCATGGTGTAATTGGGTTCCCATGGTTTTGGTTGAGATCGATGGCCTGATGGAATCGAAACCAAGTGAGGTGTTCTTTGAATGAATGAACACATGGCCTACTGATTGCTGAACTGGACTGTGGATTACGGTAAATCCACTGGCCTAGTAACCCCTAAACTAGACTATGGATTGCGGTAAAGCCAGATATTGTGTGCCTCGGTGGGCCTAGTTATAATCGACCAGTGAATGGTCAAATATACGATAAATAATATATATTTTTTTCCCTATATTAGGATTATTGATCCGATGGGGATTGATTTAAATCCTAGAGTGTGGAATCTCAATCAGGCCTATGAATCATCGACCAGTGAATCGCGAGATATATGGTAAATCTTAGAGACTCGAGTCTTTATTAGGCCTGTGAATCCTCCACCGTTGTATGGTAGGATGTATGGTAAAGCCTAGAGACTAGGAGACAAGAAAATTCCTCATGGTGTAGGTGGAGAAATCTAGTGACATCCATTCTTGTTTAGGGCCTCATGATCTAGTGTGGATTGCAGTAAAGCCTGGCTCTATTGATGGGGGTGAGGTAGTTAGCCTCGAGAAGAACTGGTTGATTTTGGTTATGAGTTCCACATTCATGCTTGGAATATGGCACAGGGGTGATTGGTTGAAAGAAATACTTGGTTCAGCCAATCTATGGTCTAGTGGAGCATGGAAGTACCAAACATGGTTGGATGTTAAATTCATTAATAAGAATTTATTCTCCTTGGTATTTCATGTGTAAATGTCTAGATTCATATGTGGAATTTATGGTTGTTGTGTCCTTATTATTTATGTTGCTTATATGTTGGTTATGATTAAGTTCCATGACACTGATGATGTATGCCTCTCATCTTGTTTTGATTTATAAATGAATGAAAAAAGAATATATGACCTAATAGATGATAATGAAGCTAATGTGATAAGGCATCAATTCTTTTTAGTGATTCTCCGATAAGTATGGGAACCCTATGCTCAAATATGTTATTAGACTTGTACAATGCATATTTGTGACATGTTTGACGAATTATCTATTATGGCTAGTGGGGATCCAGTCAATTTGCATTAGTACCTTTGTCTCAGGGTTATTTATCATTTATGAAGCTTTCATGAAGTTCTAGGTTGTGGCATGAGTCCTAGCCCTAAAAATTTGGCACGAAATCTAGGGACACTGACACAAAACTAGCTGAAAATGTCCATAGTCGTTGGCTTGACCTTTATTTGGGTGTGACTAGTGGCCTAAACTCGCATGCATGGCTTGTAAATGGAGAAACTGGGGATTTATACTGGTGAAAATCTAAGGTTCCTTGGGTGCTGGTCACCTGGAAATATTGGTTGGCTCCTGGAGGTTCTGTAGCATGTGTGGAAGTTCTGTTGGTTTGTTTTTTTGGTTCCACTTCCTCAACTGTACATGGTTATTTGAATCACCTCATAGTAGCCTTTCTTCGCTTTTTTACCACAGTGGACCAGGTAGATTTGGTAAATGTGGGAGGAGGGTGTTATAGAGTGGTATTGGAGCATGGCTCACCCCTTGGAATGGATGGACAGTGTGTTGGTCATGCATTCATGTCAGTGAAATATGTGTTCCTTATACTTATGGTCTATGATCTGGTTTCATATGCATGGTGATGGTCATGGTTGCAGTGGTGTCGCCATGTGAAATTTGATGATGTCATTGTGTAATGTGTCATCATAAGTGTATGATTGGTTATGCATTGCTTATGCATGTCGGTGTTTACATGTTGCTAAGCAGGCATTGATATGGTTGTAATTGTCATGCATCAGGTCATGAGGTGTGGTTGATAGGGTCATGCATTGATGACTGGGCTATGGTAAGGATGATATCTACATGTTGTTATTGTTATGTTTATACACGTATTGCGCTAAACTAGTTGATCTTGTAGATGAGATATCCTCCCCGAATTATACATAAGTACGTTTGGTTGTTTATGATTTGGTTTAGCTGACATACTATGCCTTGCAAGAAAGAGATCAAGGTGAATAAAAATATGGTATACTATAGTTCATGAGATTCTCCTTATGGATCATATTAGCAACGTGGTGTTGGGAACTCTTCTAACTTAGCAGATACATTGAGAACTTTGAAGGCAGAAATAAGAAGTCGTAAAGTAGACAATGATAGAATCATGCAAGAGAAGCATAAACAAGAAGAATTTATTGTAGTAATCCTTCAGAGTTTTTCATAATTGCAAGGACAACGGACACTTTTCATTATCCATGGGTAGGAGGATAGGACTAATGGGGCATATGGTGGTAGGTCTCATGGTGGTCACATGCCAGATACGGATGACGTGGTTAGAGATGGAAGTCTCTTGGATACTCTCGATAGGAGAGGTGATGGACATAGGTACTATTCTAGTTCTAGTTCTAACTATCACCATGATCATTATCGTTATCACCCTTACAAGAGGAGTGATAGGGGATATTCTACGGATGAGTTTAAGAAAAATAAGCCACCTACCATTGATAGATATTTGAAGAAGTATGAGGATACCCTGGCTTGGTTACTTGGCATGAAGATGTTATTTGAGTTGTATGAGTACACAAAGAATATGAAGGCTATAATAGCTATCTTCAGCTTCAAAGGGAAAGAAGAAATTTAGTGGGAAGATGTAAAATGGGTGAGAGACATTAGGACATAGGACTTGATTTGGCATGAATTAAAGAGGCTCTTTAGGAAGAAATACTTGTTAGAAAGGTACTACAATAGTAAATCAAAGGAATCCTACGAGATTAATATGGGATTGATGACACATGAGGAATATAAGACCAAGTTCCTGGATTTATTGAAGTATGTATTGTATCTTAAAGATGAGAAAGATAAATTTCAGATATTTTCAGTGGATCACCATTAGCATTTAGAAACGGATTGAGTACGATGAGCCTTAGTCACTTGAGGAATTTATTGGGAAATTCAAACACTGTTATGAGTAGTCAAAGCATAATAATGAATCTCATCAGGGATGGAAAGGGAAAGATAAAGGTAAAGGTAAGTGGTGGCTGAAAACAAAGTGGCCTTAGAATGTAGAAGAGAAATAGAATTTTTCACCATACAAGAAGTTAAACATAGCTAGACAAATACATGGGTCACAACAACAGTATATATGTGAGGTTACATGGCAGTTGGATTGTTGGACATGTGGTAAGGAACATCTTAAGAGATATTATCCACAGAATCAGGCTGGTAGGCCTTAGATCCATAGTGCATAGAAGGCATATACTATTGGGTATATCGGGCAAAGCATTCCTTGTATCTATGCAACATTGAATAATAGGCAGACATATCATTAGGCATATATCATTGAGATGGATGGTATGCTTTGTAATCAAGTTGTTTCTATTTTTATTGAACCTAGATCTAATTATAGTTATATTAACCCTGACTTCGTGGATAATTGTGGTTTGAATAAAGAAGTGCATGTAGAATCTTGCTTAGTGCAGTTAGCTATAGGTACCAAGAAGAGAGTTTATCATTGGGTAAGAGCTTGTGCATTTGAGTTGAATGGTATGCCTACATCAACACATTTGAATGTATTACAGTTGGGGTCATATAGTATGTTTTTTTTTTTTGGATTGGTTATATATTCATAGGACCAAAGTGGATTTTTATAACAAATACATTGAGTTCTTGGATGAAAGTGGAGAGAATAGAATCTTGCAGGGTAAGAAGAAACCAACATTAGTTAGGATGGTGACAGTTATGCAGAAAAAACATAGTTGTAGAATAGGACGCGTGTTATTTGTAGTGCATATTTCTAGTGATAAGGGTAAGGAGGATGATGATGTAGGGGTATTGAACAAGTACCCACTTTTAAAAAAGTTAAAGGATGTGTTTCCAGGAGATATTTAAGATTTTTTGCCTCACAGGGAGGTATAATTTTCTATTGAATCGGTACCAGGGGAAACACCAGCATCAAATGAACGATATAAAACAAGCAATCCAAAGTTTGAAGAGCTAAAGTTGCATTTGAAGGAAATGACTGACAAAGGATACATTAGACCAAGTGTATCATTGTGGGGTGCGCCATTATTATTTGTAAAGAAGAAGGATGGTGCTCTCATTTTATGCATTGATTACATATAGTTGAACAAAGTGACTATCAAGAACAGATATCTGTTACCGAGAATTTATGCCAACTTATTTGATCAGTTGAAGGGAGAAATAGTGTTCTTAAAGATTAGTCTGAGATCAAGATATCATCAGGTATGCATCAGGAAAGAGGATATTTATAGAACAACTTTCCGGACGAGGTATGGGAATTATAAGTTTGTTGTACTTCCATTCGGTTTGAATAAATCTCTAACTACTTTCATGTGCTTGATGAATAGTGTGTTGCGTCCTTATTTGCACAACTTTATTATTGTATTAATTGATGACATCTTGATATATTATAAGAATAAGGAAGAGCATGTAAAACATTTAGTAGCAGTGTTGATATTGCTAATATAGCATCAGTTGTATGCCAAGATTAGAAAATGGAGTTTATTTCAGAAAAAGGTACATTACTTGGGACATGTTGTTTCCAAGGAAGGTATAGCAGTGGATCTAGAGAAGATAAGATATATCATGGAGTGGGAAGTTCCTAGAAACTTGGATGAGGTAAGATCATTTATAAGGCTAGTAGGATATTATAGGAGGTTCATTAGGAACTTCTCATGGATTGAATATCCTATTACATCATTGCAGAGGAAATGTAATAAATTTGAATGGAAAAAGGAATGTGCAAGGAGTTTTGAAAAATTGATGAAATTGTTGACAAATTCTCTAGTTTTAAATATTACACATCCAGACAAAGAGTTTGTGGTGTGTACATATGCTTGCAAGAGAAGACTTGGTGGAGTGCTTGTGGAGGAGGGATAGGTAGTGTGGTATGATTCATGGAAATTGAATGAGCATGAGCAGAATTATTTGATACATGATCTTGAGTTGGAAACGATCATTCATGTGTTTAAGATGTGGAGGCACTATCTTCTTGGAAGGAGGTTTGTATTGATGATTGATCACAGTGGGTTGAGATACTTCTTTGATCAGTTAAATTTGAATTCTAGATAAGCTATATGGTTGGCCATGATCAGTTAGTTCGGCTTTGAGATCAGGTAGATCAAGGGTAAATAGAATGGGGTTGCATATGTTCTTAGTAGGCGGATACATGTGAGTCATATAGCAGGTATGATTTCTTATGGGATAAAATTACTAGATCGGATCTTATAGGCAGGTCAGTAGGATAACAGGTACATGGAGCTTAGACATAGGTTACGGCATAGTGCAGGTACAGGTGCACAGGACGTGGACTATCATCTCAGAGTGGATGGCTTGGTCAGATTTAGGGAAAAGATATATGTGCCAGACATTAGTGATCTCAAGAGGATTATCTTGAGAGAGTTTCATGCGAAAAAGTATTCAGGTCACCCAGGATACTAAAAGACATTGATAACATTGAATATTTGTTATCATTGGCCGACTCTGAAAAAGGGTGTGGCAATGTTTGTGGCTAGATTCTTGGACTGTCAAGAGGTAAAGGTAGAGTGTAATAAACATTGTGGATTATTACTTCTGATTCTGATTCTAGAGTGGAAGTGGGAAGTCATTTCCATGGATTACATCATGGGTTCTTTGACGACATGTAGACAACATGATTAAATCATGGTTGTGGTAGAGAAGATGACAAATGTAGCACACTTCATTCCAGTAAAGACTGATTATTCAGCTAGTGATGTAGCACAGGTCTTCATCATAGATGTGGCCAGATTTCATGGTGTTATGAAGAATAATGTGTCAGAGAGGGATGCTAAGTTCACTAAAAAGTGTTTGAAGTCGTTGTTCATAGGTTTAGGTACAAATTTTACCTTTAGCACAATGCATCATCCGTAGAAGGATGGAAATACAGAGAGGTTCAACAATATCTTGGAGGACATATTGAGGATGCATGCGCTGCATCAACTGAGGAAATGGGAGGAGTACCTTGCGTTGTTCTAGTTTTCTTACAACAATGGTTGAGTTGGAGTGATCTAGTGAATAGGGTATTGATTGGACTGAACATGTTATTATAAATGGAACAGGAAATGCAAGTAATAAATAAGAATCTAAATGAAGCACAAGACATGTAGAAAATATATACAGATAGGAACATCTTTTTTAAAGAGTTTTAGGTTGGGGAACAGGTGTTCCTGTGCATCAAGCCCAAGAAGAGCTCCTTGAGGACTGGATCGTGTGCCAAGATGGTACCTTGGTTTTGTGGACCTTTCAATATTCTTGAAAGAATTGGACCAATAGCATATTGACTTGCACTTCATCCGACAATGAAATTTTATGATATTTTCCATGTTTTATTGCTTAAGAGGTATGTTAAATATGTTGATCATGTGATTTATTGTTCTATATTGCAGGTGGAGCTCGAAGGATAATTTCAACCAGAACCGCAATGAATTTTGTAGAGAAATATGGTCATGCTCCATAATCAAGAAATTGAGCAGGTCAAACTACAGTGGAAGCACTTTGGGTCAGATGAAGCTACATGGGAGATGGAAAATCTGATGCAAACTATGTATCCTTCTCTATTCGTTGGTTGAGCCAATTTCCTTGATATATGATTTTGGTATATGTACATATGTATATGGATGTAAATACCCCCATGAGTTATGTTATAAAGCTCCAATAAGTGGTATGGGTGTCATATAATTATGGTTTCCATGTTATTATGTTGTCATGTTGTTTTCTTCTCAGCAAGTTGATCATTCGAAATACTGCAACGAGCTAAGGTATAAAGCTCCATGGGAAATGTGTTTTTCTTTTAGCAGTCTTGTTGGTTGTAGGTGTAGTTGAACATCGAACATGGTGTTCACCAAAGGGGGATGGTTCTGTAGCAACCCTGGTGAAAATCCCATGTAATAAAATTTAATAAAGGAAAAATAATAACCTCCGTTATGGGACACTTAGTCCAAGGTGAATGTTGGGAAGATACATCCTAGTGTGGGGGTTCATTTAGCTTATTAGAGGAAATTGGAAAAGAAAATGATAAAGGATTTGGAAAGTTAAAGTGGCTTTTATTGGCATTTATCTATGAAAATAATGGAAATTAGGAGAAAAGGAAAGTGAAATGTCACAAGTTTCATCTGAGGAGGATAATGAAGCAAAAAATATTGGAAAATGAAGAAAATAGAGGCTTCATTAATAAAAAGGCTTATGAGGATTAGTTTCTACCTTTTTCCAATTTAGTTATGGAGCTATTTGTCTATTTTCTCTCTCACACACTCTTGGACACTTAGAGTTTTCTTGGAGCACTTCTATATTGGATCAGGAAAGGAAAAGAAGGAAAAGAGGAAGAAAAGATCAAGCAGGTAAGATTCGATCAAGTAGATACAATCATTTTACTTGCAGATATGTATTTGCATGTGTGGTTTCCTTTCTATATTTGGCATGTATGGTTATGCATGTGTGTTCTTTGTTCTCTTGTTGTCATTGGAATGGGTTTTACCATGTGTGACAGTGTTCTTCAACCTTACCTTGCCATTTCCAAATAGCCATGGTGTGATGGGGTTCTCATGTTTTTGGTTGAGTTATATTGTCAAATGGATTCAAAACTGAGAGAGGTGGTCTATGAATTAATGAACACATGGCCTAGTGATCCCTTAACTAGACTATGGATTACAGTAAATCCATTAGCCTAGTAACCCTTAAAATGAACCATGGGTTCTGGTAAAGCCAAATATTGTTTGCCTTGGTGGGCTTAGGTATCCTCGACCGATGAATGGTAGAGCATACAGTAAAGCTTGGAGGTTTTTTCCCTCGGTCAAACCTATTGATATAGTGTGGATTGTGGTAAAGCCTGGAGAGTCGAGTCTCAATCATTCCTAAGAATCCTCAAATAGTGAATGGAGTTATGTACGGTAAATTCTGGAGACTAGAGTATTTATTAGGCTTAGGGATCTTTGACCGTCATATGGCGGGATGTATGGTAAATTTTGGAGAACAGGAGACACGAAAATTCCTCATTATGTAGGTGGAGAAATATGGTGGAATCCATGAATTTTTAGGGCCTAGTGATCCGGTGTGGATTACGGTGAAGCCTGGTTCTATTTATAGTAGTGAGGTGGTGTATCCTCTAGAAACCGTAGTTAATTTTTGTTATGAGTCCTACATTCATGCTTGGAATATGGCACGGGGGTGATTGGCTGAAAGAATGAATTGGTTCACCCAATCTATGGTTGGGTTGAATGTGAAAGTCCCAAATCTGGTTGGCTTTTGCATTCATTAATTTTAGTTTCTTCTCCTTGGTATTTCATCTGTAAATGTATTGGTTCATATGTGGATTTTATGGCTATTGTATCCTTATTATTTTTGTTGTTTATAGAATGGTTATGAGTAAGTTCATGATAGTGATGATGTATGGATTTCATCATTTTTTGATTTGTAAATGAATGAACAATGAAAATATGACCTAATATATTATAAAGCAGCTAATGTGATAAGGCGTCAATGATTTGTAGCGATTCTCAGATAAGTATGGAACCCCTATGCTCAGATATGTTATTATGACCTACATAATGCATATTTTTGACATGTTTGACGAAATTCTTGTCATGGCTTGTATGGGTCTAGTTAATTTGATGATCAAATGTTTGCATAAGTACCTTTTTGTCAATGTTATTTATCATTTCTAAAGCTTTCATGAAGTTCTCAGAATTTTTGTGAGTCATTTTCTTGAAAAAGTGAAGGAGAATCTGGGATAGTGGCACAGAACTAGCTCAAAAATTCCATAGTCATTGGCTTTCCATTGTTGTGGGTGTGACTAGGGCCCTAAAATCACATGCATGGCTTGTCAAAGGAGTGAATGGGGAGTTAGATAGGTGAAAGATAAGTTTCCTCAAGGGTTGGTCACCTGGAAATGGTGGTTGGCTCCTGGAGGTTCTGTAGCATTTGTGGAAGGTTTTTTCATTTTTTTCAGTTCCACTTCCTTAACTGTACATGGGGATTTGAATCACATCATAGTATCCTCTCGTGGCATGTTTATGCTAGTGGACCGGGTAGCTTGGGTAAATGTGCGAGGAGGGTGTTAGAGAACCAACACATTCTCATGCATGTATCATTAATATTGTAAAAATATTCTTTATATGTTTGTAGTATATGTTGTGCTCATAAGTACTAAATAAATTGAACTAGTTCATTGGCTTTGGTGATCATCTTGTTGAATGTATCTTTTATATGCTTTAATGATCATTGTCTCTATGTGAACTATTTCACTCGAAAACTAATGAATATTTATTTTCTCTCGTGTTCCTCTCTTAGGATAGTACTATTAATTTTCTTCTAGAGACTCACTCTTTTCTACGCTCTTGTGAAGGCGTCCTTTCACACATTGTAGTTGGTGTTTAACAATGTCAAATTTCTTGTTTTTTCAAGGGTTATGTGAATAATATCTTATGTTATCCATTGAGACCAAGTCAAACATTGAGTTATGGTGGTCACGTCGATACCTTGGATAGTTCTCCTACTCCAAACATTTTTAGTTGAAGTCACATCGGGGATACCCCTTTGTATGTTGGCATTATCCAACATTGTCAAGAAATTGGAAGGAATTTTTTCTATGAGGTGTCAAGTCCCTTTATTTTCAAAGAAAAAATATTCACATGTATCTCTCTTATTATGACACCACCTTTTCTTAATACCCGATGAGTTATATGTGGATTTTTATGATGAGAAAAACATATTTACTCATGTTTATTGAGTCTCCTTTAGACCCATTTCCTGTGGAATTTTACATATAAGAAACATCACCATGTTCATTGCATTTTATTATCATTTAGAGGAAATCACACTAAGGACCCCCACACTTTGATAGATGGATCAACCCATCCATATTTTTCATTTTCCATCTATCAAGTGTGATAGATTTCCTCACATGCGGAGTCCAACACCATTACCATTTTTACATTTGGTTTCCCATGTTGTTCAAGCCCCTTTGGATTGGGAGTGTAGTTTGTTTTTGAACTAGAGGCAACACCACTTGCATTTCATATTTTCATCATGACAACCCATAGTCCCATAGACTCCCTCTTCTTATAACTCCTTGGTATACTGCAATAGGATTTTGTACCACTTGTACTTGGTTTGGTCAATGGAAATATCACTTATTCACCCTTTTTCAGATCATCAAAGACGAGTCACAATTATTTTTTAAGCATAGTGTTGTCATTGATGACAACCAATGTCATGTCACTATTTTCAAAGTAGGTATAATTTTTTGGTTGTCAAGGAAGAATATTTTTTGGCATAGTGTTGCCATTGATGACAATCTATGTCATGTCATTGATCTTAAAGATGGTACAATTTTTTAGATGTCAAAGAAAGGAAGTTGTTGGGCATATTTTTTTCATGTTAAAAGAGGTACATTTCCTTGCAAGATCATTGAGAATTTGATTAAAAAAAAATGATGTAAGGTTTTCTTGAAAGATAATTGAGTAGTTGATTGACACATGTGATGACAAGAAGATAAGATGACCTAAATATTATTGAGTTTTTGTTGAGGTTGTGATGAAAAAATAAATATATAGATGGTATATATATATGGTATGGTTGGATATTCCTCTCCGAGACCTTTCAAAAAATATTATACACTTGGTCAAACTCCTCTCGAATGAGAATACAAGAAATTTTGAAAAATGAAATTTGTGAAAAGGGATCAAAAAACCAAATTTGTTAACAAAACACCAATTTCATTGAAGTTCATGCATATTTAAGGAAGAAAATTTCACTCATAGATAATTGATGCTTGTTGGCACATAAACTTGTGTGATGTTTAATGACATTATCTTCCACACAACTTTAGGAATATGCCATGTTTATGGATGCATTTTGGCACAAAAATAGTGGATTGTGTGTAGACTTGCACAACATTTAACAAAGGTCACACCCCCCATGACTTCCACGCAGATATTCTCCAACCCATGAAATGGAGACACCTCGGAGGTTCTAGGTGGACCCTTTAACAAGATGCCATGTAGACCTCCCAACATAGGCGACTAATTTCAGGCCCTCCGACATGGATTCATGGCATTAGAAAAATATTGGTCACATGTGGCAACATGAGGTTGGTACAAGAGTAATTACATGGACATAAACATTACTAATGATGTGGAAATATGGTGGATGATTTGGCAGCACAATTGGATGCAATGAAACATTCCAAAACAAAATTTTTGGTTGGCCAATAGTGTGAAATATAGGTGACATGTGACACCACTCAAAGAGTGTCGTGTTGTTTTTATTATGTCTGCATGCTAACGTCAACACAAATTTTATCATGGACCTTTAAGGATCAACTCACATAATATGATTATATAAAATTTTGAGGGTTTGCCTCGTATCAATGTTTTCCCAACACATGTATATATATGCAATCTGATTACATGGAATAAAACATGTCATGTGTTACATTTTGTAACAAGAAAAGGGTGTTCCCTCATGTTTTGGATGAGGCACTACAGTCATGGGTAGAAGGAAGTTGCAATATCAAAACTATCTTATGGTTAACATTGTTATGTTTTGATGTGGCTCTCTTTTATGATGTTGGCGCAAGTTGTATGGTTGGCACTATTGTGGTCGGCATAGTTCACAAAATGTTTGTTTGATGTACCTCATTTTTTCATGGTTGGAATGGTTGTCCTTTGACATGGCTCTCTATTATGACATTGGAATAGTTGTATGGTTGACATTGTCTAGATTGGCACAATTGTTGTAGTTATGGTCTGATGTATCTCTATTGTATGGTTGGGACTGTTGTGGTTTGACATGCATCTCTATTATGAAGTTGGTGAAGTTTTATTATTGGCATTGTTATGGTTGGTGCACTTGGAACAATTTTGGTCTCACATAACTCTGTATTGCATGGTTGGAACTATTTTGGTTTGATATGGCTCTTTGTTATGAGGTTGTCAGATTTTTTTTTTTAACACTGTTGTGGGTTTATGTGTGTCTTTGTCATGAGGTTGGCACATTTTTTGTATGACATACCTCCCTGTTGCATAATTTGCATTGTTTTGGTTTGACCTGACTCTCTGTTATGAATTTGGCACATTTTTGGTCTAACATTGTTGTGGTTTGATGTGGCTCTCTCTTACAAAGTCTGATTTATGGTTTGCACAATTTTGGTTTAACATAGCTCTATGTTGTGATGTTTTATGGTTGGCGCTATTGTACATAGTACTCCAATGTGGTGCTCAGTTGTGATGTCGAGTCTTATCGTTGTCTTTAGTTTTTATTGTATGGTTTGATTCACAATTAAAGCAATTTTGTTTGAATGGATTGTGTTAGCACTGGAATCAACACTTAGAATGCTTCAAGTGCTTGACTAGACACATCCTAAGCTCTAAGAAAATTTCTTATGATTTGATTGGGTTTTTTGGAAATTGTTTGGATCTCAAGAACTCTGAAAGGAACGTTGAACAAATAAAAAATCTCTGACAAATATGAGGGCACTCATATATATGATGTGGTAGAAAAATTTGTAGTTCAATGTTTAGAAGAATGGGAGAAAGACAGTGGATCTGTAGTTCATAAATTCACTGCTGGGAGGAAAAAATGACACCAATTCCAGATCTGAAATGTATAGTGAAAGAATGCTTTTAAAATACTTACAAGAGTCTCACTTTAAATTTAAAGAATCCCATTACAAGGAATGCTTCTGATTAACATGACCTCATGAATCAAGAATTCTTAGTGAATCAAGACTAACGAAAACAAATTAACATGCATGCTAGATCAAAAGACTTATAAAAACATGAAACGGGATTTAATTCCACCTCAAGGAATGCTTATGAACAATCTTCAATTCATATTGAATCAGGAAAGCTTTGCAAAAGACTTACAAAAAAAAATCCATATGTCTTCGAGGTTTAGAAGATTTATAAAATCATAAGATAGAACTTTTATGATAAATCTGGAAAGGCAAATAAAGAATGTAAAAACAGAAGGGAAAACAATACACACACCATATGATTTTGTGAATCCTCAAGAGTGTAACTGGAATATATTATATGTTCAACAATACACTGGTCAGGAATGACATGAGAATCAACAACAGGGCACTCAGACCTATGCCACTGAACCCCCCCCCCCCCCCCCATTTTTCTTCCTCTATCTTCTGTCTATCTATAGTTTTACAATAGATCTGCCAGCAAGGCTTAGACCTTCGGATTCCTTTCATAAAAACTTAACAGAAAATAGATAAGAAGGAGAAAAAGTAGGTTTTCTGCTATTTTTAGCAATTTAAAATCCTAACAGAACTATGATGGAATTGATCATATTGACAAACTATCTCTAAGCTTTAAGAATATATATTTTTTTGCTGATAGGTGTCGAATATTTAAAGCCTTTGCTGTCGAATTTTCTGTAAACCTGTGACTGCTTCTTGAATGTTTTCTAGTACCTTGTGGAATCATGCTTGTGCTGAGAGTAATGGTAGAAATGTGTTTCAGAGAAACTCTATGGCTATTCCTTTCCTTTGGTTTCTTTTTTTTTCGTGATAGGGTTTCGAAATAAACACAGAAAGAGTGTTTGAGTGGAAAAACCCTTATAGATAGGTTTCAAACAAAAGGACCGGGAATTTGAGAGATATGAGAAGGAGACACAGCGAATTGTGGGCCAGCGGGAGATATAAAAGAGGAGCAGGACATATGGAAGTTAAACAGGTTATGGAGGTGGATTGAAAGAGATAGCATGGTTTCATTTTATTAGCAGGAGAGACTATTAAATAAATGATCAGTGGGAGGAGAAAACCTTTTATACATATATTGCAATTGTAGATCGGGGTCAAAAACATTTAAGCATAAGACACAAGTGGGAGGGAATGTGATTTGCATGGGGGTGATGACGTGGTAAGGAGGTTTGGACCTAGGGGGGTGCGAAATGCGGAGAGGAGAACACGTATTAGGAGGAGCGATGGAGAAAATAGCTTTTCGAACCCCCCCCCCCCCCCCGCAGTGTTAAAATCGGAATGGAGAAGGGGGCCGAAAAGGCATGAGAATCGTGGATCAAAGGGCAGGGAAGATCATGAGGTGTAACTGCCGGTGGAAATCACAATCGCATTTCGACATTTATAATGGATTCCTGAGTGCATATCCTTTTAAGCTTGCGATTGCAATATGCGATTAGGTCCCACTCAATATCACAATCGGGGAGGTGAGCAAGTGGAAGTGAATGTGGTAAGTGAACTTTGTGAAAATTTGATGCAAAAAGGTCGGTGGGGCCTAGAAAATACCGAAAATCGCGAATCAAGAGTTTTTTTACGAGGAACGTGAGTTAAAGGTTAAAATTCGTGAGGTGCGATGTGTGATGAGAATGGAGGGTGGGGCCCATTTACATCACAACTAAGAGAATCAGGGGTTTTGATTATGAGCCTGAGGGTATCCAGTTTTGAACATTGGTTTGAACTTGGACCTGTCTCTCCATTATTATATGACACTTCGTTGTGTGATGAGGGTTTGAGCTGAGACCTAGGGAGCTCGATGAAGCCTATTTTTTATTTTTTGCTAAAAATTATAATAATTTTATATATATAAATATAAAATTAATATATAATTGTATTTTCCCTTTTCGATAAGATTTGGCTAGAATAAGGAATAGATAGGACAACATTAAAATATCATTAGGTAGCTTTTATACACGCAAATGGCCAAATAGGAATAGTTTACGGCATTTTAGCATTTTGGCAAAAATGAAAATGAGGAAAGGATTGAATAGGATGGAGAGGATGTAGCGAGAAGTGGCAAGAAAAATTGAAGCATAAGGAGCTAGAGGCAAAATAAAATGACGGAGAGGGAAACTTTCAAAGGAATCAAAACTAATGCTAACAGTCACTCTAATTGGGGATGATATTCCCCCTGTAGGCTATCAAGAACCGTAGACTAGTGCCTTGAATTCAACTCTTATCTCTCAAACCAGCGATCCTACTCATTAACTCAAAAAACCATCATGCCTAACCATTCGGTAATGGATTCAAAAGAATCATTTTAATTCTGCAACTTATTTCTCCAAATTGAGGCTAGATTCTAACTGAAAACTGAAATCTAACTTTCTGAAGAAAAAAAATGCTCAAAACAATGAGCTTATTCATTCCTCTGCTTCTAATCTGATTTGAATGACAAATTTCATGCAATATGGGACTTAACGTACAACCATTCAAATAGCTTAAAAAACCTCATATGGATTTTGAATCTTAAGAGTGAAACTAAAAGAATCCATATCATAACATAGTGCATCTCATGATGGAAATAATCACAACGTAGGATACTCATAAAGAATTGAATGTTTGCACTATAAGAAGACTCCAAATCATCAACTACTAAATGAGGAAAAACATTAAATGTTACCTTTGCAATGATGTCCCTTTCAGAATTCTGAAAGGTGTAACTGTTTATCCAAAGCTCCTACTTAAAATCTGATCTCTACATCCCTGTGAAGTCACCACTAGATCCTGGAGTCGCCAGGTGAAAAAAATACAGTCCTCTTCAAGTTATCAATTCCTGTTCACCTTCAAGAATCGATCTTCAGCAATTAAAACAAGAGACTCGGGAGAATACTTCGTTTCAAGGCCTTCGTCTCCCGGCAAACACACCAAAATATGTTAGCGCTGGAATCAGCACTTGGACTGCATCAAGTGCCTAGCCAGACACATCTTAAGCTCAAGGGATATTCTTATAATTTGATTGGGCTTTCTGGAAAGTGGTTGGATCTCAAGCACTATGAAAGGAACGTTTAATATATAAAAATCTTTGACACATATGAGGGCACTCATATATATGATGTGGTAGCAAAGTTTGTAGTTCAATGATTAGAAGAACAGGAGAAAGATAGTGGGTCTGTAGGACAGAAATCCATGCTGGGAGGAAAAAATGACATAAATTCTAGATTAATAATGTATAATGAAAGAAGTATTTTAAGAAAGACTTACAAAAATCTCATTCTACATTTTAAGAATCATATTTCAAGGAATGATTCTGACTAACATGACTTCATGAATCAGGAATGCTTTGTCATTCAAGACTGACAAAAACAGATTAACATGCATGCTAGATCAAAAGACTTATAAAAACATGAAACAGGGTTTAATTCCACATCAAGGAATGCTTATGAACAATCTTCAATTCATACTGAATCAGGAAAGCTTGGAACAAGACTTACAAAAACAAATCCATATGTCTTGGAGGTTCATAAGACATAAAAACATAAGATAGAACTTTTATGATAAATATGGAAAGACAGATGAAGTATGTAAAAATAGAAGGGAAAACAATACACACACCATATGATTTTGTGAATCCTCCAGATTTTAACTGAAATATATTATGTGTTCGACAATACATTGTTCATGAATGACATGAGAATCGGCAACATGGCACTCGGCCCTGTGCCACCAACAACCCCCCCCCCCCCCCCCACCCCCCATTTATCTTCCTCTGTCGTTTGTCTATTCATAGTTTTACAAAATATATGACATCAAGGCTTATACCTTCAGATTCCTTTCATAAAAAATTTATAGAAAATAGATAAGAAGGAGAAAAAGTAGATTGTCAGTTATTTTTAGCCATTTACAATCCTAACAGAACTCCGATGGAATTAATCATATTGACAAATTATCTTTGAGATTTAAGAAGATATTGTTATTTGTTGATAGGTGTCGAATCTTTAAAGCCTTTGTGCCAGATTTTCTGTAAACCTATGACTGCTTCTTGAATGCTTCCTAGTGCCTTGTGGAAATGTGTTGGTGCCGAGAGTAATGGTAGAAATCTGTTTCAGAGAAACTTTGTTGTTGTTCCTTTCCTTTGGTTTCTTGTTTGTCGTGATAGGGTTTCGAAATAAACTCAGAAATATTGTTGGAGTGGAAAAATCTATATAGATAGGTTTCAAACAAAAGGAACGAGCATGTGAAAGATATGAGAAGGAGACACGTTAAATTGTTGGCCAGTGGGAGAAATAAAACAGGAGCGGGAAATATGGAGGTTAAACAGGTTATGGAGGTGGATTGAAAGAGATAGCGGGGTTTCATTTTATTAGCAGGATATATTATTAAATAAATGATGAGTGGGAGGAGAAAACCTTTTGTACATATATCGCAATCACAGATCGAGGTCAGAAACATTTTAGCATAAGACACAAGCAGGAGGGAATGCGATTTGCGATGGGGGTGATGACGTGGAAAGGATGTTTGGAACGAGGGGGGTGCAAAATGCTGAGAGGAGGACATGTAGTAGGAAGAGTGACAGAGAAAGCAGCTTTTTGGACCACCCCCCCCCCACCCCCCACAGTGTTAAAATCAGAATGGAGAAGGGGGTTCGAAAAGGCATGAGAACTGTGGATCAAAGGGCAGGGAAGATCACGAGGTGTAACGGCTGGTGGAAATCGCAATCGCATTTCGGCGTTTATAACGGATTCCAGAGCACCTATCCTCCTGAGCTTGTGAATTGTGATATGTTATTGGGTCCCTCTCAATATCGCAATTGGGGAAATGAGGAAGCAGAAGTGAATACGGTAAGTGAACTTTGTGAAAATGTGATGCGAAAAGGTAGGTGGGGCCAATAAAATACTGCAAATCATGTATTGGGAGTTGTTAACTCCCTATATTACTAGTATAGTCCTTTATTTTTGTTAGTGTAACCCCCTTATTCTTATTGTTGTACCCCTGTAACCCCAATATTGTTATTATTGTGCCCTTACATTATTATTGTTAGGTCGGCTAATATTATATTGTGATCCCATGGACTCCTATATATAGAAGGATTTTTTTCCATTTTTATCATTCAAGAATTGTTTATTTATGTAATGTATTGGAGGTTTCCCCCTCGAATTGGTTGATTTCTAAGGCGTTGATCTCTCTTTTCTTCTATTTTTGGAGTTGGTTTCATAAAATTTGATATGAGAGCTTTGGATTATAGGGTTTCGCTGCTCCAATCAGGTCATCGTGGCATTGTCGCCATAACGTTTTTTCTAAGAAGTTTCAGAAGCTGAAATGCTTACATAGTGAAGCTGAAATCCTGAGGAATGTCGTGTCAAAATTTCAGATCTTGGTTCGCAATATTTTCAGAGATATGATCTGTGGAAGTTGGGGTTTTTTCAGGCTCCCGAATTTCACCTAAAACAGGTCATTGTGGAATTTTTGCTATAAATTTTTTTCTATGAAGGATTAGAAGCTGAAATATTTATAGAGTTTAAGCCGAAGCTTCTTGAGGAAATTCTCTAGAAGATTTCGTATCTTGGTTAGCAATATTTTGGAGATATGATCTCAGGACGTTAGGTTTTTACACATGAGCCTCGTATTTCATCTCTAATCTCAAAGAGGTGGACTCGGGGGTGCATCTGTCACAGTTTCCTTTTACAGAGCATAGGATTGGAATTCCATAAAAAGTAGGTGAATAATCACGTACTATAGTTTCTTGTGTATCAATTTCAGAGCCGAAGGAGGAAACTGTGACACGTAGCACGTTGTACAAGTTCACTCTACTAAACCAATCCATAATTAGGTCATTGTGGGAGATTGGGCATAACTTTTCCTTGAAGAATCCAAATCAAGTCAGACCTATGGTATTCGAAAGAAAGTTCATGGGGCTATTGTAGGACAAAATTTTAGATATTGAAGATGCAAAATCACAGAGATAATTCAGTTTTAATATCGAGCTCCTCAAAATAAAGAAAAAAGTGTGTATTTTGTTTTTTAATTGCATAAGTCTTGTTTGAAGAATCAGTTCGAATTGATTCGAAGGGCATATTGTATAATAGATATCATTATTGGGTTCTAGAATGCCTCCTAAAAAGGATTCAACACCCATTAATCCTTCAGAAGGCTTTAGTATGACACATGAGGATGAAGAATTGCAACATGACATATCAAAATTATAAGAGAAAGTGCACCAAATTTCACTCTCACAAAGAGCAACAAAAAATGAAATGGAAGTTTTGAAGAAAGGCGTGGAAGCTAAGATCGATGTTTTGAATAATGGTGTGGAAGCTAAGATGGATGACATGGAAGAAAAAATGGAAAACATGAAGAATGACCTAAAAGAAGACATGGAAGGTTTGACAAAGTTAATACAATAAATGTTTCTGTTAGCTCCCTGTAATTTGCTAGATAGATTGAAATACAAATTGACAAGGGTAACATCAAACCAAGCTTTAAAGTTCTAGGACCTAGCCTTCCTAGTTTCAGAGAGGGATCTCTCAATTGTTTGTAAGGATATAGCTTTATGCTTTTAAGAGGTTGATTTTAGGCTAGATGTTAAGTACAAGTTTGTTTGTTTGTTGGTTGGGTATGATACTTTTATAGATTTTAGATAGGAAACATGGAAGATTATTAATTCATTGGGAAATGGAGTCAAAGAAGGTCACGAATGAGTTCATCAATGGTTTCAAAAGCATTTGAAATTTAACTTGGTTGGTGGATCTTGTAAGGTTATGACGGATTTATGAAATAAACATTAAGATTGAGAACAACAAACTAATAAAGGGCTGAAACAGAATCCTTTATATATTTGTAAACTGAGGGGGTTAGAAAATTGATAAGAAAAACAAGAGAATCAAAGGCATAAGCAGAGCCTAATCCATTTGATTTCAGACTGAAAAACAGATAATTAACCAATGATTCCAAGAATAGAATATTTTAGTGGCAACAATATGCAGGGCTAACCATGAATCATGTCGAAACCAATTGATCTAAGATATTCAAGAAAATAGACAAGCATAAGAAATACTTAGAGAGAAAAATACGAATTCTCTAAGATATCCTAGCAGAAGAAAACATTAAGGCAGTGAAGGACAAATAGATTTAAGGTGCCTTTAGAAAACATTTCTTAATCTAAATTCTTTGTCCTACTGCAACATAGCAAGATGGAAAACTTACAAAACATAAACAAAAGGAAACTTCACCATCAACCAAGCCTATGGATCCTGCAAACAGTCCTTCTCCATCAGCAAGCAAATCATATCATGCATGAGTTCTAAGACATCAATTTCTCTTCAAGAGATTCAAAGGACTATGTATTATTCCAGCATCAGTCATCAAAATCCAACATTTAAAATGAGTTCCAGTGTAGTATTTATACATCAAATGAGGAGGTGGAACTCTTCTAGGGTTCCAAATGTTATTAATGACAGAGTAAATACATTCCTAACCTTGATAACCATGCAAGGCATAAGGTAGGAACATCTGTAGATACCTCTCTGTTTTAATAACTCTGTCTTTACTTTCTAAAAATAAAATAGGTGAAAAGATTGACTTTAAGGCTTGTTCTTATCTTTATAATAATTTTCCTAACAGATTAAAATATCTTCTTTAGTGTAATAACTGTCAATTTTCCCTTTGAGATAGAAGGTAGGCTTATCGGTGGCAACTAGATATTTTGGAGAAATAGCTGTCTCCTGTTGATGTATTTGAGGCCTTTTAGCCTAGTTTTCCTTCATTTCATCGCTAAAATGTTTTTAAGGCCTGATCTGATTTTTTGCATTTATAACTCATCACGCTGTCTTTATATATAATCTGCGTGGTTTAAGTCTTTTAATCTCTCTTGCTTTTGACTTAACCTTTGAACTTTAATCTCTCTGATACTCTTCACTTATCTTCATTGTTTCTTCCGTTTTACTGGTGTACAGGTGGATTTCTACGCTGGAGGATTTTGAATGAATGGTCGATGCTCAGGACACATCGCCTTAAACATGGAATAAAACCCTTCTTCTCCCTTTTCTGCATTGTTTTGAGCATTCGAGGATCGTCATCTTCGGCTCTTTGTCACTTTCCTTGACTGTGGGAGAGCCAGCAACTTAAGGCCACCATTAAAACCTGCAACTAAACAATAAACAATTATAAAATCTTGCGTATAGGGTAAAAAATGCTTCAGAGGCTCAGGCGGAAGCGGAGGAGCTATGAGGAGGTAGTGGATGCAGTGGAAAAGGGCCTCATGGTGAAAAAGCATGAAAACCAGGGTCCGAAACTGAATTTGGCGTGGAGATATGCAATGGCAGTTTTGGAAAACCTGAGATGGTTTTCGCATAGGGTCTAGGTGCTAAGCAGTATTACCCCAGGCGAATGCGATAGGGCTTAGGTGTTGACACATGTCCCTCCAAAACCACCCATTTCGTGTTTAAATTGCATGCCTGGGATGTTTCGTGAGTTGGGCGCGAAGATGAATATGAACCGTCAGATCGGGTAGATCAACAGCCCAGATCTCTCCGCCAGATCGCATAAATGAAAAATGGTGTGAGGGAATGGGAAACTGCGAGAAAGCGCAGACTGTCCGATAAGGAGGATCGATAGTTGAGATTATATCGGGGAATGGCCGAAATGAGTGAATTGGGGTGAAGAAAAATCGATAATGCGAGACAGCGCAGACCATTGGACCTGAGGGAGTCAGATCAACGGTGGAGATTAACTGCGGGGGGAGTAGGTGGTACTGAAGGATCTCGCCAATGGGGTGCCTCCACAGTGAATGGGGAAATACTAGCCATCAGATCTGGAGAAGATCAACGATGGAGATTAACTACGGGGGGACTGGGGAGTACGGGCCACTTTGGTCGAGTGCCCCAGCAGTGACCCTAAGCCTTTGATCTGGGAGGAATGGACAGCTGCGATTGAATCGGGAGATCAGAAATCGGCGGAGAAGACGGTCCGGGAAGGAGGAATTAGGAGGAGCGATGCGATGGAGAAGGAAAAGTGCGATGCAACGTGGACCGTTGGATCTGGAGGATCCAAATCAACGGTGGATATTTCATCGGCAGAGGATGAACAGGTGGAAGGGAAAGGGCATAGCCCGATGCGATGCGTCGATGCAATGGGAAGGAGCGCAGACCGTCCTATCTGAGAGAGATCAACGATTGAGATTTAATCGGGGAAAAAAGGCCATCGGCGGAAGAGGAGGTGGGCGTGACCTTTTGCAGTTTGCGATGGAGCGCGGACCATTGGATCGGATGTGATCAACTGCGGAGATTTACTCGGGGTTTCGCATCAGCGACAAACACTTTTTCAAGGGAAAAAGGTCGCGGGGACTAGCAAAAAGCCGATGGGCCGATGGTCCGATGCACTTGGTCGTAGGGTGCAGTCGCATGGCAGAAAAGGGGCTCAGGTTTTAAGCCAAAGGGGCTTAAGGCCTTATATTTTAAAATGAAGGTTTTTGGCTGAAAATGAAGGCTTTTGAAGGATTTTAAGGATTTCGATAGGGGGAAAAAATGGGGTTCAAAACTTAATAAAAGGATTTTATCAGGTTTAAAGGGAATTTTGAAGGAAAATAAAGGGTTAAAAAGGGTTTTTGGAAGAAAAAGGAATGGGGGAAATGAGGGATTTTTCAAAGGGAAAATGATGGAAAAATGGCTTAGAAATAGTCTCTATTGGTATCAGCAGGGCACCTTAGAGTCTTTGATTGAAGATTTTATGAGAAATGGATAACTTAGGGATAATAAACACAGTGATATTTTTGAAACTCATAGATTTTGATGAAAATCTTGTTTTTGGAAATCCATGGACTAATCTAGCCATCATCAGATATACCATAATTTATAGATGGCTAACAGTGGCTCCACTTGGGGAGGACAACTATCTTTTTAGGTGTCCAGAACCTCAGTATTTAATCTTTTGGCTTTCAGCAGACCAGTGACTCATCCATTGGGCAAAATCTCTTTTCTTTCTTGTTGATGGCTATCTTTGGATTTAGCAATCTGCAGCATATGACATTTTTTTTAAAGCAACATCACTACCTACCCAATCCTACCTGTCCTAGCATTTGTTCTTCTGTGGGTGCACTTGGACTTGCAAACCCTCTGAAACATCAACATTTTATTCTTTTCAAAATAGGAAAAAAAACTAATCTAAGTCTATCCTTATTTCTTCCAAGGGTTTAGAATAAGTTTTTGAACTCTTTTTATTTCTACCTATACTACTATCTTTCAAGATTAAGCTTTTTGACAGATCTACATTCTTTATATTCTAAAACAGAAATTTAAAACATAGCTAAATCAGGATTAAGCAGTCTGATTTGCTATGGTGTCTATGTCTTTATGTACAAGCTGCACATAGACTTTATTTGCAGAAAAATAAAACAAAATTGTGAAGGCTTATGATCTGAAAATTATAAACATCCTTCTATCCTTTTTCCAGCTCTGGTTTTGATCTATTTAGAGCTATCTTTTTCCTTTTCTTGGTTCAGATTTTGAGTTTGTTTGAACCATTATTTTCTATCCTAATGTATTCTACTGATAAGCCAAGATTATACATTTTGACAAATCTTCTTCACTAACATATCAGCATGAAATTCAAATTTACTCAATCAGGTTTAGGCTCTATGATTGAATAATTACAAGTAGTGGCATTTGAGCTTGCACACAAACATTATTTTGCATAAAGGTAAATTAGAAAAATAAGGCCATGGTTTGTCTTTTGTGAGGCATCCTTATCTATCTCTTTGGTTCTGTTTTAAGCATGTGGAACCAATATCTTTTCAATCTCCTAATCTATCTTTATTTGAACAAGTTAAGTCTGAAATAATGTTTTATCAATCAAAGTTTCTACTAACTTATCAACATAAATTTAAAGCATGTTCAGCCATGATTAGGCTAGATGACTGAACAAGATATCATTTTGAAACAATAGTGGCATTTAGACTTGCACATTTTCAAAAAAATCTCTTTTTGGGTATGGGGTTGTACCTTTCTTCTTTTACTAATCTGCCCTCTTTTCTCCTTTTTCTATTGTTTTTGTATTTTTCTATCTTCTTGGTCAAAACAATATAAAACTAAAGGTAAAAGGATGCTCATAGTGTTGAGCTTATTTGCTTGCCTATCTACCCTAATCTATCTCGGAAATCTCTATTGTTCTATATAATACAGTAAGGCCAGTGCAGCCAGTTAAGCATTAACAAAAAAGGGTAGAAAATCTAACTGCTTGTCAGAGATAACCATAGGGTATATTGAATGCGGGTCTTCAAAACCAAGGCCACCACCAGTGGTGACAACTCCTGATGTATCTGTCTCTTGCAAAGGATAAATGCTTGGGAACTTGAGCCAATCAGGGCCTCCATATACTCTGCCACAAGATCAACAAAAACATGATGGAAACTTTCTTCTTTTAGGCCTTCCTTGACTGGTAGGCTATCTGCATCCTTAACAGCTTTAATCACTACATCTTTAGTGTAGCTCTTGAAAGCACAATCATCCTTTTCCTACACATCAAAAGGCAGTGAAATTTATTCTTGCTTTGGGGGAGGGAGACTCTCCAGAAATGCTCTAGGGTCCCTGAATTGGTATGATTGTTCTTGTGAATTCAACATTTCAATCTCAGTTTCATACTATTCAACCACCAACTCTAGGAAAATTTTCTTAAGCTCAGGTTTAGCATTGATTTTTGAGCTGAGAAGGATAACCTTTGGAGGGTCCTCACATCCAAGTTCTCCCAATTCACTTGACATTTCACAATGCAACTCTATTATGAAACTTGACTGCATTTTTGCAAATTGTTCAGAGTCTTCTATTAGTGAAGTGATTTGGTCTTTTGGGATTGTAGAGTGGCCACTATGTTGATTTTAGACTGAAAGAAAAGAAAAGTTAGCCAAATATGACAATCTTTAGAGGCGAACTGGTCTTTAACAAAGAAAACTTAATCCTCAAAGTTTCCTTGACTGAGTATGAGTGATGTTTATTGAATGCTTAGTTAAACTGAGAGGGGGGGGGGGGTGAATCAGTTTAACACACACATGAGATTTTCAAACTTTTCATCAAGATGATTTACAAATTAATTTTATAACCAACTTTAATATGTGAGCAGTCTTAATATGTTGCAGCAAGTATTAAGTTAATGTGATACCAAACTTATTATGAGAGCAACAAGCATTAATCAGATTGGATATAACATATCAACACATAGGCAATACACACAAAGACAACAAATATAAGTGGAAACCCATAAAGGGAGAAAACCACATCTTATTTTTGTTGTGATGCAAAGGCAAGCTCCAACTCCCTCTCACCACTGATTTTCTGCAGGCACCAACCTACAGGAGGCTCCAACCTCAGTCAGCTACAACTAACAGCTATCAAGCTTCAACTTGATAGGGAAGCTCCAACTTCCTTACTTAATCAAAAGAAAATATTTGTTCATTTACCTCAGATATCAACTTTGTTCTATAGCATCTCTTTCTGCTCCTCCTTTTTCTTATCTTCTCTGCCTCACTTCTTCATCCTTTGCACTCTCTAACCTTTCTCTACATATCAATGTGATATGATTTATACCATTTGTCACATAGTAATTCGTATTCCACAAGGAATCCAAAGTGAATAGCCCTCACTTTTTTCCTTCTGTCTCCTCACTTTCTTTTTCCATCTCATTTAGAAAATCACAGCAATTTATACAACTTTTAGTTTTACAGTGGAGTTTTATTTCCTATGGAGAATTGCTAGTGCATCACAACAATATAAACCAATTAATACATTTACATTTAAATACAATGACAACTCCAGCTCAACTCATTCAGTCTTTTTGGATTATTGCGTATTTGTATTTTCTGTGACTGTGTATGTCATTTTCGACTCTGCTTGCTCTCCTGTTCTCTGCCGTGGTATAACTGCCGCATATATGTAACTGTGAAATTCAACTTTCGGCGTTATAACAATACTAAAACATTTTAATACATAAAATGCCCTTACGGGCCCACTTCCCGAACTTGTTCTATTCTCCGATGTGATGTATCACCTCTCGAATACTTCCGATTGCGATTAATCGCAATCGCAACTTCCAATTATATGTTCCGATATTGTGCTCCTTCTCCAATGCGATGATTTACTGTTCACATATGGAAATACGTATGTATTGTTTAACACACACACACACACACACATACACACACACAGATATATATATATATATATATATATATATATATATATATATGCCGTTGTGCTTTCCTTTCCTCTTTAGCTTTGGTTTAATAACCTTGGAGCAAACCTGTTATTAGCCTTATCTTTTGAATGGGCCCCACATGCCAGCTATACTCTGCTCATTGATTTCAATCGCAATCGCAACATTCTCAATGCTCCTGCGATTTGGTATTTTAGATTTCCACCGATGCGATTAGCAAAGGCCCACCATATAGTCAATCGAATCATCTCCATCGTCCATCCCTCGGTGAATCCGACGGCTATCATCCAATCACTAAGTCCCAATCAGAACTTTCAGTTTGGTCGATACTCTTTCACCTCTGATGCGATGAATCACTCCGATGTGCTTTAATTCGAAATTCAAACAGATATAAGTTTCATCATTTATAAGTGAATCGGGTCTGCTGCTTCAATCAAAACTTTTGTTAATATGTTCCTCTATCATTAGTTTCTCTGATGCGATACTCGAGTGTCCCACCATGTGGTACTTCATTTATTTTAGCTCGAACCATAGAGCGCTACTTATAAATATATATATATATATATATATATATATATATATATATATATATGCTTTGGTCCTTTGTATATAAAGCGCAACATATATAAAGTGGTGCATATATATAAACTTTCTTCTTCAGCTTTAATGTATCCTCCAGCTTGGGTTAGGATTCTCAGAATTTCATGTAGGGGGTCCCACTTGTGTATTAAATTTGGTTTATATTCAAGCATTAACATAAGGTTTCGGGCCCATAGATTATATATCCTCATACCGACTCATATCAACATACATATATGAAATCAACCTTGAATAGCTCAATAACCCAAAGGTTCTCACCCTGGCAGAGTTCGACCCACTATATATATAAATGCTCCAGGCTTACCCTTCGTATGATATATTGTAAGTCCAAGCCACAACTTTGGTTAGCGCATTATATGTGCAATTGTATATATGCCACCACCGCACTATCAACTCACTCCATACCCTTCCATGCCCAAGGTTCCATTATCTCGTACCAACCAATATGTATTAGCATATATATATAATTCCCCGACCAGTTTGAAGACCAATGTATTAACTTTAATATATGTCCAGCCCACACCTCATTTCATATAGGTTTCAACTTTATCATAGTATATAAATATATATCACCCATTGAATATCAAACCCATATATTAAATTAAAATGTTGGCCCCACAGCTACTTTTCTCGAGTTAACTCTCGTCCATCGCGCGATCGTGACCACCGTTGATTCCCCAACACCTTTGACTAGACGGATAGAACGCTTATCACGTTTTTTCAATCTCCGAGTGTTAACGCTCCAAATTCACACGAAAAAAGTTGTATTTGGAAACCGCTTTAGGACACATGGCCATCAATGACATATATCGCGTTCATTTTTACAATATTGCTTACCACTTCAACTATAGCGCGAACCCACTGGTTTTTGAGCGCCGGTTTTACTGTTCACGTTCAGGGTTTCATTTTTATTCATCGTTCCGCTTCATCAAATTCTTCGCGCCTTCGTAAATATATACTTCGTTCAAAGGTTTCATTTCATATTTCTTCAACACTTCAATATATGAACTCTGCCTTAACACATAAACTCCTGTTTCATTGTTATTTTAATATAACACTACCATAAGGTTTAACACTTGTGTTACATTTTTATTTCTTAACTCTTGGTATTAACCCTTATACACAAAGCCTTGGTTCCGCCCTTCCTATACGATTTCGCATCTTCTGTAATCATTTCACTGTTGGTTAATGGCTCTACCTCTGTGTTCTCTGTCTCCGCTTCTGCTACTCTGCATCCTCTGGTTTTGCCTCCTTTCTCTTTCTCTGCGTCCTCTGCTATTCGACCATTTCATTTCTATAGTCTTCTTCCGCATGTCTCCTTTGCCATCTATGCTGTCTCCTTTGCTCTGCTTTGCTTCTCTTTTTGTTGCGCTGTCTCTGTAAATAAACTCTCCCTCTGTTCTTCTCATGCTCCCTATAAATGTTACTATACCATTTACCAAAAACCTGTTGTCTTCTCCTTTGCTTCTGTTGCTATCCTTTTCCATCAATGACAATACTTCTAACAGTCTCCCCCTTTGGCATTGATGGCAATACGCTTCCTCTGCTTGCCTTTTAGGACTCTTTCTTATGTTGCTTGCTCTTCCTCCCCCTTTGAAATCAATGGCAAGGGGTTTCTCATTTCCATGTTGCTTTTAAATCTTGTCCATGTTGCTCTGATCTTGAGGACCTGTTTCTTGCTTTCCTTGCTAACTGATCTCCCCCTGGAATGATATTTTCGTTTCTGTTATCCCTCTGAACCAATGCTTTCTTTTCATGTCAGAGAGTAGCATCTACAGATACTACCCATAGTCTATCTCTAAAATACTCAAATGGTTCTCTAGCAAGAGGTTTGGTAAACATATCTGCTGTTTTTTCTTTTGTTGGCACATACTCTAGCTTCACTACCTTCGAGCTACTTGTTCTCGGAGAAAATGATACTTGATTGGGATATGTTTAGTTTTTGAATGAAGCACAAGATTTTTTGATATGCTTATAGCACTTGTGTTATCACATTTGATAGAGATAGGTTCATCAATGCTTACCTTCATGTCTTGGAGGGTTTGCTTCATCCACATGACTTGTGTGCGACATGTTGTTGTTGCTATGTATTCTGCTTCTGCTGTAGATAGAGAAATAGAAGTTTGTTTCTTACTTAGCCATGCCACCAGAATTTCTCCTAGATATAATGCACCTCCACTTTTGCTTTTCCTGTCATCCACACAGCTGGCCCAATCTGCATTTGTGTATGCTGTCAAAGTGAAGCTTTTTCCTTTTGGATACCAAAGTCCATGCTGTGCAATTCCTTGTAGATATTTGAGTATTCTTTTGACTGCTAGAAGGTGATTTTGTTTAGGTGCTGCTTTATATCTATCCACAAGTCCTACTACCAACATAATTTTTGGTCTTGATGTTGTTAGGTACAGCAGAATTCCTATCATGGATCTATAAAGTCTTTGATCTATATCAGCAGATTCATCATTAGTACATAGCTTGCATCCAATGATCATGGGAGTTGACACAAGTTTGCAGTCTTCCATTTTGAACTTTTTCAACATCTCTTTTAAGTATTTTTCCTGTGAGATGAATGTACCTGTGTTCTTTTGATGAATTTGAATTCCCAAGTAGAAACTGAGCTCTCCAATCATAGACATCTCAAACTCTAATTTCATCTCTTCAGCAAATCCTTTTGCTAGCTCATCTTTGTTGCTTCCAAACATAATGTCATCAACATATACTACAACAATTAGGAGTTCATTTCCATGGGCTTTTATGTATAGATTGTTGTCTACTCCACCTCTCTTAAAGCCTTGTTTTTGCAAACACTTATCCAGTCTTGAGTACCAAGCACGAGGAGCCTGTTTCAGTCCATATAGAGCCTTCTTTAGTCTGCACACATAGTCTTCTTTGTTTGTTAATGAGAAACCTTCTAGTTGTTCCATGTAGACTTCTTCTTCTAGATCTCCATTCAGAAATGCAGATTTCACATCCATTTGATATACCTTGAAGTTTTGGTAGCATGCAAAGGCCAGAAACATTCTGATAGCTTCCATTCTGGCTATAGGGGCAAATGTTTCATCATAATCAAGTCCTTCGATTTGTGAATATCCTTTGCAAACAAGTCTGGCTTTATTCTTGATTACCTGTCCTTGCTCATTCATTTTATTCTTGAATACCCATTTTGAGCCTATGATATTTTTCTCAGTGGGTCTAGGAACTAATTCCCAGGTATTGTTCTTCTCAATTTGATCCAATTCTTCATTCATAGCATTCACCCAATGCTTGTCCTTGATAGCTTCATCAAACTTCTTTGGCTCTATTTGTGATAACATAGCTATGTATACCTCTTCTGTCTATTCAGTTAGCTGCCTTCTTGTCTGGACTCCTACACTCTTGTCTCCAATGATCTGATCTTATGGATGGTTATTTTGAGTGTATCTTAAGGGGGATTTTGAGCTCAGCTCAGCATCTTCTGTTGGCCTTCTTGTTTCATCATCATCTTGGTTTTCTTCTTCATGATTGTCTGAAGGACTGCTACAGTCTGTACTTTCTGTCTTGTTTGGAAGTTCTTCATCAAATCCTACATCAATGCTTTCCACGATTTTTCAAAGAGCCTTGTTGTAGCACCTGTACCCTTTACTTTTGGATGCATATCCCAGAAATATCCCTTCATCTGCTCTTGCATCAAATTTCCCCAGATTTTCATCATTATTCTTTATGTAACACTTGCTTCCAAAGACTCTAAAGTGCTTGATTGAAGTTGGTTTACCATGCCATAGTTCATAGGGAGTCTTGTCACTGCTTGGCCTTAAATGAGCTTTGTTTAGGATATGCACGGCTGTGTGTACTGCTTCTGCCCAGAAGGTTTGAGGAACATTACTCTCTTGCATCATAGCTCTGGCAATTTGTTGTACAGATCTGTTTTGTCTCTCTACTACTCCATTCTGCTGAGGTGTCCCTGCAATAGTAAATTGTTGCTTTATGCCATGTTCATTGCATAGGTCTGCAAAGTCATAATCTGTGAATTCACCTCCTCTGTCTGATCTAATGCATTTTAGCTTGCATCCTGTCTGATTTTCTGCTAAAGCTTTGAATATTTTGAATTTTTCCAGAGCTTCCGATTTATTCTTGAGAAATGCAACCCATGTCATTCTGGAGAAATCATCTATTATCAGCATGAAGTAGGATTCTCCACTTGGTGTTTTAGTTCTTGCAGGTCTATGTGCACAAGCTGGAGTGGTCTTCTAGTTGATAACTCATCTTTGGCCTTAAATGATGTGCAGGTTTGTTTGCCTAATTGACATGATTTGCATATGGTATTAGAAGGCCTTTTTATTTCTGGCATGTCTCTGACAGCTTTCTTCTTGCTCAGTCTGATGATATGATCGAAGCTGAGATGTCCCAATCTCCTATGTCATAACCATGACTCCTCAAGTTTGCTAAGATGGCATGCTTCATCATCCTCTTTCACTATGTAAACATTACTCTCTGTTCGAACACCTTTGAGCAGAGTCTTACCTATGGTGCTTGATCTGACTTTACAGTCTTGTGCTCTGAAAAGAACTTCGCAGCCTTTATCACATATTTGACTGACACTCAGCAAATTTTCTTTCATCCCATCTACAAATAGTACATCTTGGGCCTTACCTCTGCCATTATCTAAACTGACTGGGCCCTTTCCCTTGATTTTTCCTGATTTTTCATTGGCAAAAGTAACATTACCAGTTTTCTTTTCGTCAAAAGTTATAAATTTTCTTCTGTCTCCAGTCATATGTTTTGAGCAGCCACTGTCCAGATACCATTGGCTTTTCAAGTCTTTAGCAGTTAGAGCCAGGTCACACTTATTCACCTTCTTTTTCCACTGGAAGCATCCTTTTGTTTGGTATCTTTTGTGAGATGATGAATCACATCCTCTCAAAGGACATTTGGAAGGCATATGTCCAATTTTATTGCATACACAACATTTGATCATAATTTTTGCAGAATTGTGAGTATGAACAAAATTTCTTTGATTCATAAACCCCCTTGAGGTGTTGAACATCAATCTTTGTCCATATTTTCTACACTCAATGATTTTATGGCCAAATTCCTTACAATAAAAATAGTAACCATAGAAACTATTTGCATACCTGATGTAAGGTTGTCTTCTCCATTTGTTTGCTTGAGACAGTCTCTTCACTGTTTGCATCTTTTGCTGGTTTGAATTACTCCTCCTTGCATGACAGTATGCAGCAATGTGTCCCAGCTTGTGGCAGACATAACAGGTGGCATTCTTCATAGGAGGGAAGAATCTCCTTTGATGGCTTCCAAATTTGACATACTCAGGGGTATATGATCCTTTTTCTGTTGTCTTAGTATTTATTTCATTCTTTGTTATTAGAGGTTTCTTCTGGTTTCTGTCTCCCTCATTACATGTTTCTTCTTTTGTAGGAATTATTTGAGCTGCTTCATCAGCCTTCTTTGCTTTTACAAAAATAATATTTTTGTTTTCCTTTTCTTTGCTTTTACTTGATTCTCCTTCATAGCCTATTCCAGTTTTTATAAGAGGAGATCTTTGAGCATCCAGAATTTCGTTCAACTTACCAGAGCTTGTTGTTTGAGAAGAATTTATAGACACTTTCCTTTGAGCATTTTCTAATTTCTTCCTCGGACATACTACTTCTTCTTCCAACTTCTCTTGTTCCTGAGTTTTATCCTTGATTTGCTTAAGTAACATTTCTTCTATCTTCTTGGCTTCTTCAAGCTCTAACTTCAGCTGCATGAGGACTTTTGATTTTTTCTCTTCTCTTACATACTTGAGGAGAATGTCCTTTTGTTTTCTACACTTCAGTTTGAGTCTGTCAATCTCCTCCAGGGCACTTCTTAGCTCCCCCTCAAGGTCAAATTCAACTTCTTCTTCATCTTCTAGCAGGAGTCCTTCAAGTTCTTCTATTGCCATCAATAAAAAATCAGAGGTTCCTTCTTCACTTGAGGGTTCATCTGAGTCTTCAGAAGCACTGTTGTCTTGTTGAACATAGTAATATTTTCTATTGAATTTATTTCCTTTCTGCCAGTTCTTTGATGTAGTTTTCTCTGATTCATGAGCCTGATTCCTTGCTTTCTTATGAGGACACTTAGCAGCATAGTGTCCAACTCTTCCACAGTTAAAGCATTTGAACGGAATTTTACCTTTATATTTACCTGATCCTCTGTCGAGTTTCTTGACAAACTTGGCCTCTTCTTCATCAGAGCAAGAACATATATCTTCCTTTTCTTCTTTATTATTTTATGTTTTAAAAGCTGCCTCCCTCGCACTTGGCTTCTTTTCTGGGAGTCTCATCTCATAGGCTATAAGATTTCCAAGTAACTAGTTCATGGTAAAGGTTTCCCAATCAGTTGTTTCTTCTATTGCAGACACCTTGGGGTTAAAACTAGGTGGAAGAGATCTTAGAATATTTTGTACAATTACACTTTCTGGTATGGTTTCTCTGAGAGCTTTCATATTGTTAACAATTTATGCAACTCTTAAGAAGAAGCTGCCAACATCTTCATCATCATTCATTTTTAAATTTTCAAATTGAGCTCTATATACTTGAAGTTTGGCTGTCTTTACCTTTTTATTTCCCTCATGGATGTTTTCAAGGGTATCCAACATATCTTTGGCAGTCTTGTTTTGCATTACTTTGATAAATTCAACCTCACATAGTCAATTTAAGATTTCATTCATGGCCTTTGCATTTGCTAAAAATTCTTGTTTAGCTTCTCTCTCTGGGTCAGTGGACTTTCGGGCATATCCAAATTCCACAGCAGCCCAAACCTCTATTCCTAGATACATTATGTATGCTCTCATTTTGATTTTCCAGAAGGCATAATTAGCACCGGTGAAAAAAGGGGCTTTATTGGTTGAGCTTCCTTCCTGACTAGCCATCCTGGCGACCTAGGATCTCCTTTCAGTGGTTAAACTGGTACAAAACAAATTGCCTCTGATACCAATTTTTGAATGCTTAGTTAAACTGAGAGGGGTGGGGGGTGAATTAGTTTAACACATACATGAGCTTTTCAAAATTTGATTTACAACTTAATTTTATAACCAAATTTAATATGTGAGAAGCCTTAATATGTTGCAGCAAGTATTAAGTTAATGTGATACCAAACTTATTATGAGAGCAACAAGAATTAAGCAGATTGGATAGAACATATCAACACATAGGCAATACACACAAAGACAGTAGATATAAGTGGAAACCCATAAAGGGAGAAAACCACATCTTATTTTTGTTGTGATGCAAAGGCAAGCTCCAACTCCCTCTCACCATTGATTTTCTCTAGGCACCAACCTATAGGAGGCTCCAACCTCAATCAGCTACAACTGATAGCTATCAAGCTTCAACTTGATAGGGAAGCTCCAACTTCCTTACTTAATCAAAAGAAAATATTTGTTCATTTACCTCAGATATCAGCTCTATTCTGTAGCATGTCTTTCTTCTCCTCCTTTTTCTTATCTTCTTTGCCTCACTTCTTCATACTTTGCACTCTCTAACCTCTCTCTGCATATCAATGTGATATGCTTTATACCGTTTGTCACATAACAGTTCGTATTCCACAGGGAATCCAAAGTGAATATCCCTGACTTTTTTCCTTCTCTCTCCTCACTTTCTTTTTCCAGCTCATTTAGAAAATCACAGCAATTTATACAACTTTTAGTTTACAGTGGAGTTTTATTTCCTACGGAGACTTGCTAGTGCATCACAACAATATAAACCAATTAATACATTTACATTTAAATACAATGAGAACTCCATCTCAACTCATTCAATCTTTTTGGATTACTTTGTATTTGTCTTTTCTAGTGACTGTGTATGTATTTTTTGACTCTGCTTGCTCTCTTGTTCTCTGCTGTGGTATAACTGCCACATATATGTAACTGTGCAATTCAACTCTTGGCGTTATAGAAATAATAAAACATTTTAATAGATAAAATTCCCTTACGGGCCCACTTGCCAAACTTTCTCTATTATTTGATGTGATGTATCATCTCTAGAATACTTCCGATTGTGAGTAATCGCAATCACAACTTCCAATTATATGTTCCGATACTGTGCTCCTTCTCCGATGTGATGATTTACTATTCACATATGGAAATACGTATGTATTGTTTAACACACACACACAGATATATATATATATATATGCATGCCGTTGTGCTTTCCTTTCCTCTTTAGCTTTGGTTTAATAACCTTGGAGAAAACCTGTTATTAGCCTTATCTTTTGAATGGGCCCCACATGCCAGCTATACTCCGCTCATTAATTTCAATCGCAATCGCAACATTCACAATGCTCCTGTGATTTGGTCTTTTAGATTTCCGCCAATGCGATTAGATTAGGCCCATGATATAGTCAATCGAATCATCTCTGCCATCCATCCCTCGGTGAATCCAACGGCTATCATCCAATCGCTAAGTCGCAATCGGAACTTTCAGTTTGGTCGATACTCTTTCACCTCCAATGCGATGAATCACTCCGATGTTCTTTAAATCGGAATTGAAACAGATATAAGTTTCATCGTTTATAAGTGAATTGGGTCTGTTGCTTCAATCGAAACTTTTGTTAATATGTTCCTCTACCATTAGTTTCTCCGATGCGATACTCGAGGGTCCCACCATGTGGTAATTCGTTTGTTTTAGCTCGAACCATAGAGTGCTAATTATAAATATATATATGCTTTGGTCCTTTGTATATAAAGCGAAAAATATATAAAGCATTGCATATATATAAGCTTTTTGCTTCAGCTTTAATGTATCCTCTAGCTTGGGTTAAGATTCTCGGAATTTCATGTAGGGGGTCCCACTTGCGTATTAACTTTGGTTTATATTCAAGCATTAACATAAGGTTTCGGGCCCACAGCTTATATATCCGCATACCGACTCATATCAACATACATATATGAAATCAACCTTGAATAGCTTAATAACCCAAAGGTTCTCACCCTGGCAGAGTTCGACCCACTATATATATTAATGCTCCAGGCTTACCCTTCGTATGATATATTGTAAGTTTAAGCCACAACTTTGGTTAGCACATTATATGTGCAATTGTATATATGCCACCACCGCACTATCAACTCACTCCATACCCTTCCATGCCCAAGTTTCCATTATCTTGTACCAACCAATATGTATTAGCATATATATATAATTCCCCGACTAGTGTGAAGACCAATGTATTAACTTTAATATAAGTCCAGCCCGCACCTCATTTCATATAGTTTTCGACTTTATCATAGTATATAAATATATATCACCCATTGAATATCAAACCCATATATTAAATTAAAATGTCGGCCCCATAGCTACTTTTCTCGAGTTAACTCTCGTCCATCGTGCGATCGTGACCACCGTTGATTCCCCAACACCTTTGATCAAACGGATAGAATGCTTATCGCATTTTTTCAATCTCTGAGCGTTAACGCTCCAAATTCACGCGAAAAAAGTTGTATTTGGAAACCGCTTTAGGACACGTGGCCATCAATGACATATATCGCGTTCATTTTGACAATACTGCTTACCACTTCAAATATCCCGCGAACCCACTGGTTTTTTAGCGTCGGTTTTACTGTTCATGTTCAGGGTTCCGTTTTTATTCATGGTTCCGCTTCATCAAATTCTTCGCGCCTTCGTAAATATATACTCCGTTCAAAGGTTTCATTTCATATTTATTCAACACTTCAATATATGAACTTTGCCTTAACACATAAACTTCTGTTTCATTGTTATTTTAATATAACACTACCATAAGGTTTAACACCTGTGTTACGTTTTTATTGCTTAACTCTTGGTATTAACCCTTATACACAGAGCCTTGGTTCCGTCCTTCCTGTACGATTCTGCATCTCCTGTAATCATTTCACTATTGGTTTACGGCTCTGCCTCTGTGTTCTCTGTCTCTGCTTCTGCTGCTCTACCTCCTCTGGTTCTGCATCCTTTCTCTGTCTCTGCGTCCTCTGTTGTTCGACTGTTTCATTTCAACAGTCTTATTTTTCCTGTCTCCTTTGCCATATATGCTGTCTCCTTTGCTCTGCTCTGCTTCTCTTTTTTCTGCCCTGTCTCTGTAACTAAACTCTACCTCTGTTCTTCTCATGCTCCCTGTAAATGTTACTATACCATTTGCCAAAAACCTGTTGTCTTCTCCTTTGCTTCTGTTGTTGTTCTTTGCCATCAATGACAATCATTCTAACAATGTTATGATAGAATGGGTTTCCCAGTGGAGTCTTTAGGTCTATTGAGAGTTTTGGAGTCGCCAAGTGGAGGATTTAAAAAAAAATTGAAATGGGTTTCTGTCCACCATCAGCATGATTGGTATTGCTCAATGCATTCCTGGGAGAGTTTACAAGGACTAGTGAAGTAATAGGCCTACCGGAGGCCAGTGGAGTCACTAGGTGGAAATTTTTAGCTCTTTTGGAGGTAAAATATTCTATGGCCCACCACCAATGTTTATTATGAAACCAATCTGAAATTTCTTTGGGGTTTTCTGAGTTTCTATGGTTATTGAAGGACTTAGTGAGTCTACAAGAGTTCGCTAGACTATTATGTACTCAGAGGTCCCACCGTGATCGCCACTATGTTAGCTGGTGATGAGGTGGAAAATTCACTAGATATTCTTTAACAAGGGTTTCTGAAGTCCTAAGGAATACTTAGATTGTCACTAACTTAGAAGGTCCCACCGTGATCGCCACTATGTTAGCTCCCCGTAATTTTCTAGATTGATTGAGATACAAATTGACAAGGGTAAGATCAAACCAAGATTTAGAGTTCTAGGACCTAGCCTTCCTAGTCTCAGAGAGCGATCTCTCAATTTTTTGTAAGGATATAGCTTGATGCTTTTAAGAGGTTTATTTTAGGCTAGATGTTAAGTACTAGTTTGTTTGTTTGTTGGTTGGGTATGATACTTTGATTGATTTTAGATAGGAAACATGGAAGACTATTAACTCATCGGTTCCTTGACATAATCAATTGGAAAAATCGATGAAAAATCATTTTCAAATCTATCAAGTTCAGGTAAAAACAAAGATCTATGGTGTATATCATCCCAAGGTGATTCATCCATAGACAAAATTTCACGAATACTTTCATCAATATAAAACACTTGTTGAAAAGGATCGGAAATAGATTTCAAGGCTGAGCTTGATAGTGAAGAAGATTCTTTAGTGACCACATTCATTGGATCAATATTATTTGAAGGTGTGTTAAAAAATGACTGTACCTGTTGGACGGATAAATCGTTCTTGCGGACAAGACCGATCTCCCTAGTACTAAAGTATCTAGCAACAAACAGCCAAATAAACTAATCTTTCTCTAAGCATATATGATTTACAAATAACTCTATAGAGGTGCAAAAGACCTACCTTATGTCCAGCGCTTTTTTGAAGTTGTTGTTGTCCCTCGTGCACTTGAAGGAGTTTTCTTCGTAAACCTGTAGTCACAAACAAGCAAAATATTACATAGCACCTGTATAGACATCATCATAAACCATGCTTATCATAGTGATCAAGGAATCTATGAAATAAACCATTAATAGACAACTTATTGAGAAAAATGAGTATATTTGTATTAATTTCAAAAGAAAGAAAACCTTACAACCTGAGCCTTGATGTTGCACAGGTCTTCCCGGGGTCCGAAGCAGGAGTCTCCTCTACTTTGACAAGCTCTACACTCTTACAATCAAGACAAATAGAGGTATGTAATCTCTCCTCACAAAATTCTTGTTTAACTGAGTCTGAATCTCAACAGCACTTATCCTCAAATATTCTAAAGCTTCTAACTCCTTTTGAGGCTACCCAATGCCTCTTTTTATAGTGGAAAAGAGGAGGTTTTTCTGTTCCAAATATGAAGGGATAGAATCCTCCTTCAAAGGGATAAGCTCCTCACATCAAGGGGTTAGCTCCATAAGGTAAGGGATACATGCACCTTATCAAAGCGTACTCATCCCCGAAAATTCTCGTCTAGAATCTTCTAGAATTAATCTCAAATCAATTTTTTATCTTTACTTTCTCGCCTTTTTGAGTTTTACAGGAGTCCGCATCTATAACACATAGAAAGTGCGTTTCAGGCCCACAGTAGAGCTGAATATTAGGTGCGGGACCGCAGGAAATGTATAGATAAAGTGCGATACCAAAGTTTAAGAGATTTTTAGGAACTTTTCTCTGATTTTCAAGGCTTGATATGAAGAACTGATATGTTAGACTTGCAAAAGGAGGAAGTATGAGTTATAATGAGCTCATACTCATAGCAGAATGTCAGGATGACAATTTTTAGTGTAACAGATTGCCCCCTAAAGTGCAAAGTCTGGAATAGATGAAACTGAAGTCTGTCATATATGAAGAGTGTAGTACTTTATCATTTCAAGGATCATCCTGTGGACACCCCAGTCGGAACCTGTAAAAACATTCAATGCAAAATATATGTATACATATCATCGCTGAGGTAGGCATTCCTATACTCAGATCAAAACTAACTAGAACTAACTTAAATTGTTCTGATACAGGAATGATTTTGAATACATCACAGTATAAACATGTGTAGACACAGTATGGACGCAACCATCTGTTTATAAATAGTCTACTGTATGAATGATAACAAAATTCCTCGCAACCTGGATGGTAGAAACTAGATCCAGGGTCTTGATTTTCGCATCTCGAACTAGTATGATTCTATCCATGTGAATAAATGTGTTGAAGTTGAACATGGTAGAAACCACTTGATTACCAGTCAATGATGTAAACTGTTAACAAGTGTGAGAGAAACCACCAGTAATGTCAATGGCTCTCAAAGTACTCAGTACAATCCATGAAATGTGAATGAATGAGCTGAATTCGAACATCTCACGGAATCATTGGATCGAAGATCAATGATGCAACCTGTCGTTGAAGGCGAGAAACTTGCCATTAAGGCATGCAGATTTCAAGGTACTGAAGATTTCTGGATCAACTTCCTAGATAATGAGCTGTCGTCGATAGAAAGTGATATGTCGTAGGCAAGCCCACAACATGAAATCATAGATCAATTTTTGAAAATATATTGGCAAGTACTGACTCAGGGATGGTCAAAAATGGATGACAGATATTTTGCAGATGAAAATTTTATTTGAACTATCCTCTTGAACACATAGCGACACTGCAAATGGCTTGGTGACAATTGACCCAAAGCTAATTCCCAAAAACCGGCTGAAGACTTTCAATGTGGGTTGATTAATTGTTAGGCAAAGGATTTCCCAACCCAAGTAAATAAAAGTGTCGTGTTCAAGAGTAGTTGACTAGATTTTCGAAAATCAAAATACAACAAACACGCCCATTTTTCTCTTTTTTCCCCCACCATTTCTGGCAAGTACCTCTTTATTTTTGGCAAGCTTGAGGAGGATAACATTTTCTTGTTTATAAGCTCATCCTTCAGATAAGTCCAACTTAGTTTAATATTCAAACCCTAAGAAGGAGTGGTTCATTCCTGTTTTAAAATGGAACAGGTCCTTTACTGTTAAATTTTAACGAGTCCAGTATAGGAGAAACTCGGTGTTTTTCAATTTTAGGGAGTCAAAAGAAAAAACTTAAGAAAATTCCAAGGGTGTACTTTTTCATAAATTTAGTCTCTCGAGCCCGAAAAAGGATAAAATAATGCGGGAGAGAACTCTATTGACAGTATTTAGTCAACGTATACCTTTTTCGTAAATAGTCCATTTCAGTTCGTAAAAGGGGTAAACTTATACTGAAGGGACGATCATTCATTTACTTTAACGAGTTTGAATAATCAAGTGCTCGGCAATATTTTCATGTTTAGAGAGTCTTAAAAGGGCTTAAAAGAGGACTCCAATGTTTCGCTTTTTCGTAAATTTTTGAAAGAGTTCGAAAAAGTGATAAAAGTATGCTCTTTGTTGAAAAATGATCAGTTTTCCTGAAAAATCCAATTTCTTCACAAAAACATGAAACATTACACATGCCTGTTTAAGATAAGTAAAAATGCTTTCAAAAATACCCTTTTTAAAGTGAAAAAATAAAAAAATTAAAAATTCATCTATTCGAAAAAACTTATAAAAAGGACTTTTTCAATTTCATTTTTACTGTTCAGTTTCAGAGTGAAAAGTAAAAAGCTTTTGGGTAAGAAAGTTCCTATGAAGATTCTGGAAAATTCATCCAGTGAAATCGAGAAACGTCAGTCCCAGGTAATCCACAACTTCTTAATCTTGTATTTCATCCGTTTACAATTCAGTTTTAGGCTTTAGATTTTATTTTTAGGGAAAAATATGGTTTAAAAATCTGCCCGCGGGGGTCCGCAGGTGAGACACATGGTACCTGCGGACCCCGAATTTTTTCTATATAGAAAAAAGACGTGGGTCCACACTCATCACACAGAGCGCGTGCATTTCTACGCACTGTGTATAAAGGCTAAGTGCGGCCCCCGCGTTTATATTTAAAACTCAAATTTCTCATTTGCCACCCAAAACTTTCCAAATTAGATTTTTCTAACTTGTATTTTTATGCATTGTAGGAGTAACAAGATGTTGATTTGGAGAGAACGCGAACATGAGGACATGGATGATGCCGCAATGCTCCATCTGCCCACAATGCAAGCATTAAAAGCATGTGGTATATACAAATTCTGGGCCATCCAAGGGATGAGGGCACATGTAGACCTCCTGACATGGCTGGTAAATAGGTGGAATCTGCAGGACCAGTGTTTCATTATTGGTGGCCACCGGCTCGAAATTGAGCTGGAGGATATTTATTTTCTGACTGGTTTGTCCAAAAGGGGCGAACAAGTTTCTCTGTTTGGGACTAGGCCAGGTGGCCAGTCTGTCGCTAGTCTTCAACTAGAGTTCTGTAATGATTAGGCAAACCCTAGGGACAAACGGATTGACATAAAAAACATCATCCGTCTCGAGTTGAAAGTTATTGAATTTACTGTTACCAGACTGTGTGGGAGTGTTGCGCTGTATGTGTCTACCGGTTCCCAAATGCGTATTGATGTGGACTGTTTTCGCGGCACCATTTTCAACTGGTGCGAAGCTGTGTTGGCCAATATAAAAGGCCAATTGACTAGAGCGAAGAATGGTAAACAAAACAACTTTGGATATGGATCCATTTTCCTTACCTTTGCTCTAGAGAGGATCCCCATGCTAGCTCCACAGAGTATTTCTGTTGATGTTGGTCAAGTTCGAGAACGTAGGATGACTTGTTGGGTCGCACTGATGGCCTGTCACAGTATTGAGGGCTCTGAGATTGTTCGATTTCCTCCTTCATATTTTCGTTGGCTGGATCACAACTAGTAAATATAGAGTACGGATAGATCTATGTCGATTACCGAGAGATGACTCTCCCCAAGAAGGGAACAAGGATGAATCAAAATCATTTCAATTTCTAAGTTCTATTTTTTTTTATTTTTTGATCGTCTTTGAAGCTAATAACAAAAGTTTTGAATGCATGTGGGCCCATTGCCGACCAGCCCATCTCCAACCTTATGAAAGAAGACAACCAGTTGCAGCCGCACCAGCCCCAGCAGGCCAATCAACAGAAATCCTGACTGATTTAGAGCATCATCTAGAGTGTTTGACTCTAGATATTCCAGAGACAAACATAGATGACATTCCACTTAGATTGCAGAGATATGTGATTGGTGTTTCAGGACCTTTTAGGAGGTTCTTGTGTAGGGTGGCCCGGGCAGTGGTTTCTTATCGTGATCACCATTAGTGATGGGATGATCATGTTGTAGACTCATATTTTTGACCTTTTGTGTTACCATTTTCCGATCATAAGGTGTTTCCAACATATGATTGAAGACGATGTATATTTTTTGAAAACACTTCTATCCTATGATATATCACTATTTACTGGCTATCTGTGTATATGTTATGAATGTTATTTTGTTTTTACTGTTTTTTTATCATTGCAAATGTCGATTTATCATACTAGAAGCAACTGCATCTGCTAAAGTATTTAAATGTCTTGGAATATGTTGATATTCAATGTAATCAAATTCACGTTCCAAGAGACGAACTCTTAAAAATAACCGTAATAGCACTGGATTTCTAATGGTATAAACCCTGTTAAGCTGTAATACAACAAGTTCAGAATCCAACCTAACAATCAAACTCCAAATTCCAAATGATATGGATTCATACAATAACTCAATCACTGCACTATATTCGGCAATGTTGTTTGTTGTTTGACCAAGGCTTACCCCATGCATGGAAACTAACTCGTCAGAGGGTGAATAGATAACCCAAGCTGCGGAAGAAATGTTCTGTGTACTACTACAAGCACCATCGGCAAAACCAATGTAGGTTTGAAGAGACGTCGACATCTGCAATATCAAGAGTAAAAAATCAGATAAGCAGTAATAGTGATAAAAACACACTTCTAAACTAGGCACACTTTTCTAATCTAAGACACACCAACAGTAAAGAAATCTAACCTAATAAAAAATCTCCACACCAAGTTTAAGCATAATATCAGTTCAGATATAGCCCATTTCTAGGTTTATCTAAAGGGACACCATCAAAATCTATTAGCTCATAGGCCCCTTTTGCCAGCTTTCGCTTGACAATGAAAGGACCATGCCACATAGGCACGAATTTCCTAGCTCCTAGCTTATCATTGGCTTGATCATAAACTAAGACTAGGTCTCCTTATAAAAAAATTCGAGGGGTAACACTTCTATCATAATGAGCTTTTATTCTTTTGACATGAGCCTCGTTTGCTATTGCAACGTTTCTCTGATTCTCATCCAATTGAGATAAGTATAAAAAACGTTTCTCCTCTTCAGACGTAGCTGGGAGTAATTCTATGGCTAATTTCAAAGACGGAATTTTGCATTCAATCGGCAACACAACTTCCAAACCGTAAACGAGTTGAAAGGGAGTGAAACCAGTTGATGTTTTGACTAAGGTTCGATATGTCGAAAGTGCTGAAAACAACATGGAATTCCGATTCGTTTTGTGAATACCAATAATTTATTTAATCATGGTGACTAAAACTTTATTTATGGCTTCGACCAGATCATTGGCTTGCGGATAATATGGAGTGGAACTATCGTGGCGTAGGCCAAGTTGATTCATAGTCTGGCCTATCATGACATTCAAAATGACTTCCAAGATCCGTAATTATGGCTTGAGGAACACCGAACCTAGCAATTATGTGATTAAATACGAAAGTTGCGTGTAGCCTATTGGCTGCCTGAAAATGCAGGCATCGCCTCTAGCCCACTTAGTAAAATAATCTAATCGCTAAGATAATATATGCATGCCCCGCCGAGTGAGGGTTGCATAAACTATGTAATAAAGTCGTATACCTAATTTTTCGAATGATCCTAAAATTGAAGAATTATGGGATGAAGAGGAGCGGGTGGCGCGTGCATTTTACGATCAAAAAGTTGACAATTATGGCATTTTCGGATGACATAAATACAATCTTTGAATAACGTTGGCCAAAAATAACCAGCGCACAATATCTTTTGGGTTGTGGCATACCCAGACATATGACCACCACATGCTCCAGAATGGCAGTCATTTAAAACCTTTTCAGCTTCTTCATGAACAAGACAGCGTCGAAAAACCGAATCCGCACCACGATGATGGAGTGTATCACCAATAATATTATACTGTTGGGATTGGAAGCGTATTTTCCATCGCTGAGATCATGAAATTTCAGGCCAAAAATATTGGGTTTGGAGATAAATAATAATATCTCCATACCATGGATCAAGAGTACTGATAAGAAACAAAGATTCGTCCGCAATGGGCTCCTCTGCCACTGTTTCAGTATCAGTAGAGGGGAAATCACACATCAGTTCCGCAAAGACAAAAGATTTCTTTGCCTTGGATTTTTCAAATTCCAAGTCAAATTCCTGGAGGATAACTATCCATTTGGAATACTTTCCCCCTAGCAATTGTTTGGTCAAAATGTACATCATAGGGTTGCAATCATAAATTACCGTAGTCTTGCGTAACAAAATGTAATGTCTAAATCTTTGGACAGCTTGTATAGCTACCAAGGCCAATTTTTCCACATGTGTGTATTTGATCTCAGTCGGATGCAGATTTCGACTACGATAGTAAATCACATGTTCATTGTGAGATTCATCTTCCTGAACCAACACCATCCCAATAGTGGAATGAGAAGCGGCGAGGTACAAAAAAAATCCTGATTGTAATTGGGAGGATGCAATAACGGTGCATGGGTCAACGCGTGTTTATGTTCATCAAAAGATCGATCAGCGATCTCATCCCAAAAGAATGGAATGTTCTGTTTTAACAATCGGGTAAAACCTTTTGTAAGCTCGGCATAGTTAGGAATGAATCGACGTAAAAAGTTTGCTTTCCCCTGCAAACTTTGGAGTTGGCGTAAAGTTGAAGGAGGAGGCAATTTAACAATAGCTTCGACCTTCGACGGATCGACACGAATGCCTGCTTTCGAAACAATAAATCCTAGTAATCGACCCGATTCTACACAGAAAACACATTTGTGTGGATTCAGCCTAATTCGATAATGCCGACATCTCATAAAAATAGCTCGTAAGTGAGTGAGATGATCGGCCCTATGTGATGAATGAGCAGGTAAATCATCGAGATAAGGCTGCACAATGTGCTTAATGTCATGAAATGTGTAAGACATTGCCCTTTGAAAAGTTGCTCCAGCGTTCTTTAATCCAAAAGGTAGTTTACAGTAAGCAAACGTACCCCATGGACAAATAAAAGATGTTTTTGGTTGATCAGCAGGGAGTATGTTTATTTGATTGTAACCGGAAAAGCCATCCATAAAGGAAAACATTTCACTGCCAGCACAATCATCGATTATTTGATCGATATAGAGAGTTGGATAATTGTCCTTAGGACAAGCTCGATTAATATCCCTATAATCGATACATACTCTTATCGTTCCTTGTTTTTTAGTCACAGGAACAATATTCGACACCCAATCCATTAAAGGGATTGGATAAATGAATCCTGCATGAAGTAATTTTTGAACTTCTACTTTGATAGCAGCAGCTTTTCTAGGATGAATTTGACGTAAACGTTGACGAACAGGTTTAGCATTCGGGTAAGTCCTAATTTCATGTATGACGATTGACGGATCGATTCCTGGAATTTCTTCATAGGACCAGGCAAACACATCACGGAATTCTTGAAATAGGGCTTTATAAGTTTGAATTTCATCTTCCGTACAGCAAGCACCTATATGAATGTTTTCAATTATTCCTGGTTTTACTGAAATGTCAATGGGAACCGTTCGAGATATATTTTCCAAATTTAACTCAGAATTAGGATTTTGCAAAGGATTTTGTGGTTCTTTGACATATTCAGCAGTAAAAATTGAAGCGAAATCATTTTCAAAATGATCTAGCTCAGGTAAAAACGAAGATCGGTGATGTAGATCTTCCCATGGTAAATCGTCAACAGACAAAAACTCACAAATTTGCTCATCAGTATGAACAAGTTCAGGAAATGTCGTTGTGGCTGAACTAGATATAGAAAGTGATTCCTCATGGATCCCATTCATTGGATCAGTTTCGGTTGAAGAGGGGTTGGAAAATGACTGTACAGCCTGATACGCAATTTCAAATGGACTCAAAGGCATCATGCCATCAAATGAATCTAACTCGGAGTCGGAAGGTACGATCCAAGGATCATCAAACATAACAGTGTCTGATGAAATCATGTAAATATTTGCAATAGAAGGCGATACGTTAGGAGGAGGAAAGGAAAAAGTTCCTAGTAAACCAGAATCTTTAATCAAACCTACTCCAACATCCTTGTAAGGGATAGATGTTTTTCCAACACGCTGGATTGTTTCTGTAGAGGCTGGGTCGGAAGAAAAATAAGTTAACTGATCTATTGTAACGATCTTTCCTTGATATGGAAATTTTATGAGTCAAAAGACCGAAGAAACAACAGCAGTCATAGCATAAGACCAACTACGACCTAGGAAAAGGTTGTAATCTAGAGGGGCATCAACCACTTCCACATCTAAATTTACTATTTTACCTTCGACCCCTATGGGTAAATCCTGCAAAATACCAAAAGGTTGAAAACCTCGACCATCAAAAGCCTTAAGAATCGTCGGAGATTGGTTAAGTGTAGGAGAACCAAGAGATTTCCAACACTGAATCGACATAATACACGTTGAAGCTCCCTCATCAATCACAGTCCGAAAAATTGGTTTGTTTTTTACTAACACTGGAATCTGGAAATCCATTTGGTGAGGTAGACGAGGTGTACTATTTTCTAAATCGAAGATTATAAGGTTAGAATCCTGAATATCAACAGCTCTTATCGCAGACAAAATCAATTTACGCTGTGCTGGGCATGATTGCAGCACTTCCAAAGCCGACATTGCTAAAGGAGAAATAGCTAAATATTCAACAATGTTGTAATTCTGAGCAGCTCTCGCATGTGGATTGAAAGCTGATTTACGAAGAACACCTTTAGCAGGCGGTTTGATTATTAAGTCTGGATTTTGTTTCTCGATATGTAGCGGACCAGAAACAAGATGAGGTGTAGTTGATGTGTTTGCATTAGAAGATTCTGCTTCTTTACCATCAACAGGATTCTTACTACCGTAATCTTGCGATCGCGTCGCAACCCTTACATGAGACATCATCATAATAGGTTCTTCAAAAGTAGTCGAGGTAGAACCAACCATCTTACTATCTTGAATTGGAAAAGGATCCTTCAAGACAACAGGTTGTTGCGATCCTTTAACGAATTTCGTAACTTCGGCTCGATATGGACATTCTTTCGTGAAATGATCCTCTTCACAAATGAAAAAAGGATAGAGAGGTTTACGTTTTTCGTCATTGGATTCATTTTTATCAATTTTCTCTTTCGAATTATTTTTGTTTTTATTCTCCCCTTTCTTTTTACCACCGGATTTAGATTTGATTGTAGATGTCTCTACGACGTGAATATTGGCAGAAACTTCGGGGGAGGATTCTCCTTTCGGGGAATCAGGTAAAGTTATAATAGGAGAAGAATTCTTTGAAGATTTCTTCTTGCTTTTAGAATTGACCGTACCAATCATACCGTCAGCGGCATGAGACCCTGAAGGAGCAGCAGCTATTGGACCTTGTTTTGGAAGGTCTAGGATTTTTTCATGTAAAGTACCTAACTGTGTATAAACGAGGTCAAGGTACTGAGCTTGAGCAATTACTTGCTCTTCGATAACAACACCAGCCTTAGCTACTTCTTCAGTAATCTTGGGTAACAATGATTTAACAAACCATTCCGCCAAAATTTGATCCGGAATATAAACTTTCACTAAACGTCTCCTACATCGCCATTCATGAATATGGTCAGAAATATACGTAGACGTGGATTGTTTCAGTGAAGTTAATAATTCCGTGCCATTGTCGTATCTGACTAGCAACTGAAAATGAGTCAAGAAGGCAGTTTCTAACTGACTGAAATTATGAAACGAGCCTCGTGGTATCTCAATGTACCATTTGGCTGCAAGACCAATAAGAGTTCTTTGGAAACGACGTAAGCGAATCGAATCATCAATGATTGAATTAGATGCACACCAGAGGTGATAAGTCATGATGTGATTTGATGGATCCTCTCCTGACTTACCTTTGAATTTTGGTATATCACTGGGCAACTTATGTGGCATTGGCGGCCAATTTTGATAATAGAAAATTGGATCATTCGTAAGGTGCGTCAAGTCGGGTAAATCTAAAGTTGCTATAAATGGTAATTGACGGTTAGGATCATGAAAACCTTGAGTAGCCAAAGCAGTTCCAGGAGGTGGATACCCAGGATAGTTGGGAATCGGATTTGCATTAGGAATTGTGTAACCTCCCGGATAACCAGGATTAATCGTACCAAACTGGGGTTGTTGAGGCTGTTGATAAGTATAGCCAGGGTACGGTTGATACTGATAGTTTGGATTTTGTGTATAGGGACCGAATTGCGGCTGTCCCTGGTACGGTTGATACGTGAATTGCGGTTGACTTGTGACAACTGTACTTGTACCGGTTTGTCCTGCAGGTATCTGAACCGAAGTCTGAACTGAAGGTCCTGACTGGGGTACAGATACTTGAGGGATTTGCACGGATACAGGAATAGCCGAACTCAGGGTTATAGATACTCCAGAAACAGGTGTTGCAGGTTGGACAGTCGTTGCAGCGGTTGCAGCAGTTTGAGGTGGAGTCTGAGGTGAACTAGGCCCGGCCTGCTGAACAGAACTAGGTGCAGGAGTTTGAATAGTTGGCTGGACAGGTTGCTGGGTTGGACCAGAAATTAAAGGCTGTCCAGGCTGATAAGGAAACTGCACATTAGGCTGCATAGGCTGTTGATATTTGGATGGATCCCACACCATCATTCCGGGGTATTGTCCCGTAGAAGGTTGAACATAAGGACCGTAAACTAGTTGAACATAGGGTTGATAATTAAGTGTTACATTTCCGTCTCCTTGAATAGATGGTTGACCATAAGGCTATTGGAAACCTTGAATTGGGTACTGACCTTGAGGTTGATAACCCTGAGGCGCGTACTGAGGCTGGGGTTGATAAGGACCCTGAGGAGCATATTGAGTTTGGGGTTGACCTTGAGGTATGTACTGTCCTAAAGGTTGATACCCTTGAGGTATGTACTGTCCTTGGGGTTGTCCCCCAAAATAATATGATTCCACAGTTTGTCCTGGGAAAAAGCTACCTTGAGGTTGTGCCCCGGGTGGTAACTGACTACCTTGAGGTTGCCCTCCAGGTGGTAACTGACTACCTGAAGGTTGCCCCCCAGGCGGTAACTGACTACCCTGAGGTTGCCCCCCAGGCGGTAACGGATTTCCTTGAGGTTTCCCCCCGGGCGTTAACTGACTACCTTGTGGTTGAGGATTGGGAACATTACCAGACATCATAAAAATTTGCTCTGCATTCGACGTTTCAATTTTAAGACCATTAAGACCATATGATAACATGTTTTCAATGGGTTGAGGAACTGCTCCTGAGAAAGTACCAGATAGAGCCTGGTATCCCGAAGGAACAGAAGGACCACCGTGTAAAAATGATTTCGGATTCTGGGAAAACATGGATGACTCTCCTGCCATAATGGATGGCGGATAGTAACCTCTGGGTGTAGGATGAAATGGAACTCGAGGTGGATGAAAAGCAAGACCCGGATTTTCTAAAAAATTTGTTAAGGATAGATACCAAGCACTAGTTCGAATAGGGTTGTAGAAAATAGATTCACGCTCCCTAAGATTTAAAGATTGAGGGGAGTTGGGAAGAGATATATCTTCTTCTGGATTAGTAAGTTCTTCAATAGAAATAAGACCAGCTGGAAGATCGTCAGTGACGATATTTCTTACCCTAGGTGAACCAAGATCGCTAGAAGTTGGTGAAATAAATCTTGAGGATGTTTCCAAAACAAAAGGTTTAGTTTCAGGTTCAGAGATTTCAGGTTCATCAACTAGTTCGCTGGAAGGAGAAATATTACCAGTAACTTCAGAAACTGAAATTGGCTCTTGAATGTATTTTGTTGTGGGTGTTTGATAATCAATATGAACTACAATGGATGAAGTTCCAATTTCTGTTGATCTAGTCCTACTATTGCTAGATGATACCAGAGCACGAAGCCCTTCAAGCTGACTTGGTGTATATTCAGGGGATTTCCCTTGTAGTCTCCGGGATTGTCTCGGAAAGTCCGCCACGATTAAAAATTAATTAATCACATGCAAACAAAGAAAATTTCAATGAAAACACCTAAAGTCTCTAAAGAAACAAAGAGTTGAATCATACGCTTAAATAATCTAAGAGTTCAAACCACACAAAAACAGTAACTTTCTGTACTAAAAACACTAGTTGGTGATGAAATCCAACTTAGTAGAAATTTAATACGAAAAGGGCGGTTGGAACAGTTACCCCGACAACCTGCTTAATGAAACAAACCGGTGCAAGTTTCTCCACTATACCATCTCGAGTGAAGATAACCCTCCGGAGAGTCCAAGTGAGTCTAGCCGATGTCTGCTCCAGGTACAGTGGGATCTTCCCTCCACCGTCACCTTAGGAAAGAATCCTAAAGATTATGGCCTCTAAGGTTACCAACAGAAACAAATATACCTGGGGGAATAGTCTACGATCCGATACACACGCAAGGGCAGAGTAACAAAGCTCAATCCCCTTGAAGGCTCCTTGAAATAATCCAAGGTATGCCAACAAGTGACCCCAGGCTCCTCGACAATGGTCTATCCGAGGTTTACCATTGTTAATACGTGTATATCTTCTATCATTCCCAATTAGGAAGGATTGATTACCTCACTGGTTCAGATATGATCTCGTGCTTGACTCCTTTAAGAGGAGCTTCCCATAGCATATATGCAATAATTGGAATTTCTTTATACCACAAGATTTGTCTACTTGTTTGTTTTTACTATCTTGGAGAGTTAATTACTCCCTACTCCAAGATACTAGCCTAAGCTATGTTGGTGATAAGAGCCCTAGAAAACAAAAGATTGCTAGATGAATTTTAATTAAGCGTTACTTTTAAAATTTGTTTCTTAAGTCAATGAGTGCAGAAATGAAACTTTGGTGGTGTGAAGACTCGATTTCCAAAAGACACTAAAAATGCATCTAAAAATGATAATCAGATTTTTTTCTTTCAATGAAATTCTAATTATGGAAAAGTTAGAGAATGCAACTCTTTTAATAAACAATTGCTTCTTTAAACATAAAGAATACTTGAAAGAAAATATTTTTGTCTTTTCCAATAAATTATCAAAGCTCACAATAAAAATCCTTTCACTTTCCAAAAGCTTGAAGCTACAAAACAATTTTCCTTCAAAAGAAAGCTAGAAATTTTTTTTTTTTTTTAAACACTCAAAACTACAAAACTAATCTTAAGGTCTAACTAGTTAAAACAATCTAAAAGAATCAAAGCTTTAAGATTTTTTGAAGAATGTTTTACTTAGTTATTGAGCAAACTAAGGATCTATTCGTTCAGAATAACAAACAGATCAAAAACACTCAATTCTGTTTTATAAAAATGAAATTCAAAAACCAATAACAAAGTTCTTTTTCGAAGATTTGCAAAGAAACAAGTAGCTCTATTTCTCAATAAAGGATGATTTCACAAGCAGGTCAGATACAGCAAAAAGACAAGAAAACCGATGTAATCTGAGGTATTTCAAAATGTCAAATGCTTCAAATTGCTACAAAGACCAAGTGAAATGCAATCCAAAATGCAAAGTCTTCTAGAAAATCATCAAAACATCAACACTGTTGGAATTCATTCATAGAAAGTTTTTGACAGAAAGAGTAATCAATCTGGGCAGAAATCAAAAATACTAAATCAAAATAAAGACAAACTAAAGAAAGAAATCTAGAGTTTTTCTAAAATTTAAACAGGGTTCGCAGGCTTCCAGAAGTACCATGTGCGGTACCGCACTGTTTACTAAAAGAAGATGCGAAACTGCCCGCACTGTCAAAAGACGACAGAGTGTTGTCCCAAAAAAAATTAGAGAAAAACACTAAAGATTTGAAAATTTTCTAAAACAGAGAAAACCTAAACTACCCAGGCAGATGTCTATCAATCAAAAACTAAGAAAAAAACGTTTCTTCAAATCAAAATAAAAGAGAACCAAGAACAACAAGTTCTTCCCCAACGGAGTCGCCAATTTGTTGGACGAATAAATCGTTCTTGCGGAAAAGACCGATCTCCCTAGTACTAAAGTATCTAGCAACAAACAGCCAAATAAACTAATCTTTCTCTAAGCATATATGATTTACAAATAACTCTATAGAGGTGCAAAAGACCTACCTTATGTGCAGCGCTTGTTTGAAGTCGTTGTTGTCCCTCGTACGCCAGAGAAAGGAGTTTTCAATACATAAACTTAGATTAGAAAAATATTGCATATCACCTTATAGACATCATCATAAACCATGCTTATCATAGTGATCAAGGGAATCTATGAAATAAACCATTAATAAACTTAGCCTTGAGAAAAATGAGTATATTTGTATTAATTTCCAAAAGAAAGAAAACCTTACAACTTTGAGCCTTGATGTTACCACACGGGGTAGTCAAGAAAGTACGAAGAAGAGTCTCCTCTACTTTAACAAGCTCTACACTTTATAATCAAGACAATAAATGAAGGTATGTAATCTCTCCTCACAAAATTCTTGTTTAACTGAGTCTGAATCTCAACAGCACTTATCCTCAAATATTCTAAAGCTTCTAACTCCTTTTGAGGCTACCCAATGCCTCTTTTTATAGTGGAAAAGAGGAGGTTTTTCTGTTCCAAATATGAAGGGATAGAATCCTCCTTCAAAGGTATAAGCTCCTCACATCAAGGGGTTAGCTCCATAAGGTAAGGGATACATGCACCTTATCAAAGCGTACTCATCCCCGAAAATTCTCGTCTAGAATCTTCTAGAATTAATCTCAAATCAATTTTTTAACTTTACTTTCTCTCCTTTTTGAGTTTTACAGGAGTCCGCACCTATAACACATAGAAAGTGCATTTCAGGCCCGCAGTAGAGCTGAATATTAGGTGCGGGACCGCAGGCAATGTATAGAGAAAGTGCGATACCAAAGTTTAAGATATTTTTAGGAACTTTTCTCTGATTTTCAAGGCTTGATATGAAGAACTGATATGTTAGACTTGCAAAAGGAGGAAGTATGAGTTATAATGATCTCATACTCATATCAGAATGTCAGGATGACAATTTTTAGTGTAACAGTACCACTATATATGCTATCTCGAAAGGACTCAAAAACATCTCACCATTGAAAGAATCCATTTATGACTCTGAAGGCAATATCCAAGGATCATCAAATGGACGGTGCTTGATGAAATAATATTGATATTAGCAATGGTACGTGGCATTTTGGGTGGAGGCATATAAAAATTTCCCATAAAAATATAATCTTTTACTAAACCTACTCCAACATCTTCATAAGAAATAGTCAATTTTCCAAAATGTTGAATACTATTTGTAGAGGCTGGATCAAACGAATAATATGATAGATGGTCGATTTTCACAATATTTCCTTTATGAGGAAACATGATTAACTAAAATAAAGAAGACACGACAACAGTCATATCATAAGAATAACTTCAACCCAGAAGAAGGTTGTAATCCAGAGGGGCATCAACTACTTCCACATCTAGATTAACAGTTTTATCTTTGACCTCTATAGGTAGATCCTGAAAAATTCCATACGGATGGAATCCTCTTCCATCAAAAGATTTAAGGATTGTCGGAGATTGGTTGACCATTGGAGAACCAAGACTTTTCCAACAATTCAATGACATAATGCATGTGGATGCCCCCTCATCAATTACAGTACAAAATTTTTTTCTGTTTTTTACTAATACCGGAATCTGAAAAGCCATCTGATGGGGTAGTCTCGGTGTAAAATTTTCTAAATCGAAGACCATAAGGTTAGAATCCTGAGGATCTATTGCTCCAATAGCTGATAAAAGTAATTTCCTTTGTGTTGGACATGATTGCAGCACCTCTAAGGCTAACATTGCTGAAGGGGAAATCGTCAAGTCTTCAACAATGTTGTAGTTCTGAGCAACTCTCGCATGTGGATTGAAAGTTGACTTCCGAAGTACACCTTTAGCAAGTGGTTTAATTGATAGATCAGGATGAGGTTTCTCGATATGGAGTGTATCAGAAATCAAAGGAGATGTAGCTGGTGTTGAATTAGAATTTTCTACTTCTTTACCAGTAACAGGATTTTTACTTCCATAGTTTTGCAATCGTGTCGCAACCATAACCTCAGACATCATTAAAATATCTTCTGATAAGTGTGAAGAAGATCCTATCATTTTGCTATCTTGCGTAGGAAAAGGATCCTTCAAGACAACGGGTGTGGGTGAAACTTTGACAAATTTAGAGACCTCAGATCGATGCAGGCACTCTTTAGTAAAGTGATCATCATCACAGATAAGACAAGGATAATGAGGTTTTCATTTATCATCAGATGGTTCAGTTTTTTCAGTTTTATCTTTGGGTGACGAAGTTTATTTGCTTTTATTCTTATCTTTCTTCTTATTACTGATTTTGGATTTAGTTGTAAATGAATCAACAATGTGAATGTCAACAGAAGTTTCAAGGGAAGAATCTCCTTTCGGTGAATCAGGTAAAGTTATTATAGGAGAAGTAATTTTTTATGACTTCTTCTTACTTTTATTTGTGGTAACTAATCCAATTACACCATCTGCAGCATGAGATCCTGAAGGATTTGCAGTTATTTGACTAGGGAATGGTAAATCATGAATTTTTTCATACCAGACTGTGTATATACAAGGTCTAAGTACTGAGCTTGAGCAATGACCTGTTCCTCAGTAACAACTCCTCCCTTAGCCACATATTCAGTGATATTTGGAAGTAATGATTTGATGAACCATTCTACCAAGATCTGATCCGGAATAAAAACTTTCACCAAACATCTTCTACGTCTCCATTCATGTATGTGATTGGATATGTACGCAGAAGTAGATTGTTTTAATGAATTCAATAATTTCGTGTCATTGTCGTATCTGACTGGCAACTGAAAATGTGTTAAGAAATCAGTTGCTAAAGCATTGAAATTGTTGAATGAGCCACACAGTAATTCAATGTACCATTTAGTAGCTAAGCCTATCAGTGTTCTCTAAAATAGTCTTAATCGAATAGAATCATCAATCAAAGAGTTGGATGCGCACCAGAGGTGGTAAGTCATGACATGGTTCGATGGGTCCTCTCCTGATTTCCACTCAAATTTAGGGATATCACTGGGCAACTTATTTGGCATTAGCGGCCAATACGGAAGATAATAGATGGGATCATTCGTTAGGCATGACAAATCAGGTAAATCCAAAGTTGCTATGAATGAAAACCAATGGTTAGGGTCTTAAGCAAATTGATAACCTTGCGGAACTATACCAGTACTAGGAGGAGGATATCCAGGATATCCTAGAATAGCCTATGCATTTGGGATTGGAATACCTCCCGAATAACCAGGATTAGCCAAACCATATTGGGGTTAAGCTGGTATCTGATACATGTAACTAGGGTACGGTTGATGCTGGTACATTGGATTTTTTGATGCATGCCCATATGAATACTTCCCTTAATATGGATGATAAACAAAATGAGGTTGGATTGTTACAATTGTACTTGTACCATGTTGTCCTGTAGGCAACTAAACGGTAGTCTGGATTGTAGGTCCAGGTTATGGTGCAAAGACTACAAGGATTTTTTGTGATACTTGAGGGGTTGTAGAAATAGGAGTTAAAGAAACTCCAGGAATAGGTGTGGTAGCCTCAACATAAGTTGGTGCAGTAGTTTGAGTGGGAGTTCTAGGTGTACTTGGACCAGGCTACTGAACTGTACCAGATGCAGGTACTTGAATCGTAGGTTAGACAGGTTGGACAGGTTGTTGTATTTAATTGCAACCCATTGGCTGACCAAGTTGATAATAAGGTACTTGTACTTTAGGTTGCAAATTCTATTGAAGTTGTGATGAATCCCACACTGTGTTTACTACGGGGTATGAAGGTTGTGTTGCATAAGTACCATAACTGTGTTGATAATTTGGAACATATGTTTGATAATTAGCTAGATAATTCCCACTTCCTTGAAACAATTTCTGTTCCGAGTAGAACTGTGGCCCTAAAGGAAGTTGTTGTCCCTAGAAAGATGGTTTCCCTAGTGTAGGGTATTGTCCTTGAAGAGGCTGCGGACCCTGAGTTGGGTATTGACCTTGAGGTTGATATTGACCCTGAGGTATGTACTGACCTGGACATATGTACTATCCTTGTGGTTGATATGGTACTTGAGGTATGTACTATCCTTGAGGTTGCCCCCCAGGTGGTAAATTACTACCTTGATGGTCAACGTTAGGAATGTTTCCGGACATCATGTAAACGTGTTCTGTACTCAAATTTTAGGTATTTGATTCATTTGGACCATATGATGGTATATGTCTTTTGGGAGAAGGATCTGCTCTTGAAAATGTAGCAGAGAGCAACTGGTATCCTACTGGAACAGACGGACCACCATACAAATATGTTTCTGGTGATACAGAAAACATGGATCACTCACCAGACATGTTTAATGGAGGTCTATAACCTCTTGGTATAGCGTAAAAAGGAATTCGGGTGGCAAATAATTTAGACCGATATTGTGTAGAAAGTCTACCAACTAAGAATACCAAGGTTCTTTTTTGAAAGGGCTATATTAAATCAATTCACTTGGCCTAAGAAATAAAGAGTCCTAATTTGGAGGAATAACAACTTCTTCTTCAGAGTCAGTAACTTCTTCAAGACTAATGAGACCAGGAGGAAGATTTTCAGTGATATGATACTTCACTCTGGGTGAATCAGGACAACGAGGGGTTGGAGTAATGAACGGAGAAGTAATCTCAGATATAATGATTGCAATTTTTGCTTCAGAAATTTCAGGATTCAAATCTGATAATTCACTAGTTGTAGAAACAAGTTCAACTAGTTCAGAAATTGAAACTCTTCTTAGAGTACTCTCTGTTGTTCGAGGTTGATCTACTTCATATTCAGGATAAATAATTATTGATGTTTCTTCATGTTCATTTGATCCAGTCCCTGATGTTTGTCCTTTCTCAGATTTAAGTTTTTCTAACTGGCTTGGTGTCTACTTAGGGGGTTTTCCCTGCATTCTACATGATTTTCTAGGTAATTCTGCCACAATTAAAAAATTTAACACACGAAATCAAAGAAAACTTCAACAGAATGTCCTAAAGTCTCTAAGGAAACAATCAAATTGATCACACACCTACAAAATCTAAGAGATCAATCCACACACAAACAGTAGATTCCCGCACTAAAAACATTAGTTGGTGATGAAATCCGACTTCATAGGATTTTAATGCAGAAATAATAGTTGGAACAGTTACCCCGAAAACCTGCTTAATGAAACAGTCCAGTGCAAGTTTCTCCACTTAAACCATCTCGAAGTGAAGAGAACCCTCTGGAAAGTCCAAGTGAGTCTAGTCGACGTCTACTCCAGGTACAGTGGGACCTTCCCTCCACTGTCACCTTGGGAAATAATCCTAAAGTTTATAGCCACTAAAGTCACAACCGGAACCAATATACCTGGGGGAACAGTCTAAGATCTGATATACATGCAAGGGAAGAGTAACAAGCTCAATCCCCTTGAAGGCTTCTTGATATAATCCAATTTTTACCGACAAGTGACCCCAAGCTCCTCGACAATGGTCTATTTGAGGTTTATCATTTTTAATATGTGCACATTTGTTATCTTTCCCAATGAGAAAGGTACGATTACCTCACTGGTTTGGACATGATCTTGTGCTTGACACTTTTAAGAAGAGCTTCCCAAAGCATACATGCTATTGCAATATTGCTACTTGTTTGTTTTAACTATCTTGGAATGTTAATTACAACCTATTCCAAGACACTAGCCTAAGCTATGTTGGTGGAAAAGAGCCCTAGAAAATGTAAAAATATATAGATTGATTTTAATTAAAGCATTGTTTTTAGTTTGGCTATTTCTTAAGACAGAAGATATGGAAATGAAACTTCAATGATGTTTTATGACCCAACTCAAAATATACTAAATGCATTAAAATGAGAGTGCAACTCTTTTCTTTTCAATGAAACCTATTTAAAGGAAATATTTGAGAGATTTAGATAACTTTCAAAACACCAATTCTTTCTCTTATAAAAAGTCTTTGAAAATAAGACTATTCCTTTGAGAACTCAATTTCATATGATGATCAATTACTCATTCAAATAAAATCCTTTATCAATCAGATCATAAACTAAAAATCTTTTAACAAACTTTTTCCAAAAAGAGAAAGTTTTGAGAATGTTTTTCTTAGTTTGTGGTCGAACCAAGAAGAATTTCTGCTTATCTTTAGCAAAAATCAAAACATTCAATAATAATTTTAAGTGAAATTCAGGTCTTAGTAAGCTTAAGAGTTTTCTAAATTTGCAAATGAAAATGGAACTCAATTTTCATAAAATCAAGGGTTGCAATAAGTTCAATGGCTCAGCAAGAAAACAACAACATATCAGTAAGATAAGGTATATGATGGTTTCTAATAAAGAGCAACAAGAAAGTAGAGCAAACACTTACTTATAAAATGTAAATCAGATGAAAAACCACTCAGACACAGGAATTGCTGAAATAAATTCACACATAAGACTTTGATAGTAAAGATAAGGTGGGGCAAACACAGAGAATCTGGTTATCTTGATCCTAAAAAGAGAATTGTTAATTTTTCAAAAATTTTCCACAAGTCTGCAGGTTTCAATAGAGCACAATGCGGTACCGCACTGTTCTGAACTAAAAACTCCGAAGGCTACCACACCGTTTTTAAACAAAAATCGCGGAGGCCAGGAAAAACACAGAAAAAATAAAAAATCAGATTTTACTTTTTAGGGATTCTGGAAAGTTATCTACCCAACCCAGTTTTAGACTAATCAAAATCGAAAAATCAAACTGAAAAGTAAAAAGAGAAACTAATTTTTATTCCCCAGTATGGTCGCCATTTTGTTATGCAAATAAATCCTTCTTGCGGACAAGAACGATCTCCCTAGTATCCTAAAGATATCTAGAGACAAACAACCAAATGCAAACCATTTTCTCTAGATCATTTGTGATTCAAAATTATTAAATAAAAAAGTGTGAGGACATGCCCCTACCTGAATTCCAATGCTTTCTGAACTCTTTTATCCAGTCTCTCCAAAAGAGGTCACTTCAGCATGTGAAACCTGCAATCAAAGACAGATAAAAGGATTAAAAGCACCTGCAAGATATAATAATTGAGAAAACACTAATCTATCTAAGTGTTCAAGGAATCCAAGAATTGAAATACTCAAATAGATACATGAACAGTTCAATGAGAAAATAGAATCAATTTTTATTATCTTGTATAATAAGAAGTAAACTTACACCCTTTCGCCTTGATGTTATACAGGTTCTTCCGAGGTCCTGAACAATCGTTCTCTCTCAAATTGACAAGCCTTCTTCTCTCTGAACTAGCATAAAGTTATGCACATGAGTGTGTGATCATTCTCATATAAAAAATGGCTAGTATATAGAGTATGCTCTCTTTAAGAAATTCTTCAGCAACTAATATGTATGTCTACCATTTACAAGCTACCATCTACTCTTGAGACTAAAACATGAACTCAATTTATAGGGAAATGGAGGTAGTTTCAGTTCCATGAAGAGGGGGATGGATTCCTCTCATGAAAGGATTTGAGCTCCATATACCAAGGGATAAGCTCCATAAGTAAAGGGATAGAGCTCATGAGTATAGGATAAAGCTCGAACTGAACACACTTCTAGAAACCTCCAAGTTGGGAGAATATTCGTCCTGCTGGGCTTCTAGAACTTACTTTTTCCTTTATTTGACTGTTTACAGGGGTCTGCAGGTTTAATATGAAAAACGTGCGGGATGTTCCGCATGCTGTAGAGAAAATATCTGCGGATCCACGGGCAAGGGCTAGGAAAAGTGCGGAGTTTGAATTTTTAGGGTTTTAATGAGCTTTTCTCCAATTTCAAGACTTGGTTTAGGAACATTGGGGTTTTAGACTTCTAAGGGAGCATAATACACGTAATGATGATCCTATATTGGTAGTCAAATGTCATGGTGACAAAATAACGTGTAACAGTTAGCTACCCTGTGCGGTGATATGCTACCAGGCTATGTCAATGGCAGTCGGGTCAAACCATATCGGATCAAATGACTATATGGTTGGAGTCGTTGTATGGGGTGGAGTACGCCCACCAAGGAAGGTAAGTACAGAAAGGACCATGGTATGCATAGGGAGCGGCCATATATCTGGAAGTCCGGAGAGATGCGCGGGGGGCGCAGAAGTGTGTTCAGAGCGCAGAAGGTGCACTGGAAGGACAGAGGTGCACTAGGAGCGCAGGAGGTACGCTGGGAGCATAGGGGTGCACTGGGCACATAGGAGGTGCGAAAAATAGCCATTGGAGCAGTAAAATCGAGTAAAAATCAAATTTTACTTTTGAAAGGAGGGTGTGACTGGCAATTAATGAGGCGATTTCTGAATATTTTTACTGTTTACTTGACGGTAAGTCTCAGATAAGGTTCACCCAACCGTTGGTAAATCGCCAAAGCTATAAAAGAAGAGGGATAGCTCAAAAGAGGGTTCCGTGTAGCTTGAGCAGTTTGTGTTTTGTACACCTGTGTGCCTATTGTGACTTTTTGATGTCTGAGCATGCTTCCCCCTCAGATAGTAGCCACCCTAAGTTTGTTTTTCATGCCAGAATGACCACCACCAATCCCACTGAATCATCCTAGCCTATAACCTTGACGGAGCAAGAAACAGAGGAAGTAGTGGAAGTCAAATCAGAAGATGAAGAGGTCCTCTCTACGCCAATTCAAGCGAAGAAGAAGGGGAAAGAAAAAGCGCAGGGGTTGACGAAACCCATGAAATGGGCTGGGGTAAAGCCCCGTACATCCCCTCGAAATGTGAAGTCCCTACAGGCGATGGCCCAGGTAGGCTGCCTAAACCTGTAAGGAGACCGTTGTCGACTCAGGAAAAGGCCTAAATAGATGAACCAATAAATTGGCTACCATCCTTTGTTTGGCCTCATAGGCCCTTGACACGAACACCAAAGAATCTTGATGGTCTGTGCACCTATCTGCAGATGCTGCTAACTCCGGGGGAGGTCCCCATCATTGGAGAACCCTTTGGCAAACTACATGAGGTAAAATTCGATAACCACGACCTGGCCAGTTTGGAGGCCTTCCCTGAATTGGCGCTGGAGCTATACCTTGAAAGGGTCCTGGAAGACGATGGGATAAAGATAGTTCCCATGCGCTAGGTGCGAGGATTGGCTAGCTCTGAGCTCCTAAACTTGCTACGGATGCTGCATTTTGGCCATTACAATATCACAGACTGATTGGTGCGAAAACTACTTGCCCTAGTCCATGATGGCTGCTTGTGGATCCAGGATCGAATCCCCATCGATGCTGCACTCATCCATCAAATTTCTAGTCTCCCCATGGAGGGGTCGGACCCTCTGCTGCGCATCGGCAAGAAGTATGAGCAGAAGATCGCCGACAAGGTGCACGAGGATTACCATGTGGAGCGAAACACTCGAGGCTTCATGATCAAAACCATCAGTGACAACGGTACACAGATGGGTACCTTGTTGCTGGCATACAAGATGATGCACAAATGACAGGTTGCCACCGTCCTTGCATATGTGATTCAATTGGCAGGACTGTGTGAAAAGGGAGTCTGTTTCAATTGGTCCCTGTACCTGTGCAACGAGTTTCTAGCAAATGTCCGCGAATCCCAGGATCAGGGTCGCCCATTCTATTACTCCTGGCTATTGCTTCGCATCATGTTGGTCACCTGGGAAGCACTTGAGGACTCGGTCCTCCCTAAGCTCACTGCATACATGTGCGAGGGGGCCAGATATGCAAAATTGTGGGACTCTAAGGACACGTAGTGCATTGAGGACAATCAAGTCTTCTAGGTCCTATTTCAGAATGGGCTTGCAGCAGCTATCAATTCCAGGCCGCGCTTGTCACCAACCATTTATGATAAGTATAAAAGCATCACCACATTCTAGGTAACTATGCATAATGTACAAATCAGAGGCGACAAGGATCCGGCGTGGGTTTCTCCCCCCTATATGGTTGCAGATTAAGAGATTGACCGTTTAGTTGCACAATGGCCTCCACATTGGAAGCTTGGCTTCAAAACAAGTGTGAAGGACACTGAAGGAATGAGCACCGTGAAGGTCACCCTACCTGCCCTCACCAAGGAAACTGGAGGGCAGGGAAAAAGAACGGGGAAGGGCGCATAAGCCGCATCACAGAAGGGTTCGCAACCGGTTAAAAGTACGGGGAAGGGCGCAGAAGTAGCATCGCAAAAGGATTCACAGTAGGATCTGGGTGTAGAAGGTCAGGAGGCAGGAGGTGTTGACTCCCCTAAAGGTACGAAGAGGACTGGTGACCTTGTTAAAGGGCCATGAAAGAAGCAACAATCTCAACGACTCAAACGCGATGAAGGTGTTATGTGACCGAAGGGGACCTGGAGCAGATTGTAGATGTGGTCACTTTGGCTGCATAGGATAAATGGTTGGCTCTAGAAGAGCAAAAGAAAGACGCGGTCGACACCATCCAGGAAGAGCTTCGAGCCCTACAATTAAAAACTGACACCTTGCAGACAAGTATGATCCAAGTCAGATTAGCCCTAGCAAATAGCAGCGCAGTGATCAATACGCCAGAGAGCTGCCTCTACCCTCTCTCGGGTATAGCCCTCATACTGAGTCCACACGACTTAGGAGTGAAAGTCCAGGCTTGTGCGGATGTTACTGAAGATATCCCGGCTACTGCCACCCCCTAGGCCAAGATTGATGGGTTGGTCACAACATTTAAAGCCTCAAGGACCGAGATCCAGGCGGTCAAAACACAAATGGAACAACAAATTGCAGATCTACAACCTAAGTTACAGTCAAAGACACCTTCGGAGGTATGGACCCAGTGAGCAGTGTTCGTTACAGAGGCCACAAACGTGATCACACGTCAAATTGCTCAGGGTGCCCAATTATTGGAAACAACGATGCAGCTATGGACCAAGGTGTGGCATGGCCCTCTCCAACACAAAATCAACCAAGAGCTATGCCATAAGGAAGAAGAGTTCAACCAGATGATCCCTGCTCAGCGATTGGCCCAACTACGCGCTAGCCATGTGATCAGAGATGACATGGAGGCTCTTCGACAAAGGAAGAAGAAATTGAGCAATCACCTCAAGCCATGGGTGGATCGGGCCCTCAAGCTATCCCAGGATGTTTATTTCATCGTAAATCAGCTGAACCGAACTCTGAAGAGCATCACCACTGCTACGGATGGCCCTACTTCGCAGAAATTGGTGAGATAGCTCAGAATGTCATTGCACAAAGTGAAGGAGTGTTGCCCCTACTGGTGGATGCAATCAAGCAGCTGCAGGCCAAGATGGAGAACCCACAACCGCAGTGACTCGAAACGAGTCACAAGATTGCGTTGGGGGATTGTTGGAACAGGTTCCCCTAAAGCTATGAATTTTGTACAATTTTGTATATTTTTGGTATTAATTAGTCTAGTGCAGGGGTTCTGGGGTGGGTCAAAGCCTCAAATGCATTGTAATGGGTCAAGGGTAGACCTAGAGTCTGCAAACCATGGTTTGTGAACCACAAGAAAGCATGGGCTAAGTCATTATAAATAGATGAACATTTTGAGTCTTAAGGTAGGCAAGAATTAAGTCTGATGTTAAGTGCAAATTGTTAGATCTTTGTTGGTCGTTTGGGTAAGGACTCCTGTTGGCTGTGTGCACAGAGATCCTCAGTCCTGCTGTGTGCAAACCCTGTTGGCTGTGTAGGTAGTGTTAGATTGTAACTAGGGTTTTGGATGCTAATATATGTGAATATAGTCAAAGTATCTCTATGTTATCTAATATGATGTGTTACTGTTGATGTGAACCCTTGAGATCTATTGGAGCTACGAATACAGTGTTTTTATCTGCTTATGTTGTGAATCTGTATGTGTTATGGTATGAAGTGTATCTGTAATCCATTATTGATGTGTTTATGATATTATGTATTGATAACTGATACGCACATGGATGCAAAGGTACTAACTAGATCTGCGCATGGTAATAGCTCTGTTATAATTAGTTGCAGATTATACTATTAACACCTACTAATAGACGTGTTCTCTGCGAACCTGATAGGTTGCAAACTTAGATGTACTTAACTTACCTACTCTCTCTCAAGGTGCAGAAACCTAGTTCCAGCACCCTCCCATACTGCTTCGGGTGAGACTTTGGCCTGCGCAAGTAGGTCACTACCGAAAGGGCGAGTAGTATAGGGGTTTGTTGGAAAACCTTAACCTCTGAACCTGGGTCAGGACCCCTCGAGCCAACATTGATTATCACAATGAATCACTATCATATCCATCTAAGAACCAAACAAACCAACCAAGATCTTTCTCATCTAGATAGCCTCACATGCAACTTGAATTGTTGTCGTGTATTCCGCTTCTGCTTAACTGAGTGACACGGATCGTTGTTTCCTACTGGACCCGGAAACTGTTGTCGATCATATGCTAAATATCCCTCCTGATGTGCTCTTTCTGTCTGATGGACTACCCACCCAATCTGCATCGATGAAGCCTTAAAGCTTCACTCCCTCTGTCTGTCTGTACCATAGAACATACTCTGATGTACCCCTCAGGTATCTCAGGACATGCTTCCCTGCCTTCCAAAAGAGCTTGGTAGGCTTAACCATATCTTCACTCAACTGGTTAACTGCATCGCAAATATTTGGTCTCCTGTTCACCAAATACATTGGTGAACCCACTAACTACATATAGACAGTAGCATCCACTACCTCTCTAGAGGTAGCATCCTCTTTCCTCCAATTTCCTGGTAGAGGAGTATCAATGGGTTTGCAGATCTCCATGTTAAACTTACCCAGTACTCCTTTGCATACTTCCTTCAGACACAAAAATTTCACCATCCCACTACCATATTTCCAATCCAAGGAAATAATCAAGGAGTCCCATGTCCTTCATTTCAAACTCCCTTGTAAGATCCTCCTTGCATGAGTGTATCAGCTACTCATCACCAGTCAAAATTAGATCCTTGACATAAAGAAAAATGATCAATAGCTTACCCTCAACCACAAGTTGGTATAGTTTTGCATCTGCTTCACTTTTGGTGAAGCCCAGCCCGGTGAAATAATTGTATATCGGAGTGTACCAAGCACAGGGTGCTTGCTTCAGCCCATATAGTGCTCTTTTGAGTCATCACACATGCGACTCACTGTTGAATATCTTGAAACCTTCAGGCTTCTCTATGTACACATCTTCCTCAATGATCCCATTGAGAAATGAATTTTTCACATCCATCTGATGAATGTGCCAACCCATTTGCAATGAGAGTGCAAGGATGGATCTTATGGAAGAGTACCTCGCAACAGGTGCAAAAGTCTCATCACAATATATCCCCTCGATCTTTGAGAAATCCCGAGCCACAAATCTGGCCTTGTATTTATCCACACTCCCATCAGCATCTTGCTTTACCTTGTAGATCCATCTCGTTCGAACCACTGATTTGTCGACTAGTCTTGGGACTATCTCCCATGCACTATTATTGACAATGGAGTCATACTCCGCCACCATTGCATCAACCCAAGTTGGTTGCTGCACAGCTTCCTGAAAGGAAGATGGTTCAGTCAAAATTCATTTTCTTGTAAGATCCATGTATCCAGTAAATTGGTCAAGAGATTGTCTATGTCTGCGCTGTGAAGTAGGGTCTCCTACATTCTCTGCGGCATCAAGTCTCAATCTATCGACTTCTATGGTGTGCCTTCTGCCATTTCTGATGGATGGCTCTACATCATGGTTTTCCTCCACTCCATGAACCTCCTCATATGGTTGATCCACATCTTGAGACTCGTCCTTGGGAACCAACAATTCCTCCTCTGCATGCAAGTCCAACTCTCTCTCAAGGGACAACTGCATGGCTTTCTCCTCATCAAATTTTATATCCCGTCACACAACAGTGATTCTGTTGTTTGGAAAATATACATGATAATTAGGGGTGTTTCAGTGTACCCCACAAAAATCCCAACCTCAGTTGTTGGTTCCATCTTCTTCCTCGTGTCCTTGGTCACATGCACATAAACAGATGAAAAAAAAATCTTAAAGTGTGAAACATCAGGTTTCTTACAAGTGAAAGCCTCTTCAGGTGTACTCATGCCAAGTACTCTATCAGGACAACATTTTCTCTTATGTATCATTGTGTTGCATGCTTCCGCCCATACATGCATCGGTAGGCCTTGATCATGCAACATTGCTCATGTTGCACCCACAATAGTTATGTTCTTCCTCTCCATGACCCCATTTTGTTATGGGTTATGAGGTGCTATGATTTCTCTTTGAATTCATTCTTTATTGCAGAAGTTCTTGAATCCATTAGAGATGTATTCTCGACTATTATCGCTCCTAAGAGCCTTCACTTGCTTCCCCGACTCTTTCTCCACCAGTGCCTTAAACTCACAAAACTTAGAGAATGTGTTATCCTTCTTCTGCATGAAGAAGATCCCGCACTTATGAGAAAAGCCATCAACAAATATTACATATTACTTATGTTTTTTTGTCAAAGTAATAGAGAAAGGACCACACACGTCTGTGTGAACCCTCTCAAGGATCCTTGAAGCTCAGTTTTCCTTCTCATGAAAGGTGGCCTTTACATATTTTCCCATAGTACATCCCTTGCATGTGTCTGACTACGCAAGTGTACCCCTGGGAAGACCAATAGAAATCTGTTGCATGAATTTCGAGGCTCCATGGTGAAGATGGCCCAATCTCTTGTGCCATAATTCGCCCTCATCCTGGCTCACCACTTGATCCATCTTGCTCATAATTGTTGCGCAACCATCTACCTCCAGCTTGTAGAGATTATTAACATGAATCCCTATCCTCTTGGCTTGTCCCATTGTTTTATGTCACAGGAAAGCTTTTCCATCACTAAAAACAACATCATAGCCTCTATCCTCCAACATTGCGACTGAGACGAAATTTTTCTTCAGACCTGGTATGTGCATTACATCTTTTAATTGAAAGGGTTTACCTGAATTCATCTAAAAGGTAATGGTACCAATCCTGGTAGCACTGTACTGCCCATCATCGCCTATTTCAATATGCATCTAGAGATCCTTCTCCTCCAAGTCACTGAAAAGTTCCTTGTCTCCCGTCATGTGAAAGGAAGTGCCACTATCCAAATATGACACATATCCCAATGCACTGGAAACCATGCATGCAATCAATGAGAAGTCAAGCTCAAATTGTGAGGCAAGGACCAAACTAGTTGCAAATCCTCCAACCTTATTTTTCTTCTTCTTTTGTGGACAGTTAGTAGCAAAATTCCCATGCTCGTGGCAATGAAAACACTTCACCTTGGACATGTCCTACTTCTTGCCATTCTTGGACTCAGATTTATAATGGAATTTCTTCCCCTTCCCCTTCCTCTCCTTGGCAGCCAAAGCACAATCTCTTCATCTTCATTCTTAGATGAATATCCATCTCTGGTGTTTCGTCTGAACTCCTCCTACACCAAATCTGACCACAGTCATTCCCAATTTGAAAAATTTCCCCTTCCAGTGATAAAGTATTGATAACTATGCCAACTCTTGGGAAGTCCTAGGAGAGCCAAGCTCACGAAATCATCATCATCAACTGTTATTCCAACACTCCCCAGTTCATCCCGACATTGGACAAACTTTTTTAGATATTTTGGAATGGTGTCACCCTTTTCCATCTTGATCTTCCTAATTTTATCTTTGAGTTCCAATTTCCTATGGTCGCTTCTGCTTTGGAGTAGATCCGTCAAAGCCTTCCACACTGCGTATGGTGTGCCTTTCTGATGGAGGCTTGAGACAATGTTGTCTTGTACTCCCTCCAACAAGATCCCCCTCGCCTTTGCCACTTTCTTTTTCCATGAATCAATATTTGCAACATCTGCCACAACGGGTTTAGGAACATCATTGTCAGTGAATTCCTTCAAGCCATTATCTTCAAGTACTGCCTCCATCATGTCTTTACAAGAAATATAGTTTGAGCTGCCCTCGAGTGCATACCCTAACCTTAAGTCATTGAAATCCATTTCGATCTTGAATCAGTTGTAGCACCAAGAAATTCTTTCTGCAAATTCGAATTCTATCCAGTCATAAACTCAAATCCTGCTTCACTTCTGCAATTTCATGTGCTCTGATACCATGTAGAAATTATACAACATGCATGGATATCTTTTATTCACCCGATCTAGTAATGCACTAAAGTTAAATACTGAATCGCCTCTACAAATCTTTTGCGAAATTAAAAAACACAATCGCTAATCACATGAACATGAAGAAGAATCAAATCAAACCACAACACAAATAGTTTCTCAGGGAAATCATGCTGCTCAAAACCCCTCTATCTTATATTGTATATTCAACATGGATCATGAAACAATTACATACAAAACTCTTCTTACAAGAGCCCTCTAGTACTCAGTTAATTGTCTCACACTGTCATAAGCAAAACTGACCAACACATAGCCAATTATTAGCCTCCAGACAGCACGCTTTGCATGTGCAATCTTTGATAGATGCAATCCCTAAAAGATAGGAATTATGGCCTTCCTTGACTGCACAAGTATGATGGGCACTCCAATGGGTTTTGGTTGCATATGTGCAACCCAATAATCCTACAACCGATAGTCAACTTCCCTTTCACCTAGAACTCAACAAGGTCTCCACTAGATCTAACATGCATGCAGCTAATAATAGTAAATCCTCAGTTGCATGTGAGATTACTGATTGTGAATTAATTTTTATTTAATTCACTTGATCTCTCACTAGTGTATCATCAGTTACAACTAGCACAACTAAGTTTAACTCACTTAACTGAGTTAAATTTATTACAACGTGCATTAGCTAATGCACCACTTCGATCTTTGCTACAACTATAATTACTCGGCATCCCTCACCAGCTACCTGTAACTCAAAATCCACTAGCTAATTGAGTTTATCACTTTCAGTTAACTGTTTCAAGTCAACATTGAGAATAGATTACAGTTTAATGTCCATCTTAATTAAGGGATAACTAAAATAGACATGCACCCAAAAATAGCATTGTGAGCCGCACCGTAGTATGGGTGTTTAATGCAACTAGGCATGGGTGCTAAAATTTTCTTGTTGAATCTCAACGCTAAATGCAAAAGTAATTCGCAGTGCCCAAATATTGCACAACTCATCAATGATATCACTACTCTTCACAACCTATCGTTCCCACACAAGTGGAACAAGCTTATTTTTTTCAAAGTAATTGAAAGAGACTTCACAAACAACCAACAATTTAAGATTATGGAGCTTCATGGAAATGATGACACTAATTTCAATCAACGGCTTTCTAAAGCCACTCATATATACATTAAAAGTACTTAAATATTATTTTATTGGTCAAAATTTAATTTTTATTTGATTCTAAAAACATGTAATGTGTATGAGTTTTGTGACTGTCTTTCATAAGTTAATATTAGCCCAATTTGTTTATAGCTGTAAAATTTTAAGATTTTCAATACTTCAATAATTTTTCTGATTTTTTGATTTTTTTTTTTTTTAACAAATTCAAGAATCTATCGTCAGAGAGAATGCGTGATCTCAATGAACAACAACGCTTATCTATATTCTCTATAATCATGGATGAACTTCAAATACTATTCCAACCTCTAAGTAACGAGGAAGAGTCGAAGGAATGTCAGCATCAACAGATTTTTCCAACCACCATTCTTTAATAAGTTTGTCATTTATTTTAGTGGAGAATTTTAGTCGATATCACGCTATAGAATAAATTATTCAGGTTTATTTTTCCAACCTTGTTTATTTCTCATCTCCCCTCTTCAATCATTATACGTTTAATTTTGGGAGAATTTTAAAGCGTACCTTAAATATTTAAGGTTTTAACCTTGTGTGGATTATATAAAAAAGGTGTCTTGGATTTTTATTTTTTTATTTTGTAATGTGATTGTAATGTATAGTGTAGGTAAAATTAATTTAGGTATTTATAAATTAGGTATATATAAGCTAAATTAAATAGTTGATAAAGTGTCGTTAATTTAAAATAAGCATTAAACTTGTATTCGTTGGAGTAATTAAACACAGCGGAAACTAAATAATCATCAAATACACACAACATTCAACAATCATGAAGACACAGAAGATTTTAGCATGGTTCACCCAACCAATCTGGGCTACGTCCACCAAACAGGTCATTGGCAATCTCATTCATCAACTGGAGAATTACAACAGCAGAGTTTCTCATCTGCTCTTCCACTCACCTCACATTCCTCATGCTCATTTGCCTCTACGGGCTTACATTTTATAGCTGGGAGTAGAAACAGAATTCAGTCACAACAAATATAGGATGCATTAACTCCTCATCAGAATTAAAAGGAATCAATTTAGCAACAAATCCTATTGTTGTCACCTTCATGAGATTTTCTCCAAATTTAATTAAAATAAAATCTCAACAATCTCCACCTTGAAAAAATTAGCCTGATACCCTGTTACATTATTATTTTTATCTTTTCTGCAAGCCAAGAGAAGCCAGACACCATCGTAGCTTCTCTAACAAAACTGGTTTCGTGAACATGTCTGCGCAGTTTTCCTTTATATGCACCTTGTCAAGAGAGACTCTCCGTTTATTGATAACCTGTCTTGCAAAATGGTACTTGATAGGTATATGCTTTTATTTACTATGATAGGCCAAATTTTTAGCCAAGTGAATTGCACTTTGACTATCACAAAATAGCTTGATGTTGTCCTGTAACCTACCAAACTCACCAAACAAACCTTTCAACCAAACCGGTTCTTTGCAAGCATGTGAAGTAGCTATGTATTCTACTTCTATAGTGGATAAAGAAAAAATGTTCTGTAGCTTTGACATTCAGCTAATAGCTCCACCTGCAAGAGTAAAGACATACCCTGAAGTTGACCTTCTCTTAATTAAATCACCTGCAAAATCGGAATCAACATATCCACAAAAAAATTCACTACTTCTGTTATAAGTGATACAATAATCACTTGTGCCTCTTAGATACCGAAGCACCCATTTCACTGTTGATCAGTGTTCTTTTCCTGGATTTGCCATATACCTGCTGACAACTCCAACTGCATGTGAAATATTTGGTCGAGTACAAACCATCGCATACATCAAACAACCTACTACATTGGCATACGGAATTCAAGACATATATTCCTTTTCTTCATTAGTATTAGGACATAAACTTGAAGAAAGCTTAAAATGGGAAGCTAAAGGGACTGAAACAGGCTTCACATTGTTCATACCAAACCTCAAGAGTATTTTCTCAATATACTTCTGTTGTGATAGCGACATCTTACCATTTCTCTTGTCTCTGAAAATATCCATGCCCAAAATCTGTCTTGCTGCTCCTAGATCTTTCATATCAAACGTCCTAGCCATCTGAGCCTTTAACCTATTGATCTCTGTTATGCTTTTTCTTGCTAAAATCATATTGTCAACATATAACACTAAAATAATGAACATGCCATTACTTAATTTCTTAAAGTAAACACAATGATCATATTCACTTCATATATAATTTTGACTCATCATGAAAGAATCAAATTTCTTGTACCATTGTCGAGGTGACTGCTTCATACCATACAATGATTTCTTGAGCCTGCAGACAAATTTCTTATTGCGATTTTGAACAAACCCTTCTGGTTGTTCCATGTAAATCTCTTCATCTAAATCTCCATGTAAAAATGAAATTTTAACATCTAGTTGCTGTAATTCTAAATCAAGTAAAGCAACTAATGCTAACACAATCCGAATTGAAACAATTTTTACAACTGGTGAAAATATCTCATGAAAGTCAATGCCTGCTTTCTGAGAAAAACCTTTCACGACCAGCCTTGCTTTGTACCTGTCTTCTTTATCATAAACACCCCTTTTCAATTTGTAAACCCATTTACATCCCACAATTTTTCTGTCTTTAGGAAGTTCTACCAGGTCCCATGTGGCATTCTTGTCTAATGCCTTCATCTCGTCCTTCATAGCCTCTTTCCACTTACCACTGTTAGAACCTTCTACAGCTTCCTGATAGCACAAAGGTTCATCATCATTAGCAGTTAAAGCAACTGAAGTAACATAATCATCATACCTTTTAGGAAGACGTCTGATTCTCGTAGACCTCCTTAAAGATGTTTCTGGTACTTCCAAAATTTGCTAATTATTATCTGTATGAACTTCTTCATGATCTGCATTTGAAACATGTTCATGATCTGCATCTGAAACTTGTTCATGATCTGAATCTAAAACTTGTTCATTTGGACTATCATCAGTATTTGAACTAGTTTCAAACTGAATGTGTTGAAGCTTAGGTACATTATCCTATTTCAATTTATCATCTACATCTGGATTTTCAAGTGAAGATTCATTGAATTTAAAATCTCTGTTAATGATGATCTTGTGAGTAGTAGGATCCCACAACCTGTATCCCTTAGTCCCATCACCATATCCAACAAAGATATATCTTTTTGATTTAGGATCTAATTTAGAACGCTGATGTTTCATAACTAGAGCATATGCATCACAACCAAAAACTTTCAGTTTAGAATAATCACATGGATAACCTTTCCATACCTCTTGAGGAATTTTGCATCCTATTGCAGTTGATGGTGATTGATTTACCAAGTAACAAGCTGTAGAAACCGCTTCTGTCCACAATTCCTTCTAAAAATTGGTGTTACTAAGCATACTTCTTGCTCTCTCTAAAAGAGTCATGTTCATGCATTCAGCAACTCCATTTTTCTGAGGAGTATATACAGTGGTTTTATGTCTTTCAATCCCAGTGTCCTTGCAATAATTATAAAATTATTTTGAAGTAAACTCACCACCATTGCCAGTTCTTAAACATTTAATGGTTCTTCCAGTGATGTTTTCAACTAATTCTCTAAACTATTTGAAAACTGTGAATACATTAGACTTCTTCTTTAACATGTAGACCCACACTTTTCTAGAGAAATCATCGATAAAATATACAAAATATGACGATCCTCCATATGAGGTTATAGGAGATGGACCCAAAACATCAGAATGGATATAATCAAGGATTCCCTTACTAGTATGTTTTCTAGTTTTAAACTTCTGCTTGCTTTGTTTCCCATATAGACAATGTTTGCAGAAATCTAACTTAGAATATTTTAAACTAGGAAGTAACTTACGATCAGATAAAAATTTTAATCCTCTTTCGCTCATATGGCCCAACCGTTGATGCCATAGACAAATAGAATTACTGTCATTTTCAGATATTGTAGAAGCATAATCTGACTCTGTTCTTCCTTCTAATTGAAAAATATTTCCAACCTTCTTTGCTTTCATTACTAGTAAAATTCCTTTATAAACTTTCATTACTCCACCTTGAATAAAGGTTTTATATCCATTTGTGTATAGCACTCCTAGTGAAATGAGGTTTTTTCTTAGTTCAAGTACGTGTCTTACATCAATTAGAATTTTATTTGTCCCATCAAAAATTTTAATCTGGATGCTTCCAATTCCCACAATATTACACGAGACATCATTTCCCATGTAAACAACTCCATCATTGATTGGTTTATAAGTTTTAAACCACTCTCTATGAATGCACATGTGATTTGATGTACCAGAATCTAACAACCAATGTTGATCATGATTAGACAAACCAACTGATAACACTTCATCACTCATACCTGAAACAAATGTCGAACCTGTATCTGTCGTGTTTTCTTCTCTCTTTTCTGTTGAAGAGTCTCCTTTGGATGTTTGCTGTCTCTTCCAACTATCCTTCTTCAAATGTCCCGATTTGCCACAAAACCAGTACTTTACCTTACTCTTCTTCCCTTTCGATTTTGAACGTGATTTGTTGTGCTTACTGAAGCATCTTTCTTTAGAACGACCTCTGACCATCATTTCTTCTGATGTAGAGGTTTCTGAATTTGACCTTTTCCTTGTTTCTTCGGATAGCAAAGCTCCAACAACATCATCAAATGCAAGGGCTTCTGATGAACTAAGACTTATAGAAGTAACAAAATGATCCCATGACTCGAGAAACAAGCATAATAAAGTTACATATTTATCTTCTGATTCAAATTTTACTTCTATACTTTCTAACTGCACTAAGAGAGTACTAAAGGTATTCAGATGATCAGTTATCATCGTACCTTCCTTCATGCGCAAGCTGTACAATTGTCGCTTGAGAAGAATCCTATTGGTTAAGGATTTTTTCATGTACAACTTTTCAAGCTTTGTCCACAAACCAACAGCAGCAGCAGTTTTCTCTGACATGATGTTAAACAAAACATCATCTGCCAAACACAGTGGAATGTCGCTCAGTGCTCTTTCATCCAAGTCACTCCATTCGTTATCTGTCATGGTGTAAGGTTGTTTGGCTTTTCCCAACAGCGCCTTCGCCACGCCTTGTTGCACGAGTAGATCATACATCTTCACTTTCCAGATCTCGAAGTTGTTTTTTCCATTGAACTTCTCGATCTCAAACCGAGCACTTTGTGTTTTTGCCATATTTAGTAGCTCGCATCACAAAATCTCCAATTGCAACTTTTAATAAATGAAGTTTTTAATTAAAAAATGCCCTTAAGTTTAAAAAAAAAAAATTCCCTTCACCTATAAAATGCCTTTCCATTAATACCATATGAAAATGGCATTTAAATTACAAATCAATTTAAAAAAAAATTACAACATGAAGTGCCAACATTTTTCAATATAACCAATAGTATTTTAAAAAACACTCAAATCGATATATACAAATCGATTTATACAAATCAATTACAATTCGGCATTTAAAAAACAAATCGATTTGATTTGCATATTTATAAAATCGATGGCCTAGTTATAAAAATCGATTTTATTGGCATATGTATAAAATCAATTTGAATGGCATATTTATAAACTCACGATTTATACCAAACTCACGGCATTTTATTGCGGCACCCTTCCCCACTCAACTCACGACACTACCCCAGTTCAACAGTCAACACTCGGCTTTCAACACCAGGTAACCTCGGCTCTACGTAACAGATCCTTGACCCCCGTTCACAACACTTGGCAAAGAAGCTCATGTCCACGACAAACGGTCCATGTTCAACCCCATTGAACCAAGCTCTGCAGTCTCACAGTCCACACATAAATATCACAGCACACAGACTTTTCACCTCCAGGCAGCTCATTTACAACAACGGTGTTTTTCGTTTACACCTCAGGTATAGGGGCTGGGGTGCATAACAGAGCAGCACTGAATTTTTACAATGGAGAACTCTGTTACAAGGATGGGATCCTCGACAAGATCCTCAATTGACGATTCTAGCACTGCAACAACGCTTAGCTCTTACGAAAGCATACACAGATTTTGCCCAGCGCTTCTCGCCAACGAATTTTCCCTTACAGCGCTCCTTGCCAGGCAGCTTATACAAGTGCTCTGATACCAATTGTTGGAGTAATTAAACACAGCGGAAACTAAATAATCATCAAATACACATAGCATTCAACAATTATGAAGACACAGAATATTTTAATGTGGTTCACCCAACCAATCTGGGCTACGTCCACCAAACAGGGCATCAGCAATCTCATTCATCAACTGGAGATTTCTCATCTGCTCTTCCACTCACCTCACATTCCTCATGCTCATTTGCCTCTACGGGCTTACATTTTATAGCTGGGAGTAGAAACAGAATCATAAATTCACTCACAACAAATATAGGATGCATTAACTCCTCACCAGAATTAAAAGGAGTCAATTTAGCAACAAATCCTATTGTTGTCATCTTCATGAGATTTTCTCCAAATTTAATTAAAAGAAAATCTCAACAGTATTTAAAAATATGATTAAAATTTAAAAATTTTAAAAACTAATTGAATTATCATTTTATTTTAAATTATTATAATTATTATTATTATCCATTATAAAAAATAATTAATATATAAGTTGAACTTATCTTTTTTTTAAATTATGGAATAAAATTTTGAACTATTAAAATTGACCTCCATATTACTATGGAAAATATTAATATGTAAATACTCTTTGTTATAATACTAATGGCTAATTCCATATCTTATCAATATACATACTCAAAAAACTATAACACAATTCATATGACAATTTACTTAAAAGGACAAAATGGAATAACTAGTTTGGAAATAAATCTCAACCTTTGATTTGAGTAAGTGTTATGAATATTATAAAATATTATATTGAATTTAAATCCCTACCATCCACCTCATAATTATTGATAATTAAACTAAAATAATTAACATCAATATAAATTAAATAATTTAAAACTAGTATTTCACAAATAATTATACTAGCAATTGCATCAAATGTTGCAAAAGAAAGGCCTTAAGAAAATTCCATGAACCATGAAGAAATATTATAAATAATCCTCTCTAAACATAATATTATCCCATTACACCATAAATTGACATCATCAAAATATTGTTGCATCAAATATTTTCACAAATTTCAATTGTCACCCTTAAGACTTCCAATTCTCATATGAAATTCCATTTTCAAAGTAATATGTTCATCATTTTCCTTAAATTTCCAAGGGGAATAATACCATATCACCACATTTTCATCCCATGCCTTGCATATATCACCAGCCACACCAATAGTAATAACACAAATCTGGTATTATGCAGTGTTATATTAAAATATAATTAAGTACAATACAATAAAAGAAAAGATTGCAATTGATAAATGACTCATAGAACTCAAGGTTGGAATATTATGTGGTGTTATATTAAAATATAATTAAGTAAAATACAATAAAATAAAATATTGAAATTGATAAATGGCTCATAGAACTCAAGGTTTTATATTAAAATATATTTAAGTAAAATAAAAAATAAAAAAAAGTTTGCAATTGATAAATGGCCCATAAAACTCAAGGTTTTCATCACCATCTCCATCCATGCACGTGAATGGAAGATTATCAATGGAGAGGAACTTTTAGAATAGTCACACAAGGCTATTGATGTGGAATGGTGATAAAACTTTTAGAGGCTATTGATGTTGAATGGTGATAAAACTTTTAGAACAATCACACTATGCTATTGATGTTGAATGGTGATAACTAATTTGATTTTATGTCTTCACAGTCATTTAATTTTTTATTTTAGTTACCACTTTAATATACTATAAATTCTAAAATAAATCCATTAATAAAGTAATAAAAATTATCTCTATCTTCTTCTTATTCTTTCCTTACATTTAATAAAATTAATTGAACCAAAACTAAAAAAATACTAAACTTTAGAGATTTATTAGTTGTGTGTAGGTGGATCTCCTTGAATTTTAATTAAAACAAATAATACAAATATCCCAAGATTATAATGAAATTTTTGTTCCAAAAATATATTTTATCCTAACTAAAAAATTGTAAATAACTTGAATTATTTAAAATCCATATTTTTTATAGCACTAAAACTATGCTCTACCACATTTATAAATAATAATTAATTACATTAAATATTAACTCTGTGTAAATATTAAAAATTACAATAATAAAAATCAGAAGGAAAAAAAAAAAAAAATAAATAAATAAATAAATTAGAATTTATTATTTAAATGAAAATATATATTTTATTGTTTTTTTATTGTGTTGGGAAGTTTGACAAAAAGAGCTATAATTGTTGGGACACGATAGATACTTAAACAAGTGCCGAAACCATAAAATCTCAGATGAGAAAGTGTGTTCGTGGTATTCTTAAAAATCCCAGATGATACATTACTATCATTATCATTACCTTAGTGTCTGACCTATTCATAGGTTTGTTAAATGAAAATAAAAATATTATGATATTTGATATTTAGAATAAAAAGATATTAAAATATTAATTAATTATAAATTTTCAATTATTATATTTTTATTGTTATGTATATATAACTTTTTTCTAATGTTTTTTATTTATTTTTTCAAATTATATTAATTAATTCAAATTATATTAATTAATTTTAAATTTTAAATTATTCTATTTTTATGGTTATATTTATATAATTTATTTTTTAATATTTTTTATTTACTTTTTCTTTAAATAAATAAATAATAAAATATTAATATTTTTAACAAAATCTTTTTCTAAATAATTTCACAAATATAAAAATTAATTAAAACAAGTTATAAGTAAATATATACCTTTTAAAGTTACATAAAGCCAACTTAATAAGAAACAAATTTTTAATTTGTTTTATTTCTAACCAAATCAAAATATTTATAGAGCTTAACATTACATTATAACGTATTTTCCATATTATATTTGAAAGTGTCTCCTTATTTAATATCATATTTTTTCATAATTAAATAATTAAATAACGGAAACAATCTTATCTCACTCCCGATTTTGTTTTCTACTTTTTATTTACGTGATCGAAAGTAGGAAAAAAGTTTCAAGAAGTTATATGTAAAATTTGCCGAACAATAAAACAAATCATGAAGTATTATTATGCAAAATACATTATAAATAAAAATTCAAATAGCTTAACATTTACAAATTCAAGTGTGAAATATTTTGTTGACAGATCGGTACAATGTGCCGTAAAACGAGGACCTGTGAGCCTACGTTCTTGACAAAGAGCTGTATTGGAAGAGTAGAATCCGGATTTGTATACTCTGATAAACTATAAGTACAAGCCTACAACAGAACATCGAAATGGAGTTTATGAAAAGCGAGGTCCAGTAAGTGACTGGAACATTCATTTTTTCTGCTAACTCTTTCCAAATTCTGCCCATTTCAATCCTGCCCATAAAAATACAACAACAAAAAACTTTCTCACATATTCCCGTGCCTGCTAGATTATCGCAAACGCAAAATTCTACGAAGTGCAGAGCCCAAACCCTGAACACTTTAAAGGGGTATTTAGAGTCTTCCAAGTGATCATTTCAGATATGAGATGGAAGACTGGCATTTAAGTTATCATGAAATTGGAATGCTGGGCATCACATAAAGGCTTATCATAGATTCAATTTCTCTTGAATATGGAAGAAGATTTCTCTCGTTAGGGATTCAATGGAAATTTAGGACTGTAAAAATATAAATAAAGAGAGTGCAAAATTACATTTCCCACTTCTGAGTTGACATCATGGTGACATATTTCCATCGTGTACTTTCTTTGTAAAGAGCAAATAGATATATTGAAATTTTAAAGTACTATTGGTACCAATTAAAATTGCTTCTTTCCCTATCACGTACTAAACATGCCAAATAGCCACGCATTGTTAAAAGTCTTGACCTTTTAATGTGACTGATAGCAGAGTAGTTGAATAAAAAAATTAATTCTGAGAACAGCCTAGTGCCTATGAAGCAACAAGATCCATAACATAGCATCCTAACTTGTATAGATGATACCCTTAACTTGGGCAAGCCTTATTTCTCAGTCCATTGCCCCCATAAATGCATCAAGATAGGAAATGCCCACCCCAAGATGATGTACGGCTTTAATCCTAGGGTGGACATTTCCTCCCTCCACGCATTTATGGTATAGACTGGAAAATAAAGCTTGCAGCATTGTGGAAAGAAATTTTATCTTATTGATAAAGTTGAGAAGTAAAAAATTCAAGGAACATGTTCATTAATTATCTTCCACAAGAAATAATGAAATGAGACAATGCAGGATTGGTAGGGTCTGCACTTTCTTCAAGGTAGATAGAGGTTGAGAAGCCAATAACCACAAAAGTTTAAAGCGCCAACTAACAATTTTGAAGTTATCTTGTCAATGATTGGGTAGAAACAACCCAGACCTTGAGATAAAATGTTAGTTAACTTCACTTAATAGACTTAAGACCTTGAGATAAAATGCTAGTTAACTTCACTTAATAGACTTAACACTGACTCAAAGTGGATTTAAAATATATACGAAACATGGAATCTGAACTTCTTTATTATAAGCTCGAATTATTAGCCCTCTGACCATGGTCCCTAATTTAACATTGCTTATCTTACCCTACGATTTATATCTTCTAGGAAGACGTGTTAACCAGATTTTTCAATACAGACAATGATTTAATTCCAAAAAATCTTGGCTCGGAGATCAATAATCATCAAAAGAAATTCAAAGTGAAAGAACATGTTACATACCCTCTGTCATCAACATATTGAAAATTGACGTGTTAACCAGATTTTTCAATACAGACAATGATTTAATTCCAAAAAATCTTGGCTCGGAGATCAATAATCATCAAAAGAAATTCAAAGTGAAAGAACATGTTACATACCCTCTGTCATCAACATATTGAAAATTCTCTAGCTTATGTAAAAAACCTTTCTCGCATCGAAATTAATGAAAAACACTTTTTGGACCATGTGTAAGGAGGTATTCCAATAGCACCTAGCACCAAGGTTTTGAAAGACACTCTCCACCGTTTTTTTTTGTCAAAAGCTGACAATCTGTCAAATTTAAAATAATTCATTTATGGTCATAGTTCAGTATAACATCCTACAATCATTTATCCAATAAATGATCATGTTGTTAACCAACCTCTTGTGCAGAACCTCGACAACTCTCCATTAGTCATCCAATTCAAAGGCAGCCGGAGATATAGAGCCATTGTACGCGTCTCTGGCCCCCATGGATCATTGTTGATGGCTTCCTTTTTGGTCAGTGTGAACAGAATATATTACCCCCAATAGATTTTTTTTTAGTTACAGAAAAAGAGAAAGAAAGCATTTAAAAAAAAGCAAACAAACATACTTAATAACCAATTAACCAATAGATCTGATCCACTGAAACTATTAAATATACAAAATGTACACTGAAACTATTAAATATACAAAATGTATTTAGTATTCTCATAGAATTGAAATCCGAGATCACAAATTCTAACTCCAATGAGCTATTTGGGTTTAAAGAACACTGCAATTCATTGCATACCAGTCCACACAATTGATAAGCATATGCAAGATAATTCAATTTATGGGCCAGCACAACTGTAAAATGGACAATTTGGGCTTTCAGGTATTTCATCAAACGAGTCATGGGTTCGAAGACATGGACTTACTGCAAAGTTTTTTCTATATAGTTAATATTATTTTTAGTTCAGTTAACTGAATTATATTAAGAACTTAAATCAAGAATCTGTTTACAGTTTAAGCAATGCAATCTATGGAAGTTTCATTTTTTTAGTTTAATAATAATAATTTATTTTTTTAACTGTTTTTAATTTGATGGCAGACAATTGTTCAATAGTCTAACAATGAATCTGACAGTCAACAATAATACACAGTGGCAGCTAGGAGAGTTGTTTTCAAATAATGACGCCTTAAGGCATAATAATTTGATTTAGTGATGCCTTTTAAAATAAAATTAAAAACATATAACTTAGAAAAGTAAAGTCCTAATACTTTACATTTTGTTAAAATCAATCTTGGCAAAATGAATTGTAATAGAATGAAATTTCCATAGTTAATCATATTCGTAGAACTGTATATAAGATTTGTATCCTATCCAACTCACTCCACAAATCATCAAGGACTAGAGAGTAAAGAATTATTTATTATTTATTCCATGATAATGGGTCGAGTATCTACCCAAAACTTGGTATAGGATAAAAATCCTATACTCAGTTCCATCAACAAAACTATCCATTAAATCTATATGGTCTAAATAGTGTTATTTAAGTTGTATTTTTGAATGTATGAATCTCCTAATAATTATTGATAATTAAATTGAAATTATTTACCTAAATATAAATTAAATAATTAAAAAATTTTATTTGACAAATAATTTTATAACTAGATCAATGATAACTATTTAAAAATTGGTTGAAAACTTATAAGTTAAACATGTAAATATTTTACATTTGTAACATTTTTTCTTTTTTTACAATTTTGGCCATGTGACTTGATGATGAAGTGTTTAAATGTTTATCATGGATTCATGACTATCAACATTTTCCAGCCATTAAATTTATAAATTTATATGGTTGCATTAGTTTTAATCTAAATATTGTTATTTAAATTTTATTTTTGAATGCATTAAATTCTTGAAAAAATTTCAAAATAATTAGTTGTTCAAAAATTTTAATTCAATATTAATAATTATTAGGTGGATGGTAGGATTTACATGTTTTGCAATAGTATTAATAATGTTTATTAGATATATTTATTTCCAAAGCAGTTATGCCTTTCTTTTCCTTTTTAATAAAAAAAAATATCATATAAAATGAGTTATGGTTTTTAGGGCATGTGGTATTAACAAGCCATGGTATTGTAGCAAAGTTTATGTATAGATTAAGAATCCTCATGATAAATTGGGATAAATCTTCATATTTAAGAATATATATATATATATATATATATATATATATATAACAATGGACCAATAAATAAGTGTTTCCATCTTTATTATGGATTGATGCATGTCCTCATTTAATCAAGGCCTTTCTTTTTTAGAACAACTACATTAGCTGCTGTTTTACACCATCAAATGGAATGTTAGACAATTGAATATTTCTAAGTCATCACATTAATAGTTAATAATTAAGAAAAAACTAATATTTAGGTTGTTTCTTGCTCAATCAATTCTTGATGGCTTAACGATTTCTTAATGGTTTCTCCCCAAAAAAGTTACTCTTGCAATATTTTTTCATCATTCCTTCAAGACTTGTGGTAAGTTTTTCATTCACGATTTGATCACTGAACCATAACTACAATACACTCAACACCTTACTCATAGATATGATCTATGCCAGTGGCCAAATCCCAATAACATAACTCAGAGAATATTTCAACTACCATCATCCAATCACAAAACACAAAATTATTTCATTTCATATAAAGAAATCCAACCCTTCACTGGTTGAAGATAATGTGACAGCCTCATTAAGAGTTAATTAACATGAATAAACTGAAAGACAAGTTGTTTATTTTATTATTTTGTTTAAATTACTTTTGGTATAAGAAATTCAAAAAAACACCATGTTACTTGGAATTACTGAGTTAGAAAATAAAGAAAAAGGAATCTCTTAAACTGTTGGTAAAAGTATCCAAGAATGGGTGGTTGGGAACAGTTAGAAGACAGTTACCTACCCTCCAGGGATAAAAGAAAATCCCAGGAGAGGGATAGGGGTTCTGGGAGTTTCTGGAAAAAGGGTAAGTGCAGTAATCTCTAGAGCTGGGTGATAGACCAGTGGAGAAGCAGTCACTGAAAAACCATAAAACCAGAACTGTCTGTGGCTGGATAGGCCATCCAGAGGTCACGACAGAAGCTTATTCTTTGTTCCCGTGGCACTGATTGACATTCTGGAGCTAGGGGGCAAGTGGAGGACGTTATTGCCTCCCTTGATGGTTGGGAGGACCACGGTTTTAAGAGTTAATGTACTCCTCTCAGATAAGTAACACAGTCAGACCTAGACTTTAAGTATTGATGTTCTGGTTATGTTTAGCAATTGATAAAAGAATAGATTACTTCAAATCTTTTGCTAGCTTGGAGTAGTGGAAAACTCGTAGGTGAAATTGTTTTAGTTGCAGTTATTATTATGCTGGTAACCTACAGTTAATTGACAGCTAAACTGGAAAGACGAAAACTACATGAAAGAAATGTCCTTTATGCACAGTACGTAGTATAACATTGAAAGTCAAGAAATATACAGAAATATCAATGCTTCGTTATCAGTCTGTGTAGACAGTGGAATCGAGTTAACAGAAAATGCATCTATTGTTAAGAGGAAACGGAAATATATATACTAGAATCGAATTTCAAGTTACAGTAGTGAATAAATCGAAGCTACCGGAATAATAAAATAGACATAGGTATTGACATGCAATAGTAGTGAGCATTGATAAACCCTGAACAAGAAAGTGCACATCATGTAGTATTTATATATAATTTCTTTTCCTGTAACAGTCGAGAGAAATATTTATGGAAGAACTTGTACGGCTGGGCAGGGTGGAAACCCTACCCTACCCCCTGTTCCTTTTTATTTTAAATTAACTATACTCGGCCAAGACAACGGCGGCCGGTGCCGGAAGGTACTATAAGACCATTAACCAGAGTAGAATAACGCTATGAAGAACATATGAATGATTGCATGAAGCAGATAAGACAAAATCACCCATGGGATATGCACATAGAAACGTAACAGTAATAAATAAATTCGCGGCCTATAGGGTAAGGCCGAGAAACCAAGAGAATATCATAAAACATAGTACTCTGCTATAAACGATATATAACCTTCGGAATACCAAACCCAGGGTAAAAGCCGAGAGCGGCTTCACTGCAGAAACCCAAATTATTATTCAAAATAGTACAGATTCTGAGATAGCAGAACATGCATACAAGTAAACATGCAAATAGTACTTAAAAACCCTTAAGTGTAAACTGTCGGCAAACAGGAGAAAGATAGGTATATCATGTCATAATATAAGGAATAGACAGTGTAATGTTGTTCCGGTAAAACTATAAAACTGCCATAGTAGAGTCAACAGAGCTTGCTCTCATGACATAAAAAGTCAGATTGTTCTACGGGACTTTCAATAAAAACTTCTGAGACAAAATTCGGCAAGGAACAAATAAACTCTAATAAGATTTCTCTACACCCTAACATGTATGACACGGTGATACAGAGAGTATGCTCTCTGTCGACCAAGCCTTAGCTTCATGCTCGCAAGATTGGCGGGGTACCTGTGAAAAAGAAGCGTTTCTTAGTCTCTCCAACAGCCACGCAAACGGCGAAACCGACAAACATATGGAAAGGCTCAACGAAGGATTCTCCCACCTGCTCTGAAAGGTAAACGAGAAGGACACTTGTTAGATAAACCGCAAAGGGCAGTAGTCTAGCTGACAAGCGAGGCAGGTAAATTAACTCACCTGTTAGGCGGAATTCTACTTGCCAAACAGACCCCGACTGCATGTTATGACAGGAGAGTTAGAACGTTTATTCCTGAAAACCAAAAGATGATATCACCAATATTCAGATTGGAAGTTGAGAAGCGAAGGATTCACCCGGTGAAACCTCGTGGCGGGGTGGAGCTGGTGTAAATCACCGAGTAGAAGCATCGAACCTGGAGGTGAGAAGCCTGCGAGAGAACCACAAAACAATCTCTGTGTTAAAAAAGAAGAAAAACCATTAAGCAGAGACATGCATGAGCCGAACAAAATGGGAAACTGAGGGTTACATATAGAGGCGTAACTGGAAGTCATCTGGAGCAGGTCCGAGTTAAGCTCACCTAAAGCCTGGAAGGTCGGATAAACCGGAGAAACGCCAAGCTATGCGCGCGCCATGGATATGAGCAATAGAAGGCGGAGCATCAATAAAATGAAACTGAACTTTACGATGATCCCTTCCTCACTATACCCGAGAACGAATGGGTTGATTGCTTATCCGTTCCCGCCATTAACCACATGTACAACAGTAAAACTCTAAGCTGACACTTGTACCCAGCGCGTGGAGCCGGAAGCCATTTGGCCGATGGTAATCCCTTATATGTGATAGGAATTTAAGAAATGTCAATGTTGGGAATCGAGGAGATCTCCTCGGCGGATCTCCTATGATCCCAATCCTCCCATCATTAAATTCTGACATACCATTGTACAGTGGGTTTTATTATATGTTTTTCGTGGACATTTAAAACCATGTGTTACATAACATATCGCTCAATATATGTTTAATGATATCTCCGCTCATAGTTAATCAAACTAAGATTGTATTTTAGTCTCGTGGAATTTACATGCTAGGTTGGATTCAAACTGTGATATTTATATTAATTTGATATTTGATATGGTATGTGAAGATTTTAATATCATGGATAATTTTTTTTTTATTATGGTAAGTTTGTATTGGTAATTTTTAGTTTAGATGTGACAAGTGGTATCAGAGCCGGTTACTACACTGGCAACCTTAGGGCTTACTAACAAAGCTGTGTGTATATTAGTGCACTGAGAAGAGGTAAAAAGATTTGAGGGAAGACATGGCATCTCAGTCACAACCAAACGAGAATCAAGGCCCAACAGTTATGAACCTGGAAATGTGGGTTCAACTAACTGTGGAGCAGCACCAAAAGACAAGTAAAATGCTGGAAGAACAGCAGCAGCAAACTACCTATTTGCTAAATACAGTTCAGCAGTTACAAGAGGAGATGATTAGAGTTCGAAAGGACAATGAAAGACTGTTGCTAGACCAGGAAAGGATCCTGAAGAGTATATCTGATAAACAGAATCAGGAAATGCAGCAGCCTAGCGCAGAAAGAGAATTATCAACGGAGTCAAGAGACCAGCAAACCAGAAACAACACCACCGGAAGAACGGAAAAGAGTATCTCTCACAGGAGCAAAAATCACAATTATAACGAGGCAGAATCAGGAAATCCGTCCGATCAGCAGGATCACAAGAGGCAGAGGACTGAACTGCAGGGGGAATTTCGTAAGATTAAGCCACCAATGTTTGATGGCGAGGCAGAAGAGGCAGCTGAAGCATGGTTAATTAACATTAATAAATATTTTCAGGTTTATGAGTATAGCAGCAATCTGAAGTCTCGATTGGCTATATACCAGCTGCGAGAGAAAGCCACCCTGTGGTGGGAGGAGGTAAATAATGTCCGCAGCATTGACGAGCGAGACATTACATGGGAATTGTTCCAACAGTACTTCAAAGATAAATATCTAACAGAAAGATTTTACGATGATAAAGCCAAAGAATTCCATGATCTTAGGCTGGGCCAAATGACCATGGATGAGTATGTTACGAAATTTACTTCCCTGTTACGCTACATACCTTACCTCAGAGAGGAAAAGGCCAAGGTACAAAGATTTCTGAGTAGTTTTCCTGCCCCTATGAGGGAAAGAATAGAATTTGTTAACCCTCAAACGATGGATGAAGCTGTCCGAAAAGCACGCATGTGTTATCAGCAGTATAAGATCAAAGGGGATGGTGGAAAAGGTTGGCAGCCCAAGAAAAACCAAAAGAATTCCTCTACTTTTAAAAACAGCAAAGGCAGCCACTTTAAAGGGATAGGTCGGAACGCTGGCAGCAAACAGTTTAACAGGAACCATCAAAGAATTAAGTGGCCAGCTGAAGAAAAACCCACAGAGGCATCAAGCAAACCGGAGCAAGGACAAAACTCGAAACCTCCCTTACAATGTTGGGGTTGTGGGGAAGCGCACTATTATAAGAACTGTCCACAAAGAAGAAGAAGTGAAAATGTGGCAAATTTGCAGGAGGCATCGACAGTGGGGGACGTGGGACGAAACATACCACGTATAAACGCATCTTTGGAGGATCGACAGGCTGATTTCCAGCCCACAATGATTGAACTGGAAGGTACTATGTTATCTAAACCTGTCTCGATTTTAATAGATCCTGGCGCTAGTTTAAGTTATGTAAGTCCTAAACTAGTGGAAATGTGCAATTTAAAAGAACAGAAATTTAAAAACCCTTGGTTAGTTCAACTAGCCACCGGAGCTAAACGCAAAGTGACTGTGAAAATTGCAAATTGCACTTTAGAAGTTGCAGAACAGCAGCTGCAGGTGGATTTAAATATTCTACCATTGGGATCGTATGATGTATTGTTAGGAATGGACTGGTTGGAGAAACACTGGACCTTGGTGGATTGTAAGGAAAAGATAATTTATTATAGAGCGCAGGATGGTACGCGTAAGGAGATTAAAGGAATTAAAAAGCCTGTACAATTACGCCCCATAACGGCATCTCAAATGAGCAAGTGTATTCGAAAGGGATGTCAGCTGTATGCAATTCAGGTAGGGTATGCCGAATCTGAAGAAAAGGTTGTAGATATAAAATATATTCCTGTGGTACAGGAGTACCTGGATGTATTTCCAGAAAACATTCCAGGACTGCCACCTAAAAGAGATATTGACTTCACTATTGAATTACTACCCAGAGCCTCTCCTGTGTCAAGAGCACCTTACAGGATGAGTATACCAGAACTAACAGAATTAAAGATGCAGTTGCAGGAGTTGTTAGATAAAGGGTATATTCGGCCAAGTGTATCACCTTGGGGAGCACCAGTCCTTTTTGTTAAAAAGAAGGATGGAACTTTGCGCATGTGTATGGACTACCGACAACTCAATAAGTTGACAGTTAAGAATAAGTATCCCTTACCCAGAATAGATGATTTATTCGACCAGGTGAGAGGTGCCAAGGTGTTTTCTAAAATAGATTTGCAGTCGGGATATCATCAAATCGAATCAAGGATGAGGATGTTTGCAAGACAGCATTCCATACCAGATATGGACATTATGAGTTTGTAGTGTTACCTTTCGGGTTGACAAATGCGCCAGCAACCTTCATGAGGTTGATGAATGGCATTTTTCATCAGTTTTTAGATCACTTTGTACTAGTCTTCATAGACGACATACTGATCTACTCCAAGAGCGAAGAAGAGCATAAGGAGCATCTGAGAATAGTATTAGAGATACTAAGGAAGCATCAACTGTACGCTAAATTCAGCAAGTGCGATTTCTTTAAACCAGAAATCCAGTATTTGGGTCATGTGGTGACATTTGAAGGAATAGCAGTGGATCCCGAAAAGATTAAAACCATCATGGAATGGCGAGTACCACAGAATGTGGCAGATATCAGGTCATTCATGGGTCTGGCAGGATATTACCGACGGTTCATCGAAGGATTTTCTAAGATTGCCTACCCTATTACATCCTTACAAAAGAAAGGCAGATCTTTCAAATGGACGAATGAATGTCAGAACAGCTTTGAGAAGCTGAAACAACTTTTAACCACAGCACCAGTGCTGAAAGTTGTTGACCCCAGCAAAGATTATGTGGTGTGTACTGATGCCAGCAAGGAAGGAGTGGGTGCAGTGTTAACGCAAGAAGGCAAGGTAATAGCCTATGAGTCCAGGAAATTGAGAGAACACGAACAAAAGTACTCTGCCTATGATCTAGAACTCACAGCAGTAGTACATGCTCTCCGAGTGTGGAGGCATTATCTACTGGGCAAAAGGTTCATACTCAAAACAGATCACAGCAGTTTGACTAACTACTTTAAGCAGGCAGATTTAAACTCTAGGCAAGCAAGGTGGAATGCCTTCTTGAGCGAATTTGACATGGACATACAACATTTTAAAGGAAAAGAAAACCAAGTTGCAGATGCCCTGAGTAGGAAATTGCATGGGATCTATGCAATGTATTACAGCCAACCTGTGAGCCAGCTAACAGAACAAATAAGGGAAGAGGCCCAGAAGGACCCAGAATACCATTTTTTGTGGCAGCAGATGGAAGAGGATCAGAAGCTAGGTAAGCCATCCGAGTATGGAAGCAATGAGGAACAAATGCTAATGTTTCGCGGAAGGACCTATGTTCCTAATCGTGCAAGTCTCAAGGGGTTAATCCTGGATGAGTACCATCGCAGCAACTACGCTGGTCATCCTGGATATCAGAAGATGCTCTCGGCAATTAGAAAGATATATTATTGGCCCGGTATGCGTAGAGACATTGCGGAATATTTGAGTAAGTGTTTAGAGTGCCAGCAGGTTAAGGTAGAGCACCAGCACCCAGCAAGGCTACTACAGCCTATACCCATTCCTGAATGGAAATGGGAAGTAATCTCTTTAGATTTCATCACAGGCTTACCTAGAACAAGGAAGCAAAATGATTCAATCATGGTAGTGGTGGACAGATTAAGTAAATCTGCCCACTTCATACCTGTGCAATCCACTTACAAGACAGTACAGATTGTAGACATATTTATGAGGGAAATCTTTAGGTTGCATGGCATACCTAAGACCGTGATTTCAGATCGGGATGTTAAGTTTACCTCTGCATTTTGGAAAACCCTGTTTTCAGGTTTAGGAACTCAAATACACTTCAGCACTGCCTATCACCCTCAAACTGATGGGCAGACAGAGCGAGTGAATCAAGTGTTGGAGGACATGCTGCGCATGTATGTAATGCGACAGCCAGCTAAATGGGAAGACTACCTCCACCTGGTGGAGTTTGCATATAACAATGGCTTCCAGGAATCTCTGAAAATGAGTCCCTTTGAAGCATTGTATGGACGACAGTGCCGTACCCCAATTAACTGGAGCAGCCCAGAGACGAAATTGATGTTGGGACCAGAAATGCTGGCTGAGCTAGAGGCTGAAGTAAAAAGAATAAGGCAAAATTTGAAGGCCGGGCAAGACCGACAAAAGATCTTTGCAGATAAGAAAAGATCTTATCGCGAATTCGGAGTGGGTGACCACGTATATGTCAGGATTAAGTCAAAAAGAAGTACCTTGAGGTGGACTGCTTGCACCAAGTTAGCCCCTCGTTACTGTGGACCCTTCCAAATTCTGGAAAGGGTGGGACCAGTAGCCTATAGGCTGGCTTTGCCTAGTCATATTAGAGTACACAACGTGTTCCACGTGTCCTTGTTAAAGCGATATGTGCATGATGAAAAACATGTAATTCATTGGCAAAGCATTCAGGTAGGAAGATAGTATGGAAATAAGTCCTAACTGAGATATTAAATCAAAATTTGAATGTACTGATTGGTAATCCTGTTGTTGCTTTTCAGGTAGAACCGGACGGAGAATTTCTGGTAGAGCCGCTACGCATACTTGATCGTAGAGAAATTGAACTCCGTAAAAGAGTAGTTGCTCAGGTGAAAGTGCAGTGCAAGCACTTTGGACCTGAGGAAGCTACTTGGGAGGATGAAAAGTTTGTGCAGGAAGCTTACCCAGAACTCTTTGCAGAGATGGGTTGAAAACACCGAGGACAGTGTTACTTCCAGGGGGGGAAGTTGTGACAGCCTCATTAAGAGTTAATTAACATGAATAAACTGAAAGACAAGTTGTTTATTTTATTATTTTGTTTAAATTACTTTTGGTATAAGAAATTCAAAAAAACACCATGTTACTTGGAATTACTGAGTTAGAAAATAAAGAAAAAGGAATCTCTTAAACTGTTGGTAAAAGTATCCAAGAATGGGTGGTTGGGAACAATTAGAAGACAGTTACCTACCCTCCAGGGATAAAAGAAAATCCCAGGAGAGGGATAGGGGTTCTGTAAGTTTCTGGAAAAAGGTAAGTGCAAGATTCTCTAGAGCTGGGTGTTAGACCAGTGGAGAAGCAGTCACTGAAAAACCATAAAACCAGAACTGTCTGTGGCTGGATAGGCCATCCAGAGGTCACGACAGAAGCTTATTCTTTGTTCCCGTGGCACTGATTGACATTCTGGAGCTAGGGGGCAAGTGGAGAACGTTATTTCCTCCCTTGATGGTTGGGAGGACCACGGTTTTAAGAGTTAATGTACTCCTGTCAGATAAGTAACACAGTCAGACCTAGATTTTAAGTATTGATGTTCTGGTTATGTTTAGCAATTGATAAAAGAATAGATACTTCAGATCTTCTGTTATCATAGAGTAATGGAAATCTCATAGGTAAAATGGTTTAGTTGCAGTTATTATTATGCTGGTAACCTACAGTTAATTAACAGCTAAACTGGAAAGGCGAAAACTACATGAAAGAAATGTTCTTTATGCACAGTACATAGTATAACATTGAAAGTCAAGAAATATATAGAAATATCAATGCTTCGTTATCAGTCTATGTAGACAGTGGAAACGAGTTAACAGAGAATGCATCTATTGTTAAGAGGAAACAGAAATACATATATTAGAATCGAATTTCAAGTTACAGTAGTGAATGAATCGAACTGCCGGGATAATAAAAGAGACATAGGTATTGACATAACCATAAGCAGGGAGCATTGAAAATTCCCTGAACAAGAAATCTTACATCATGTGTATTAATATATAATTTCTTTTCCTTGCACATTCGAGAGAAATATTGATGTGGAAGAACTTAGAATAATTGTGGTGGAAACCCTACCCTACCCCCTGTTCCTTTTTATTTTAAATTACTATACTCGGCCAAGACAACGGCGGCTGGAGCCGAAAGGTACTATAAGACTATTACCATAGTAGAGTAATGCTACGAAGAACATAAGAATGATTGCATGAAGCAGATAGGACAAAATCACCCATGGGATATGCATATAGAAATGTAGTAGACATAAATAAAATTCGCGGTCTGTAGGGTAAGGCCGAGAAACCAAGAGAATAACATAAAACACAAAAATCTGCCATAAACAATATATAACTTTCGGAATACCAAAACCAGGGTAGAAGCCGAGAGCGGCTTCATTGTAGAAACCCAAATGATTATTCAAAATGGTACAGTTACCAAAATAGCGAAACATGCATACAAGTAAACATGCAAATAGTACTTAAAACCCTTATGTAAACCGTCTAGATGTCAGAGAAAGATAGAAGTACTATGTCTATATTATACATTTTATATGACCGAATGTACGTTAAATGTTGGCTGCAAAATTATATATCTATAGGAGCCTAACAGAGGGTTGCCACGACATAAAAGTCGAATGTTCTACCTGAATCCTTCTACTGCAAAACTTCCTGAGAATCCTGAGACAAAATCTGCCAGGAACAAATAAAACCTAATAAGATTTCACCCTAACATTTTCGGCGCATCTGTTGATAATAGAGAGGGTGTTTCGTCACTGCTTCCAGTTTCCATACCAAAGATCAAGGGTACTCATGGAAAAGGGTAGCTGGCTTAGTCTCTCCAACAGCCAAGCAAACGGCAAAACCGACAAACATATGGAAAGGCTCAACGAAGGATTCTCCCACCTGCTCTGCAAGGCAAACGAGAAGGACACTAGTTAGATAAACCGCAAAGGGCAGTAGTCTAACTGACAAGCGAGGCGGGTAAACTAACTCACCTGATAGGCGGGATTCTACTTGCCGAACAGACCCCGACTGCATGTTACGACAGGAGAGTTAGAACGTATATTCCTAAAAACCAAAAGATGATTATCACCAATATTCAGATTGGAAGTTGAGAAGCGAAGGACTCACCCGGTGAAACCCCGTGGCGGGGTGGAGCTGGTGTAAATCACCGAGTAGAAGCATCGAACCTGGAGGTGAGAAGCCTGTGAAAGAACCACAAAACAATCTTTGTGTTAGAAAAGAGGAAAAACCATTACGCAGAGACATGCATGAGCCGAACAAAAGAGGAAACTGAGGGTTACATATAGAGGCGTAACTGGAAGTCATCTGGAGCAGGTCCGAGTTAAGCTCACCTAAAGCCTGGAAGGTCGGATGAACCGGAGAAACGCCAAGCTATGCGCACGTCATGGATATGAGCAACAGAAGGCGAAGCATCAATAAAATGAAACTAAGCTTTCCGATGATCCTTCCCTCACTATACCCGAGTACGAATGGGTTGATTGCTTATCCGTTCCCGCCATTAACCACATGTACAACAGTAAAATTCTAAGGTGACACCTGTACCCAGCGCGTGGAGCCGGAAGCCATTTGGCCGATGGTAATCCCTTTTAAGTGATAGGAATTTAAGAAATGTCAATGTTGGGAATCGAGGAGATCTCCTCGGCGGATCTCCTATGATCCCAATTCCCCCACCATTAAATTCTGACATACCATTGTACAGTGGGTTTGTTATATGTTTTCGTGGACATTTAAAACCATGGGTTACATAACATATCGCTCAATATATGTTTAATGATATCTCCGCTCATAGTTAATCAAACTAAGATTGTATTTTAGTCTCGTGGAATTTACATGCTAGGTTGAATTCAAACTGTGATATTTATATTAATTTGATATTTGATATGGTATGTGAAGATTTTAGTACCATGGATAATTTTTTTTTTATTTATGGTAAGTTTGTATTGGTAATTTTTAGTTAGATGTGACAGATAACCACTTATTTATACGGGGTTTAAAATCAATTTAGGTAAGCTACCACTTATAGTAACTGTCGTTTTCTTTTCCCAATATATTAATTGAGAAAATTTAAAATAATTTAAATTATATTTAAAAAGAAATTAAATAAATGAAGAATTTTTTTTTTATATTTTAAGTATAATATAATTTTTATATAAATATAATGTTTTGAAACTTTAAACTCTTTTTTGGCTTTTCAATACATTAATTTGGATTAATTAAATTTATTAAAACTGGATTTATAAGAAATATAGCATTTATATTAATATGAATATAATCTTTTAAAGCATTAAACAGTTTTTTTTTTTTTTCTAATAATTTATCTACATATTTTTAATTAATATTATTTTTATATAAATATAAATAATAAGTTATTTTTAATTTAAATTAATTATAAAACTCATAGTATTGATAATATAATTATTATAAAGTGCACATAAATAATGGTTTGAGACTTCATTTCATATAATATGTTATTTTTTATAAATATTTAATGATTTGATATTTATTCCGTTTTTATATTTTATTATATATATTTTAAAATACTATAATATTTTATTTTGTACTAAAACATTTTTCTTTGAAAACAACATTCCAAGATGCCATTATGTCATTGTTTGTACCATTAAATTGAATCTTAAAGAACTGAAATATTTTAAATCATTAGATCCACTACCTCCTTTATTTGTGCTCTTCTAGCTACCAAACTAACTCACTAAGCCTACTAATGTCTTTCTTCCGCTAAGAAATGAAATATGATACGGCTCATGTGTCTCTGTAATTAGAGGTCGGACTATTTCTGCCGCTTTGAATACAACGCAAGTCTATAGGCTGTAAGGAGAGGTCTTATATTTGCATTTTGTTAAGAAACTTTTTTTTCCCTTCACCTTTGAAGGGTTAAATATTCTAGCAAATGCAACGATATATCAATTTCATAGTAATGATGCATTCTTTTATAATTCTCTTGTAAAAGAACACACAGATAAGCGGTTTGGGAGTGCCGGAAGATCCGATCCCTTTGTTTATATGGTCAGAATTAGTCTCGACTTTTCGTCTAGATGCCTTGACCTGTTGCAAGTGTCTTTAATTTATTTTCCTCTTATAAATATTTACTGTGTTTTTACTATTGGTGCAGGCTGTGGTTCCTCCTCCTGTGAGCGACCTCCAGTGTCTAAAGGAGGCAAAAAAGGCACACTTGATGTATGATTCTCTGGACGTGGAATAGAGAGAGATTAAATGTCATAATTCTTCCTAGCATTGTAGGTTTTAACGATTTAGAATTCGTGCCCTGATGCATTTTTACAAAGACTCGAGAAAATGGGGCATGGAACTATCAGAAAGCACAATGCCTTTGTTTTCAAGTCTTACCAAAGAATTTGTTTACCCTAGTTTGATGACTTTCTGGTTTGAGAAGCTAACATCTTCTTTTTAATTTCTACTTAAAAGAATCTTTCATCTTTCCATTCCTGCACAGAGTTATGATGAACTATTACAACTTTTGGACAATGGGTTCGGCAAGAAAAATGAAAAAATTTGAAAAAATTTTAGCGTTCTTTTATTTTTATTTTGATATCCGAGATTGGGATTTTTATTTATAAGTATTGTGATGGTATGTGGTAAATTCGCTTATTCTTTTCACAAATACTTAGAGAACTCGCATGATATTTGAGTCAATTATTTAGCTCAAAATCTCGTTCTCTTTTCTTTGGGGATCATTGGAGTCAGAGTTAGAATTTGACGGGAATTTCTGTCACGGGGTATATTTTTCCCATTTTTGACGTTTAAAACTTTTTCATAACAGTTTACTCTTAATGTGTTGTGAAATTTACAAAAACATGTTTTTGACTCATTGTTATTTTCAAAAAATATTATTAATACTGTAAAGTTTTATTTCATGTGCGTTCGGTGGGACATGTCAACATTGTGGAAATTATTTCACTTGGCCTTTTCTGGATTGACCTTTTTGGTGCGTAAACTATAACTCAACTAATAATGTGATTCTTGACTATTTGCAAGCCAGCTGGACCATTGCCTACATAGATTCGTAACATCCATTTATGCACAGAGCATGGAGTAGGGGAGCACTAATGTTGTCTCTCCTAGCGCCTCTCTCATATACTGACTCATATCATAAAATACATAACTGATATCCTAAAACAATTATTTATTTTATGTTATTTACCTGAGTTTGAATTTGGGCGATTCTCCCTCCTCCTCCAAAAATTTAAACTTCACTAATGTCTCCCTCTGTGACTTCCAAATCTCAAGTTCTCAAATCCACCCCGCCATTGAATGACATAATTTGAAATCGAGTCTTACAAGTGTATCTCACATTTACCTTTTCATCCATCTGCACTTTCCTCAATGCCTACTTAGCTTCTTCACATATAGTACAGTGTGGGCAAGGAAACGCAAGTATTGTTATTATTTAGCATCATTATTTCAAATGGAAGTGCGGATGGACTTCCAATTTATTCACCCTGATCTTGCAGGCATTAATTCTTCTTTGAGAGAGAAAGAAGAATATATGAAGAATATGGAGAACATTACTCCATTCTCCTCTTATTCTTCTCGAACAAAAGGAAGCTTCAGACAGACGAAACCAAATTATTTTTGACTTGATGTAAAATTGTGTTACTCCTTTCATTGAAGCCCAGAAGTTAGTGTTAGTTAGGAGAGCGTGGGTTAATTTACCCACCAAGAGAATGTTGAAATGTTAATTTCAATCGTTGTGCAGTCAAAACGCCACCTTCTAATTCTATTTGGAAGGATACTGTCAGAGCCGCTTGCTAAATTGTTGCACAGTCAATTCGAAATATAAAACCCTGTCTAACGCCGCTTTCCAAATTTGTGATTGAAGATATCAGGCATAGAGCCACTTTCTATTTCTGTGAATAGTCAAGTTCGGAGTTTGAAAGCTCACTGTCCTCTGTATTTTGAAAGAACAGAATATAAACACAAAACATAGCATTTGTTTTGTTTTTGTGCGCAGGAGTTTAAATTTGTTCAAAGAACAGTGGTCCCACAGTTTGCCAAGTCAGGAGACCACGTGGTAGTATGTGATTCGTGCGGGTTTTTATTTGGCTCGTCCACAAAGCGGAGAACTGGACCCGAAGATTTATTGAGGCGCAGTTTATAAACTTTTCGAGTTACAAATTGAGCTTACGTCAGCAACATTTTTTCGGACCCGATATGGGTTTATGAACTGGATTTTATAATTGATCGCGCGTCCATGGAGTTGGTGGTACGAGACCACATTTGTAACGCGAAAACGTTACAATCTGCTTTTAAGTTTTGAAGTCCAGAGGATGTTTTACAAAAGTTTCATTAAAGTTTTATGTTAAAGTTTTGTTTTAAATTTTGTATTAGGTTATATTGTTTAACGTTTGTTATCGCGCGAAGAATGGTAAAACTTTGATTTTTATATGTTTTGACATATACATATGTTTTAACATATGTTACATATATATGCGCATTTTGTATTATGGGCCCGAGAGTTTTAAAACAGGTTTAAATTTTAGTTATAGTTTTATTTTATGTAAAAGATTTGTTTTACATTTTGAAATGTATGCTGTGCCATACAAAAAGCTCGAGAGGCAATGGTTTTTTTTTTTTTTTTAATATACACATAGCAGTGTAAAACAAAAAGGAGCCCGAAGGCTGTTTTGTGAGGAAAAATAGAGAGTATATTTACTGTGTGAGGCAGAGGCTATTTTTGTAACAGAGAACAGAGAGTAATTTTGAAATAAACAGCAAAGTGTTAGTTTTCTTTGTGCACTGTGTTTCAGTAGCAGTCACTGTGTAATTCCTCACCAGAGGAAGATTTTTATAAAAGTTTTTAAATGAAATAGAATTACAATTTGTGAAAACTCTGTCTCTGTGAGCAAATTTTATTTTTAATTTCTCTATGTTCAAAGGAGAGCATTATTCTCTCTGTAGTTTGTTTAGGAATTCTCAGAAATTCCAACATGGTATCAGAGCTAGACCAGGCTCTTTGAAGGTGTCAAAGGAACTAAAGGAAGGATTTTTTATTGCAGAAGCTTCTCTAGCAGAGTGAAGGCTCAGTCAAAAAGAATCTAAGGTATTCTCAAGACAAAAAAAAATTGTGTTACTGTTGAAGACAGTCAGTTTGTTTTAAAAACACAGTCAAGTGTTTGAAGCATAGTTAGAGTGCAAGGATGGCTTGAGCCAGCACTAGCATGAGTATTGGTAATGCTCAACTCCCACAATTTAATGGGAAAAACTATGATTACTGGGCAATAACTATGAGAGCCCTATTTGCCTCTCAAGACCTATGGGAACTTGTTGAGGATGGTTTTGAAGAACCAGTGGATGAAAATGAGTTTAATGGATTAACACAAGCAGAGAAGGACTTGTTGAAGAGCAATAAGAAGAAGGACTTTAAAGCCCTCTTCTATTTGTATCACGTAGTGCATGAGAGTGTGTTTCCAAGGATAACAGCATCCAAGAGATCCAAAAAAGCATGGGTAGCTCTCAAGACAGCCTATCAAGGCATGGAGAAAGTGAAGACAACAAAACTACAATTGTTGAGGAGAGATTTTGAGACTCTCTGCATGAAGGATTCAGATAACATTGACTCATTCTTCACACTTGTGATTGGAATGGTCACACAGATAAAGTCTCATGGAGAGACACTTGAAGAAAGGAGGATTGTGGAGAAACTATTGAGGAGCCTACCCTCAAGGTTTGATGTGATTGTCACCACCATAGAAGAGACAAAGGATCTCACAAACTTTTCATTTGATGAGCTTCATGCATCACTGATGACACATGAGTAGAGATTGGGTAGAAATAAAAACTCATCTCTGGAGCATACCTTTAAGACCCAGATGTATTTTGGAAGAGGAAGAGGTCAAGGCAGAGGAAAAAAGATTGGAAGAGGCAGAAGCCAAAACAAAGGTGGAAGAAACAGTCCAGCAAATGCTCAAGGAAGGGGCAGCAATCAAAATCAGAACCAAGGCCAAAGCAGCAGCCAGCAAAGTGGACAGCAACATGCTCATGGACAAAGGTATGATAAATCCAATGTCCAATGTCATTATTGTAAAAAATATGGGCATTATGCAAGTGAATGTAGGAAGAAGCAGCATGATATGGGTAATAGAACTAGTGCAAATTTCACTAGAGAAAATATCAGCCAAGATAAATTGTTTTTAGCTTGTAATATGGCTGAGAAAAAGAGTGAAGATTTATGGTTTCTAGACTCAGGTTGCAGTAACCATATGACAGGAAACATAGCCATGTTTTCTATGTTAGATGAGAATGTGAAGTCACAAGTCACATTAGGGACAGATAGTAAAGTTTCTGTTATGGGAAAAGGAGATGTAAATGTCTTAACAAGGAAAAGAGAAAAGAAATCCATAGCAGATGTTTATTATGTTCTTGGAATGAAATGTAACCTCTTAAGTATTGGACAGCTTGTTCAAAATGGGTACAATGTTTTCTTTGAAGATGATGTATGCACCATCATGGATAAACCATCAAGCAAACAATGTATTGTTGAAGTGAAGATGACAAGGAATACAATGTTCCCTCTTGGGATGAGGGCAGATTTGAAAAATGGAGAAGAAATGGCAGCAGTGACATAAGAGGCTTTCCAAAGGGAAACAAAATATGAAAATTGGTTATGGTACTTGAGATTTGGACATCTCAACTTTGGAGGTCTTAGCTTGCTGCATAGAAAAGGAATGGTAAGAGGTTTTCCATTGATAGAGAAACCAGACAGCCTTTGTGAAGGTTGTATCTTGGGTAAACAACACAGAGAAAGTTTTCCATCTGGGAAAAGCATAAGGGAAAAAACACCCTTAAAAATTGTCCACTCAGATTTATGTGGACCAATGCAAACTCCATCACTTGCTAGCAGCCACTATATGTTAACATTTATTGATGATTTTACTAGAAAAACTTGGGTTTATTTTTTGAAAAACAAAAGTGAAGTGTTTGAAAGATTCTGCAATTTCAAAGCACTTGTGGAGAACCAAATTTGGTTGCATATCAAATTCCTAAGGACTGATAGAGGATGTGAGTATATCTCTAAATATTCTATGCGTTTTTGCAGAGAAAATGGGATTCATAAGCAATTTACAACTAGGTACACTTCGCAGCAAAATGGAGTAGCCGAAAGGAAGAATAGGACAATCATGGATATGGTAAGGAGTATGCTAAAGGCAAAGCATTTGCCAAACGATTATTGGGTTGAAGTTGTACATTGTGCAGCATATATTTAGAATAGGTGCCCAACAAAAGCAGTTATGAACAAAGTTCCGGAAGAAGCATGGAGTGGGACAAAGCAAGGAGTCACTCACATGAAAGTTTTTGGTTGTGTGGCTTATGCACACATTCCAGATCAGCTAAGGAAGAAGTTGGACAGCAAGGGGGAGAAATTTATTTTTATTGGATACAGTGAGGAATCCAAAGCTTACAAGTTATATAACCCATCCACCAAGAATTTTATTGTGAGCAGAGATGTTCAGTTTATTGAGGAGGAAGCTTGGGATGGAAGTATAGAGAAAATAGTGAATGTTAAAAAATATTTGTCTCATGATGAAGATGATGAAGAGATGGCTGAAATACATCCCTCAAATGCAGCATCAACACAAGGACAGCAAGGAACACCCTTGAGGAGAAATGAAAGTGCTTCTCCAAGCACACCACAAGGAGGAGATTCGAGTGCTACTTCAAGCACTTGTACACCAAATGAAGGAGGAACAAAGTTCAGAAATTTAAATGACATTTATGAGCAAGAGGCAACAAATAAAGGTATGAACTCTTTGTTTGCTTTGTATTGTCATGTTGATGATCCTATTCATTTTGAGGAAGCTATTAAAGATAGGAAATGGATAGAAGCTATGGATGAGGAGATTAATGCCATAGAAAGAAACAAGACATGGGATTTGGTTGAACTTCCAAAAGGTAAAGAAGTGATTGGAGTGAAATGGGTCTACAAGACCAAAAGTAATGCTGAAGGAAAAATAGAGAGACACAAGGCCAGACTTGTTGTCAGAGGGTATAAGCAGCAACATGGGAGAGGCTATGAGGAAACTTTCGCACCGGTTGCAAGAATGGAAACTGTGAGAGAAGTGTTGTCCATAGCAGCACAAAACAAGTGGAAAGTTTACCAAATGGATGTGAAGTCAGCATTCCTAAACGGAGTGTTAATGGAAGAGGTTTACATTGAACAACCTCTAGACTATGAAAAGAAAAGCCAAGAGCACAAAGTGTGCAGATTGAAGAAAGCTCTTTATGGGCTGAAACAAGCACCAAGAGCATGGTACAGTAAGATAGATTCCTATCTACTGGAAAATGGATTTGAAAAATGTGAAGGAGAACCCACCCATACATCAAAAAAAAATATGGTAAGATGTTGATTGTTGTTTTATATGTTGATGATGTTATTTTTACAGGTAATGATGATTACCTTATTGAAAATTTTAAAAAGGTCATGAAAGAAGAATTTGAAATGACTGATTTGGGTTTGTTGAAGTAATTCTTAGGAATAGAAGTAGAGCAAAATGAAAATGGGATTTTTATCTCACAAGAAGAATATGTTAATGAGGTTTGGAAAGATTTAACATGCAGGATTGCAAGGCAGCAATAACACCCACAGTGATGGGATTAAAACTCAGCAAAGAGGACAACAGCAAGGATTTTGATCCTAGTTTGTACAAGAGCATAGTTGGCAGCCTCATGTATTTGACTGCAACTAAGCCTGACATAATGCATGCTGTTAATTTTATTTCCAGATTCATGGAGAGGCCAAAAGAAGCACATTGGCAGGCGGCAAAAAGGATTCTGAGGTATGTTAAAGGAACTAAAAGGTGTGGCATTTTTTATACCACTTCAAAAAATCCAGAGTTAATTGGATACACTGACAATGATTGGGCTAGAAGTGTAGATGACGGGAAAAGTACTTCTGGTTATGTTTTTCACATGGGTTCAAGAGCCATTTCATGGGCTTCTAAAAAACAGCTTATTGTAGCATTATCCACAGCAGAGGCAGAATACGTGGCAACTACAGTAGTAGCGTGTCAAGCAGTTTGGATGAGGAGGATGTTGAGAAGTTTATGTCAAGAACAGGTAAAAGGTACAGTAATTTTTTGTGACAATAGTTCAGCTATTGCATTATCAAAAAATTATGTGTTTCACAAGAGAACGAAACTCATTGATACAAAGTTTCACTACATCAGGGAATTGGTGAACAATGGAGAAATCGTTTTAGAACACTGCAGAACTCAGGAGCAGTTTGCAGACATTCTGACCAATCCATTGGGGCAGAAGAGTTTTGATTTTTTAAGGAAATGTCTAGGTATGACTGATAACCCAGCAGTTGAACTTAAGGGAGAGTGTTGAAATGTTAATTTCAACCGTTGTGCAGTCAAAACGCCACCTTTTAATTCTGTTTGGAAGGATTCTATCAAAGTCGCTTGCTAAATTGTTGCACAGTCAATTCGAAATATAAAACCATGTCTAACGTCGCTTTCCAAATTTGTGATTGAAGATTTCAGGCATAGAGCCGCTTTCTATTTCTGTGAATAGTCAAGTTCGGATTTTGAAAGCTCACTGTCCTCTGTATTTTGAAAGAACAGAGTATAAACACAAAACAGAGCATTTGTTTTGTTTCTGTGCACGGGAGTTTAAATTTGTTCAAAGAACAGTGGTCCCACATTTTTCCAAGTCAGGAGACCACGTGGCAGTATGTAATTCGTGCAGGTTTTTATTTGGCCCGTCCACAAAGCGGAGAACCGGACTCGAAGATTTATTAAGGCGCAGTTTATAAACTTTTCGAGTTACAAATTGAGCTTACGTCAGCAACAGTTTTTCGGAGCTGATATGGGTTTATGAACCGGATTTTATAATTGATCGCGCGTCCATGGAGTTGGTGGTACGAGACCACATTTGTAACGCGAAAACGTTAAGATCTACTTTTAAGTTTTGAAGTTCGGCGGATGTTTTACAAAGGGTTCATTAAAGTTTTATGTTAAAGTTTTGTTTTAAAGTTTGTATTACGTTATATTGTTTAACGTTTGTTATCGCGTGAAGAATGGTAAAACAGTGAGTTTTATATGTTTTGACATATACATATGTTTTAACATATGTTACATATATATGTGCATTTTGTATTATGGGCCCGAGAGTTTTAAAACAGGTTTAATTTTTAGTTATAGTTTTATTTTATGTAAAAGGTTTGTTTTACATTTTGAAATGTATGCTGTGCCATACAAAAACCCCGAGAGGCAATGTATTTTTATTTTTTTTTGATATACACATAGCAGTGTAAAACAAAAAGGAGCCCGAAGGCTGTTTTGTGAGGAAAAACAGAGAGTATATTTATTGTGTGAGACAAAGGCTATTTTTGTAACAGAGAACAGAGAGTAATTTTGAAATACACATTAGAGTGTTAGTTTTCTTTGTGCACTGTGTTTCAGTAGCAGTCACTGTGTAATTCCTCACCAGAGGAAGATTTTTGTAAAAGTCTTTAAATGAAATAGAATTACAGTTTGTGAAAACTCTGTCTCTGTGAGCAAATTTTATTTTTAATTTCTCTGTGTTCAAAGGAGAGCATTATTCTCTCTGTAGTTTGTTCAGGAATTCTCAGAAATTCCAACAGAGAATTCACATGATGAGATCGAGGTGCAGATAACATTATAAGGCACAATGAAACAATCATTTCCTCTCCATAAGTTGTTTTCAATAAATGTTTCATTTCAAACCACCGTATCCATTGCAACAGAAAATTCTACGCTATATGTGCTTTCTCTTTCTATCTTTATATATGTATTTACTAATCATAGGTCACAATATATGCTTTGTTTTTCAATTTTTTGCTACCTTTAAACTTGGGAGGTGGTGGTCACATGTTTTTTAAAATGAGAAAAAGAGTACTTGTATATTGACAGACACATGTTTTTAAAACGAGAAAAAGTGTACTTGTATATTATATTATAGGCCTATCATATGCTCTAAGAGTTAATTATAAATTATATTTTTTATATGTTTAAAATTAAAATGTACTTAAATTATATAAATTTACCACCGAATTGTAAAATACACTTTATAAATTCCTAAAAAATAAGACATAATTATTTGATGATAATTATTTTGTTTATTCATTGAAAAATAAATATAAAAATATTTTTAATTATTTTTACAAACTTTTTAATTTTATAAAAGTATAAATTTTATTTTATTTACTATTTATATTTTAATATCTAAATTTATTTCTTTTAAATTAATATTTAAATTTATTTTTTTATGAAATTAAACCAATAATGTGAAAAGCCAGGCATGTGGGAGGGAGCATTAGAAGTGGTATAAGAGCATTGAGCATTAAGAGTATTATTTTAATCTTATAATATAATAATATAATAATTAATAATTAATAATTAACCTAGTTTAGAGTTATCTGAATCTATCATGTTCCCAAAGGATCAAATTTAGTTTATGTAAATATTTTTAATAGGTAAAATCACATAAAAATAAAATAAACTAAGCACTTCCATTCAATAAGTGATTAAAATATATATGATAAAATGATGTGTTAGCTCTTATGACATGGTTAGTTAATGTATATCTAGTTTTATTGTCTTTTGGTGAAGACAATATTTGTAGTCTATTTCCAAAGACATCAATATCATTTGATTTCTAGCAAATCATTATATAATGTAAAGATTATGTGCCTCTACTTTGCTATATGGCATATTTTAGTCTAAAATTAGCATCATCGTTCTTTACTTAACCCAACCTACAAAAAATCATTCTATGTTGTAGAGCTCCTTTACTTCTCCTCCACTCTTAGTCAAAGGGGTTTTTTAATTTAAAATCAAATAGTCATTCTTCTAATTTGTTTAAGTTTAAAATTATAACATGATTAACAATGTATGCCTTATTGTATGGTTGACCATGTATAATTTATTTGAAAAAAACTTACAATCAAGTACTTTTAATCTTTGACAATTGATTTTAATATTAACTTGATTGTTAATTCAATTATTGAAAAAATTTAGAATAAAAAATAGATTTCAAAATAGAAAATATGTTATCATTATTAATTATAAAGAAAAAATAAAATTCAGGATTCAATAAGCCATTTATGTATTGTTGTTATTTTGTTTTTTTATAGATGTGATTTTTTTTAAATAACTATTAGTATTATTGAAGGGAAAAAGATTGAAGGTTAATTTATTATCATAACTTTTGTTGAAGGGAAAAATTTTAAACTTATACTTCTGCAAAATTTTAAACTATACTTCCTCGACTGGAAGTAAAAAAATCCAAAAGTTTTGACAGGTAAAGAGCAATCCAAATTCGAACTCTGATTGGAGTCTATATGTGTTCATGCTTATGTGTGACGCTTATGTGGTTGGTAGGTGATTGTGTGGTTGGTTCCTCGACGTGAAGTATAAAAATCAAAAAGGTAGGAGGAATCCAAATTCCAACTCTAATTGGAGTCTGTATATGTGGTCATGTGTGCATGTGACGCTAATGTATGTGGTTGGTAGGGGATTGTGTGGTTGGTAGGCTATTGTAAGAACCCACACTTTATTTATCATCCTTTTTTTTCTAATTCACTTTTCAATTATATGCTCTCTAGTTTATTATGGAATAAATTTAGTGTGTTGTGGTGCACCGTTATGTAGACATATTGATTTAATCAAATTACATAAAATAAAATAGAAAATCAATTAATAATTAAAATAAATTGAGATAAAATTATTATTCCATACAAACTTTTTGTTTTTAAATAAATTGAATGTAGAAAAAGAAGTCTCGTTGTATTTCAATGATTTTTTTTTTTTTAAAGCTTAGTAGATTCTTCCCATTTTCTATTAATTTAAAATCCGGGCAACATAGATACAAAAATTAGACCTCAACCCACCCGAAGGAAACTAGGTCTGTTGGCCATCTAAGTGAAATGTATGCCAACCAAAACATAAACAACCTTAATAGCCTATACATAGTTTGAAGATAATTAATATCAAAGTCTGGTAATAATAACATTTACAGAAAGTAAAGCTAGCCGCTAAAAAAGGAAGAATTAATATCTCTAATCATCTTCTGACTCCACCGGGGCAGGGTCTTTGGCGCTGGAACCAAGGATTTCAACCTGCTGCAAAGATTTTATATCCTTCTCCATTTTACCGAGTCTAGCATACTGATGCAATTGACGGAGGTTGATTTCCTGAATATTTATGTTTATGTCTGCTATGGTGGACCCTAACTTTGAATCACCTATTTCCTGAGTTGACATAACAGCTTTTGCCAACAAACATTTTATCAACCAATAAGTTCGAATTGAGTGTTGGAACAAAGAAATACGCCCACGGGTATGCCATGGATCTCCAATGAGATTATGCAGATCTTCTAATTCCAAATCATCCTCTTCATCCATATTGTTTATGACTTCTGTTTCCCATCCATAAATACGAGATTTAATAGAACAGGGAATGTCTTCTGCAAAGGTTTGAATTAGCAGCTCCATGAGTTCTTTTGTTGACTTCCTACCTCTCTTTGCTGGCGGAGGAGATATAGGCTATTTGCCTTTACCGCCATTAGGCTTCCTACCTCTGGTTTTCTTCACCATCTTATTAGAAGTAATGAGAAGCACTCCTGATTCCATCAACCTTAGAAACAGTTCCACAAAAAATACATATTAGAAAACTGGAATTAAAAAAATTTGGTAAGTAGACAGGCGTACCCTTCCCCTTAACCATTCTACTAGCAACACCAACAAAATTTACCAGAAACAAAAACATCAAGACGAAACAAAGAAACCCAGATGTACAACTCCACAAAACTGGAACAACCGAAAAATTAAACCCACAGAAAACCCTCTTCCACTCAGAGCCCTCATCAACCCAAAGCCGAATCATTAAATTACTAGCAAGAAACCAAGGCCAAAATGAAAAGCAAAGACAGCGAACCATGCCCAATTCCAGAATTCTACCAACCCATGAAATTGGTAAACCGTTAGACGAAAAGCAACAGAATGCCCTATTCAATAGCCTACTAACATAAATAGTGCTCTCAATAAATTGCGCCACAGTACCCACCCAAACAGTCTTATAATTGTCCTACATTCTCAGCTTATAATTATCCTGCATTCTCACCAAATTCTGAATAGAGTCACACGCAATTTCATCCAGGCTCCTAACAGAAAAAGAGAGAAGAATATACAATGAAAAAATTCCACTCCTTACAGAACTCTAGCAATGACAAACATCCCAGAGCTGAGCAACACATTTATACAAAAATTCTAAAAACACCAGGATTATAATCTACATGCGACGGAATTCGGGTACCATCTTCATTTGCACAACTAGGAAAAAGGATAATACATACCAAGAAGCTACCCACAGAGGCACCCAACGTCTTCGGCAATGGCTTCCTGGGGACGTGTAGCAGTAATCAACTTCGCAGGAAAACCAAAATAATGAAAAACTTACCATACCGCAACTATTAACTTGCCTCGGGAAATTCCTCCGGCACTTTCCCCCAAGGTCATCTGACAACCTCGCTGGATTTACCAGTTGTTTACTGCATGTTGTAAATGGAATTTATTACCTTGGATGGGAGTTGTCCTATCCATTCCCTCGGTGACCCACCTCTACCATAATATGCATGCCAAGGCCACGTTGCCATCTAGCCCCTATACGTAGCATAATCCTTTCGCCAGCGTGACCACTTGGCCCCCTCGTCATCATACTCCACCCTGATCGGGGGTTGTTATGGTCCCAACCTACAGGGTTCCCATCTTGTTTTACAATACCCTAGAGATCATTCAAATCCGCTTCCAGCTCCTACCTCCATGGCCGATTGAGGAGATGATCTACATTTTTGCAGGCCCAATTTGCCAAACAATCCGATGCTTTATTACCTTCTCTTCTCACATGAGAAGGAACAATATATTAAATTTCTCCCAATAGTCGCTTAATTTCCTGATCTAATCTTTTTGTTCACCAACTCTTGCTAATTTGTTCCCAATTAGCCCCCTGTTGAATCTTTCTGAGTATACCAGTAGCCATTGCAGAATCCCCCTCTATTTCTAGTCTATTATAATGTTCACGATGCGCAATTTCAAAGCCTAATTTAACAGCTGAAAGTTCGGCTTCGTTACTAGTTGCATAGCCAAGATCAATGGCAAAAATCCTTAAAATTGTCCTTGTACAATCTCTAAATATGCCTCCAGCTCCTTCTTGACCAGGGTTTCCTTTTGAAGCCCCATCATATTTCAGTTTAATAAAACCTGACTGGGGCCTGAAAAAAAATATTTCTTATGATATATCCAGCTGATCTTTGTTTCCAAGAAGATGGGGCAAGCATTTCTTCCTTTAGATTTAACTGTTGAAGGATTCTGCCTTCCAACCCCTGAACTTTCCAATCCTCATGCACCCATTTTTCTGATAAGATAGTTTCTTGTATTCCTTTTAAAGTAATATTCCATCTTTCATCATTTTTCATGTAATATTTCAAAATTAGCATGCAGCTAACTGGAATATTGCTTTTTGTTGATATCACTTAGGAGATGAATAAATGGGTAAGGAGGCCCATACATTTCATAAATATGAATAAAATCCCTCATAATGTGAAAAGGGATCATCATAGGAGCTGGATTTCACACCCTCATGTGTGAAAAGGGGTATTTACATGTGGACAAGGTCAAGTTTGACCAAGTCAACAGCACTGGGATAGGAGGTGGAGATCATCTTTGGAGACAACATAGAGATAGTGGGAGGAAGATTATTTGGTGGAGGAAACCCTAATGAGTGTGACCCAAGGTGAGAGGGCTTCCATTTTATTTAAGGAGGGCAAGGCAGCCATAGGAAGACATGTTATGGATTATTGATTTTATGGTCTGTATGACTTTGTGCTTTCTTCAACTGTTTAGTTGAGATTGTTGTGCTGCTTAGCACAAGGTATTCATGTTTAGGAATTCCTTCTCCTTTCTTGAGAGGCCTCTTGAAGGAGCTTGTACTTAATTTCTCCACATTTAGGCTTGAGGCCAAGCTACCTCCTTAAGCTACAACGCAGTTTCTGTTTAGAGTAGGGTTGTGTTGCAGGGTGTTGCAGTGGAGGGTTCATAACACCACTTCCAGAGCTTGTTTTTCAGAGGAGGAAGATTTATTTCCTTTGGGAAATCAGTGAGGAAGATTCTAGAGCTTATTGATGATCTTGGCACTTGACCAATATATTTCCTTTCTCCTACAGTACAGTCCCTCTCCTTGACTGCGTTATTTTCAGTGTGTATCTGCAGTGAGGGTTTGCAGTGTGTGTTTGGAGGGTGAGATCTTCAGTGTTAGGATCATCCTTTCAATTGGAATATCCATTGGAGGATGTTTGTTCGTCTTATGCATCATCTTCAGCCATATCCATCCAATTCTTGAGTTGCAGCTGCCACTTAGTCCTAGGACTGCAACTCTGGCATTTTTCCATTTTTGCATATTTCAGGAAATCATGTCCAGATTGTCTTGAAGTTCAGTTTGGGGGTTTAGATCTCTGCTCCCAACAATGTATGAGACATCTATTTGCAAATGTATGTTATTTTACATTCCCATGTAGCAGTGTACCACCTATGACTGCATTGTACATGTTCATGAACACTCTGCAGTATAGCAGCATTTCAATTTTGGCATATGTCTTGATGGGAGGCTTGTTTGCCTAAATTATTTGAGTTTTATTGCACATATTTGCTGCTGATTTAAATAATAAAATGGCTCCATGGTTTCCATACATTTTGGTATGATATTATTCACTACTATTTCCATTTTTGTGTTCATGTATTACTGCATTCTCCATTTGGGATATTACAGTGGTATCAGAGCATGATCTTTGGCTCGGCCTGTGGAATCTCAGCCAATATGCTATCAAGAAGACAAGAAGAAGAGAAGATGAACAGAAAATACAAAAATAAGACTCCATTATTTGGAGGAAGGAAGGAAGAGAGGCTCTCAAAGCTTCTTTTTCAATCTATATAGAGAATTAAAGGAGATCTCAAGGAGATGAGGAAGGAGATGTGTAGAGAATATCCAAGAGAGTTTGAATCTGAAGCAAACTCTAGATTTTCATATGATGACTGTGAGCATGTAGCCACACATCATGATGCACAGCGTACTCATGTGCCCAGATTTTCTATGAGGGAGATAGAAGAAGAAGGAATGCCTAAGAGAGAAACTCTTAGTGATTTACTGCAAGAATATGAATCTCAAACTGAGAAGTTTAGAGATCATATCACTTTTCCAGAGTTTTGCAAGATCAAGGTGGAGAGAAGCAAGAAACATAATGGGAGTAAATTTTTCCTAACTACTTTTGATGGTTCACCTACATGTTCAACTAGAGCTTGGGTGGAGGAGCTAGACACCTACTTGCAGCAGCACCAAATTTCTGAAGATGAAGCCATCAAATTTGTAGCACTGCATTTTGGAGGTAAGGCCTATGCATGGTGTTTAATTGAGTCTTTTTCTTTGAAAAATGAAAATACTTCTTCTTATGCAAGGTTCACTAAGGCATTAGTGGAAATATTTGATAAGAAACATTCTAAAACACATGTGGTGGAACTAAACAAACCTAAACAAACAAAAGCCTTCCATGTGTTGGAGGAACCTATGAGCTCAATTCCACTTCAGAAAACCATTGAGGAGGCTGACATATTGCATCATACCTTGTTAGAGGCAAGACCTCTATCTCATATTCTTGAACAAGAGGGCATGGAGATCCGTTTTTCAAAAGAGGATCCAATTCTTCGGAGGTTGCCCATCCATATTGGAGAGGAAGAAATAGTTGAGGGCAACAGCGTTGTCATGTCTAAAGTAGATCTAGAACCTCATGCAGAGGTAGATGGAGCACATGCTCCAAATATAGGGGTTCTTGTATCATTGCAAAGAATCGCCCAGGATCTCATATGTGGAGATCAAGGCACAACCCATGATCAGCATGTGCCATTGTTGACAGATTATGAAACCATGCAGATGGAAGGAGGAGGTAGGGAGGATGATCAACATCATTTGATAAGGAGCACACACCCCTATATATTTCAGAGGGTTGATGCATAGAAGAGGGAGAGTAGATTCCGTAGTGAAGGCAGGGGAAAATCTATCCATTTATAGATACAATCTACTCTTGATGCTGATGTCTCATTGCATGGAAACATTTCACCAAGGAGACCACCAGATCAACAGATGATGAGATATGCTTCACATTTTGAGGCACTACTCATTATTCCAGAGGAGTGAAGACCTTGGGAGAGCTTGATACAGTGCTGAGAGTCTTGGGTAGACTCAAGGAGAGGAGAGGCATTCTCTCAACATCATCATTACCCACTCTCATCTCAGATTTTGCGTCGTGGTAGGAGCAGCAGGGGAAGGATAGCAGCCTTCCAACTTGCATCCTTTTCATGAGAGATGTCAGAGAGGAGGACAACCATATGACAGATGTTCTTTGTGATAGATCATCAGCGCTTTCACTATGGAGGATATATCCATATTGGAAATCCCAGTTGTTGGTGGATTATTCCAAGGATCTTTCTATTTGTATGATATTGGATGATCAGTTGCATGAGGAGGGATATTAAGTCAGAGATGGGGTCATCTAATATAATGGTAGGATCTTCTTATCTAGAACTTCCAAGCTCAATGAGAAGTTACTACAAGCAGCTCATGAAGATTTCCTTTTCAGCTACACTTATTCCATGATAGCATACCACACCATCATCGAGGGGTACATTTGGGAAGGCTTTGAGGAGGAGATATATCAGCATTTGAGGAGATGCATGGATCATGTGGAGATGGAGGAGATACATAACTCTTTGGAAGAGTTAACTTAACCACCTTCTTTCTCTTTGATAATGAGAGGGGATTCATCTATGAGCCACTCCATTTTCATGAGTAAAACATATGGTAAGGATACTGTTTGGTTGCATAATGATTTGTATAAATATGTGCATTCCTTAACCATATATGTGTAAGGCTTTGCTCAAAGGAGGAGCATTCTTCCTTCTAGACCTCATGGTCTACTTGAGGCCATGAGTGTTATTGATGGCCACTCCCTAGGAGGACTTGGGGAGGAGATACCTTATGGATAACATGCTTACTATGCACCATACATCATACACTTTCTCCAAACTTGTGAGGAGATTGGGGCAGCAAGCAAGTGGTTGAGAGTCAAACTGCATTGGCTGCATTTGAGGGACCATTGTCCTTCTCCCTTGCTACATATGGCAGCAAGTATGTTTCTCATTATGGTTCCCTACGTTGCTGTTGTTCTTATTTTTATTGGGAGCATGATTGGGGGAGAGGCACGTTGGTTGGATGTGTCCTTTGGGAAAGAGGATTCCCACACTTTTTGCACTACATGTTCTAATGGGAGCATGGGAGGAGATATGGCCACCACAGAAAAACACTTGTTCCTTTATGAGGTGGGCCATGAGATTTATTGGATGCCATATGGTGGTGATTTCCTATCCATCACATATGGGATGGTTTGGGCCAGCATGATTCATAACGTTGGAGAAAAGATCTTTGGAGATCTAGTCTTCATCTTGCCACTTGAGGGCAACCTTATTGCAACCCAAGATCAGCAGATACTCTACACTTATCATAAGTGGAGAAGAGGACAGTGTGGGGTAGGCTATTTTGTCTACCATGATCAGATTTTCAGCCCTCCTACATTGCAGAAGCTCAAGGTGGAGGAGAATTTTCAAGAGTTGCCATGTTGGGAGGTAGCTCATTTTGTATGGATGATAGCTTGGGGATGGGAGATTTATATGGGGATAGTAGATCCCAATATATATCAGATCTCATGCCTCAAGAAGGCATTTAGACAGCCCATTGTTGCCTCCATGGATGTTTTACTCTTACATGATGATAGCTATTTGGGATGCTCACCAAAAGGTAGATTGCATACTTGGGAGGGGCAACTTGGAGATATATTGATGAGACAACATCTTGATCCTTGGAGGATTTTATCATATGAGGATGCTACAGGGGAAGAAGAGGAGGCTCTTCAGTTCTATCCTTGTAGTTGCTTGATGAGAAGCAACATTTGGGAGGGGAGGACTGTAATATTCCAAAATTAGCATTCAACTAACCGGAATATTGATTTTTGCTAATTTCACTAGGAGATGAATAAATGGATAAGGAGGCCCATACATTTCAGAAATATGAATAAAATCCCTCATAATTTGAAAATGGATCATCTTAGGAGTTGGATTTCACACCCTCATGTGTGAAAAGGGGAATTTGCATGTGGACAAGGTCAAGTTTGACCAAGTCAACAGCGCTGGGATAGGAGGTGGAGATCATCTTTGGAGAAAGCGTAGAGATAGTGGGAGGAATTTTCCTTGGAGGAGGAAACCCTAATGAGTGGGACCCAAGGTGAGAGGGCTTCCATTTTTATTTAAGGAGGGCAAGGCAGCCATAGCAAGACATGTTATGGATAATTGATTTTATGGTTTGTATGACTTTCTACTTTCTTCAACTGCTTAGTTGAGATTGTTGTGTTGCTTAGCACAAGGTATTCTTGTTTAGGAATTCCTTCTCCTTTCTTGAGAGGCCTCTTGAAGGATCTTGTGCTTCATTTCTCGACATTCAGGCTTGAGGCCAAGCTACCTCCTTTAGCTATAGTGCAGTTTCTGTTTAGAGATGGGTTGTGTTGCAGGGTGTTGCAGTGGAGGGTTCACAATACCACTTCCAAAGCTTGTTTTTCAAAGGAGGAAGCTTTCTTTCCTTTGGGAAATCAGTGAGGAAGATTCTGGAGCTTATTGTTGATCTTGGCACTTGGCCAATATATTTCCTTTCTCCTATAGCACAATCCCTCTCCTTGATTGCGTTATTTTCAGTGTGCATATGTAGTGAGGGTTTGCAGTGTGTGTTTGGAGGGTGAGCTCTTCAATGTTAGGATTTGCCTTTCACTTGGAATATCCATTGGAGGAGGTTTGTTCATCTTATGCATCATCTTCAGCCATATCCATCTAGTTCTTGAGTTACAGCTGCTACTCCGTCTTAGGACTACAACTCCGACATTTTTCCGTTTTTGCATATTTCAGGAAATCCTGTCCAGGTTGTCTTGAAATTCAGTTTGGGGGTTTAGATATTTGCTCCCAACATTGTATGAGCCATCTATTTGTAGATGTGTATTATTTTACATTCCCATGTAGCAGTGTACCATCTATGATTGCACTGTACATGTTCATGAACGCTCTGCAATATAGCAGCATTTCACTTTTGGCATATGTATTGATGTGAGGCTTGTTTTCCTTGATTATTTGAGTTGTATTACATATATTTGTTGTTGATTTAAATAATAAAATGGCTCCATGGTTTCCATACATTCTGGTATGATATTATTCACTGTTATTTCCAGTTTTTTGTTCATGTATTGCTGCATTCCCCATTTGGGATATTACATTTCAGCTTTATGTTTTGAAAGATTCTTCTGTTCCTTTCTTTCCACTGAGACCATAATAAAAATACCACTGCTAGGTTCCATGCTCTGTTATCTACTGGACTCTGATACCCTCCCTTTCTCCATTTTTCAATTGTTTGGCAGAGGTTGTGATTATTTCGATCTGATTGTTTAAATAAGGTATTAATACTTGACCACATTAGTTCTGCTACTTGACAGGTATTGAGCAGGTGTTCAAGGTTTTCCTCTTGTTCAACACACATCACACAACAAGATGACCCATACATTCCAATTTACTCTTAATGTGTTGTGAAATTTACAAAAACATATTTTTGACTCATTGTTATTTTCAAAAAATGTTATTAATATTGTAAAGTTTTATTTCATCCGCATTCAGTGGGACATGTCAACATTGTGGAAATTATTTCACTTGGCCTTTTCTGGATTGACCTTTTTGGTGTGTAAACTATAACTCAACTAATAATGTGATTCTTGACTATTGCAAGCCAGCTGGACCATCGCCCACAAAAATTCGTAACATCCATTTATGCACAGGGCATGGAGTAGGTATGTTGAGCACTAATGGTGTCTCTCCTAGCGCCTCTCTCACATACTAACTCGTATCATAAAATACATAACTGATATCCTAAAACAATTATGTATTTTATGTTATTTACCTTCCAACTGGCATTTGAGTTTGAATTTGAGCGATTCTCCCTCCTCCAAAAATTTAAACTTCACTAATGTCTCCCTGTGACTTCCAAATCTCAAGTTCTCAAATCCACCCCGCCATTGAATGAAATAATTTGAAATCGAGTCTTACAAGTATATCTCACATTTACCTTTTCATCCATCTGCACTTTCCTCACTGCCTACTTAGCTTCTTCACATATAGTACAGTGTGCGCAAGGGGACACAAGTATTGTTATTATTTAGCATCATTATCTCAAATGGAAATGCATATGGACTTCCAATTTATTCACCCTGATCTTGTAGGCATTAATTCTTCTTTGAGAGAGAAAGAAGAATATATGAAGAATATGGAGAACATTCCTCCATTCTCCTTTTAATCTTCTGGAACAAAAGGAAGCTTCAGACAAATGGAACCAAATTATTTTTGACTTGAAGTAAAATTGTGTTACTCCTTCCATTGAAGCCCAGAAGTTAGTGTTAGTCAGGAGAGCGTGGGATAATTTACCCACCAAGAGAATTCACATGATGAGATCAAGATGCAGAGAACATTAGAAGGCACAATGAAACAATCCTTTCCTCTCCATCAGTTTTTTTCAATAAATGTTTCATTTCAAACCATCATATCCATTGCAACAGAAAATTCTACGCTATATGTGCTTTCTCTTTCTATCTTTATATATGTATTTACTAATCATAGGTCACAATATATGGTTTGCTTTTCAATTTTTTGCTACCTTTAAACTTGGGAGGTGGTGGTCACATGTTTTTTAAAATGAGAAAAATAGTACTTGTATATTGGCAGACACATGCTTTTAAAACGAGAAAAAGTGTACTTGTATATTATATTATAGGCCTATCATATGCTCTAAGAGTTAATTATAAATTATATTTTTTATATGTTTAAAATTAAAATGTATGTAAATTATATAAATTTACCATCGAATTGTACAATACACCTTATAAATTCTTAAAAAATAAGACATAATTATTTAATGATAATTATTTTGTTTATTCATTGAAAAATAAATATAAAAATATTTTTAATTATTTTTACAAACTTTTTAATTTTATAAAAGTATAAATTTTATATTATTTATTATTTATTTTTTAATATCTAAATTTATTTCTTTTAAATTAATATTTAAATTTATTTTTGTATGAAATTAAACCAATAATGTGAAAAGCCAGGCATGTGGGAGGGAGCATTAGAAGTGGTATAAGAGCATTGAGCATTAGGAGTATTATTTTAATATTATAATAAAATAATATAATAATTAACGATTAATAATTAACCCAGTTTAGAGTTATCTGAATCTATCATGTTCCCAAAGGATCAAATTTAGTTTATGTAAATATTTTTAATAGGTAAAATCACATAAAAATAAAATAAACTAAGCACTTCCATTCAATAAGTGATTAAAATATATATGATAAAATGTGTTAGCTCTTATGACATGCTTAGTTAATGTATATATATTGTCTTTTGGTGAAGACAATATTTGTAGTTTATTTCCAAAGACATCAACATCATTTGATTTCTAGCAAATCATTATATAATGTAAATATTATGTGCCTCTACTTTGCTATATGGCATATTTTAGTCTAAAATTAGCATCATCATTCTTTACTTAACGCAACCTACAAAAAATCATTCTATGTTGTAGAGTTTCTTTGTAGGTTTTAACCCTGAACAGAAATTATGTACACACGAATCTTATAACAGAAAATAAACAATAGCGAGAGCATAAAACATAAAACAGATAAACACAGAGATTTTCCCCTGGATCCCAAATTGGGACGACCAGCTTGATTTTTCATTATATTCCTTTTGGTGTTACAACACATATATATACATGCTGAAGCATACATAAACCCCAATCCATTAACCCTGGATTAGAACATAATCGTAGTTCCCTTGACCGGATCTACAAAATACCAAGGGCCAAAAACCATCGTACCCCAAAACCATGTGAAAAATCATGCACAAAACATGGGTGGGTCCACCTATGAGTGGGTCCACACACCAAACAAATTTTCGTCAGGGCGCTGCCTCCCCCCTTGCGACCCCCCTGCTGCGCCCGGCGCAACGTACAGTGCGTGGGGCTAGTCGTGGAAAGAATATAACACATACCCCCAACATTCTCCCACTTGTTGTTTTCTTTCCACAGGGGGCCACAGGAGAGCTTAGTCATTGGGCCAATTCTTCAACACCCATTGTTTCTCTACACCAAGAGAACTTCTGAGTGCTCACAGACTTCGTCAATGCATCTGCAACATTCTTCAAAGTGTCCACCTTTACCTGCAACACCCTTTTAGCCTCAACCATATCTCTAAAAAAGTGATATTGAACATCAATGTGCTTTATCTTTGAATGGTAAGCAGGGTTCTTAGCCAAGAAAATTGCACTTTGGCTATCACAGTCTATCCTTATAGCTCTCTGTACCAACCCCATACTTGAACACAATCTTTGCAACCAAACTGCTTCCTTGCTTCCATGAGTGGCTGCTATGTATTCTGCCTCTGTAGTTGAAAGAGCCACTACAGACTGTCTTTTACTCATCCAACTGACTGCGCCTCCAAATAGGCTAAACACATACCCACTTGTAGATCTTCTTTGGTCCAGATCTCCGGCCCAGTCTGCATCAACAAAACCACGAATGTCCAACATTCTTTCCAATCCTGGTCTTCCCTGGTAGCACAAGCCATAATCACTAGTGCCACGTAAATATCTGAAAACCCGCTTCACTGTTGTCCAATGCTCCTTCCCTGGGTTTGACATAAACCTTCTCAATACTCCCACTTCATGTGCAATGTCTGGTCTAGTACAGACCATTGCATACATCAGGCTACCCACTGCACTTGCATATGGAACACGGGACATATACTCCTCTTCTTCTTGTGTCTTGGGACACTGTTCAGCAGACAGCTTTACACCTACAGGAATAAGAACATTCACCGGTTTACTATCCTGCATATTGAACCTCTGCAATATAGTCTCGACATACTTCCTCTGGTTTAACCAGAGCTTCCTCTTTGCCCGATCTCTCTTAATTTCCATGCCCAAAATATACTTTACAGCACCAAGGTCCTTCATGTCGAATTTGGAGAATAGCTGGGTCTTCAAATCTTAGATAATTTCTTTGTAATTTCCAATCAACAACATATCATCCACATACAAGACCAAATAAATAACACGGTCACCAATTAATTTAAAATAAACACAGTGATCCTCCTTGCTTCTGGTGAAGCCAAGTCCCCGTATATAGGTATCAAATTTCTGATACCACATCCTTGGTGACCGTTTTAACCCATACAGAGACTTCTTCAACCTGCATACTAGTTCTTTCTTACCCTTCACCATAAAGCCTTCAGGTTGCTTCATGTAGATCTCCTCTTCTAGATCCCCATGAAGAAATTTTGTCTTCACATCCATCTGTTCTATCTCAAAATCAAATGCAGCAGCAACAGATAAAAGTAATCTAATAGAAGTAAATTTGGCAACAGGAGAGAAAATATCACCAAAATCAATTCCCGGCACTTGGGAATAACCTTTTTCTACCAACCGAGCTTTGTATTTCTCCACCTTGCCTTCTATATTCATCTTCTTTCTAAACACCCATTTTCTCCCGATGGGCTTCCTTCCAGCCGGCAACTCCACCAGATCCCATGCCTCATTTTTGTGCAAGGATGCCATTTCATCAACCATGGCCTCCTTCCAGAGTTTTCCATCCTCTGAATCTACTGCCTCCCTGACAGTTCTGGGATCATCATCAGTTATAGTTAAGGCAAAACATAAACAAAAAGCAGATGGACTATACCTTTCTAGTTGCCTTCTTTCCTGAGTTGATCTTCTCACAGCTGGAGTTTGTGGCTCTTCCTCTTCTGAGTCTTCTTCTGTTGTAGAGTCTAATTCATCCTCCTTTAGCTCAAACTCTATCTTCTCAGGTTCCTTTGGTAGGACTTCATGTTTAACAACATCTTTCACCTCTCTAAACACCACATCTCGGCTATACACAACCTTCCTTTTTTCTGGGTTCCAAAGCTTGTAACCCTTTAAACCATCCTTATACCCAATAAAGATGCACCTTTCAGATTTATTATCCAACTTGGTCCTTTTCTCCTTTGGAACATGTACATATGCATCACATCCAAATACCCTTAGATGTGAAAGAGAGGGTTTCTTACGAGTCCATACCTCATGTGGAGTCTTATCCTCCAACGCTGACGAAGGTGATCTGTTAACTAAGTAACATGCAGTCTCCACTGCCTCTGCCCAGAATTCTTGTCCTAACCCGGTACCATTGAGCATGCTTCTTGCCTTTTCCATCAGCGTTCTGTTCATTCTTTCTGCAACTCCGTTTTGCTGAGGTGTGTATGGAGTATTCTTGTGTATTGCTATACCACACTTCTTACAAAACTCTTCAAATTCCTTCTTGCAGAACTCCCCACCATTATCTGTCCTCAACGCCTTTATCTTCTTCTCTGTCTGGTTTTCCACCAGAGCCTTAAATTCTTTAAATCTGTCAAAGACTTCGGATTTCTTCCTCAAGAAATATATCCATGTATTCCTTGAGAAGTCATCTATGAATGAAACATAGTACACAGACTTTCCCAGGGATGGAACTGACACAGGTCCAAACACATCACTGTGCACAAGTTCTAATATCTTGTTCGCCCTCTTAGCACCAGAAGGAAAACTCACCCGATTTTTCTTCCCATATACACAATGTTCACAGAAATCAAAATCCAGAGAGAAATTAGACATACCTTATACCATACCATTTCTATGCAGTATCTGAAGGCCCTTCTCTCCAATATGTCCAAGCCTTTGATGCCATAGCATGGTCTTTTCTCTAGAGACAGCTAGGCTTTTCGCTCCACTTTCAGGAACCATAGAACGGTTACACCCATCAATAACAATGCTACCTTGTAGCTTGTATAGAGTTCCAGTCCGAACTCCCCGCATTAATACCAGTGCTCCCCGAACCATCTTGCAGGCATCTTTCTCGAACACTGTTTTTACACCTGCATCATCCATCTTGCTTACGGAAATCAGATTTCTGGCCAATGTAGGAATATGCAGAACACCAGGAAGTGTTCTAATCCTTCCACCTTGCAGCTTCAGCTTGACCTTTCCACGTCCGACGATTCTGGCCTTCCTATCATCCCCTAGGAATACATCACCACCATCATATTTCTCATACTCGCAGAACCACTCCCGATGGGGAGTGAAGTGAAAGGATGCACCTGAGTCAATCAACCATGACTCATGATCTACATGTGTATTTGAAGAAGAAGCAAAATACACATCCCCACCTTCATCCGAGGTGGTTTTTGCCTCTGCAGAAGGAGCATCATCAAATCCCTTTCCTTTCTTAGGAGCTTTAGATCTGCAGTCCTTTTTGTAGTGCCCTTCCTTTCCGCATTTCCAGCATACCTTTACAAACTTTCCAGGAGATTTAGATCTCCCTCTAGATTTGGATCTCCCACTCGAAACCTTATTCTTGTTTCTGTTTTGGGACCTTCCTCATACAGATAAGGCATCTCCATTCTGGCCCTCCATATTTCTCCGTCTCATTTCCTCCGACAACAAGGCTGAGACAATGACATCAAAATTCAAGGTAGTTGTATTGCTACCTATTGCAATAAGCAGACTGTCCCACGAATCTGGTAGAGAACACAACAAACTGATGCACTTATCTTCATCTGATATTTTAATATCAACAGATGACAGCTGACTTACCACAGTATTGAAGGCTTTCAGATGCTCTGTCACCGAGTCTCCATCCTTCATCCTCAGGTTATACAGCTTTTTCCGCAGGAACAACTTATTCACCAGAGACTTAGATTGGTACAAAGTCCCAAGTTTTTCCCACAAATTCTTCGTCGTATCTTCCCCAGATACATTCAACAATACTAAATCTGAGACACGCAACCGTATTGTGCTCTTAGCCTTCTAATCCAGTTTCTTCCAGTCTTCATCTGACATTGTTGTTGGTTTAGTACCCAGATCTACCGCGATCCACTAATCTTTATCCACCAGCAGATCCTCCATCTTGAGCTTCCACAACTCAAAACTCTGAACATTAAATTTCTTGATCTCTATCTTTCCGCTGCTCGCCGTCTTCTTTCACAGCAAGAATCGATCCCGCAGATCTCCCACTGAACAGGATATACCTCAGGCCCAAGAAAAAAACCCTCAGCAGCAAAGGCGTCCCCTTGAAGCCGAAACTGCTCTGATACCAAATGTAGGTTTTAACCCTGAACAGAAATTATGTACACACGAATCTTATAACAGAAAATAAACAATAGCAAGAGCATAAAACATAAAACAGATAAACACAGAGATTTTCCCCTGGATCCCAAATTGGGATGACCAGCTTGATTTTTCATTATATTCCTTTTAGTGTTACAACACATATATATACATGTCAAAGCATACATAAACCCCAATCCATTAACCCTGGGTTAGAACATAACCGTAGTTCCCTTGACCGGATCTACAAAATACCAGGGGCCAAAAACCATCGTACCCCAAAACCATGTGCAAAATCATGCACAAAACATGGGTGGGTCCGCCTATGAGTGGGTCTGCACACCAAACAAATTTTTGTCGGGGCGCTACCCCGGACCCCAACAGTGGGGGCTGCCTCCCCCCTTGTGACCTCCCTGCTGCGCCCGGCGCAACGTACAGTGCGTGGGGCTAGTCGTGGAAAGAATATAACACATACCCCCAACATTCTTTACTTCTCCACTACTCTTAGTCAAAGGGGTTTTTTAATTTAAAATCAAATAGTCATTCTTCTAATTTGTTTTAAGTTTAAAATTATAACATGATTAATAATGTATGCCCTATTGTATGGTTGACTATGTATAATTTATTTGAACAAAACTTACAATCAAGTACTTTTAATCTTTGACAATTGATTTTAATATTAACTTGATTGTTAATTCAATTATTGAAAAAATTTAGAATAAAAAATAGATTTCAAAATAGAAAATATGTTATCATTATTAATTATAAAGAAAGAATAAAATTCAGGATTCAATAAGCCATTTCTGTATTATTGTTATTTTGTTTTTTTATAGATGTGAATTTTTTTTAAATAACTATTATTATTATTGAAGGAAAAAAAATTGAAGGTTAATTTATTATCATAACTTTTGTTGAAGGGAAAAATTTTAAACTTATACTTCTGGAAGTAAGAAAATACAAAAGTTTTGATAGGTAAAGAGGAATCCAAATTCGAACTCTGATTGGAGTCTATATGTGTACATGCTTAAGTGTGACGCTTATGTGGTTGGTAGGAGATTGTGTGGTTGGTTCCTCGACGTGAAGTATAAAAATAAAAAAGGTAGGAGGAATCCAAATTCCAACTCTGATTGGAGTCTGTATATGTGGTCATGTGTGCATGTGACGCTAATGTATGTGGTTGGTAGGGGATTGTGTGGTTGGTAGGCTATTGTAACAACCCACACTTTATTTATCATCCTTTTTTTTCTAATTTACTTTTCAATTATATGCTCTCTAGTTTATTATGGGAGAAATTTAGTGTGTTGTGGTGCACCGTTATGTAGACATATTGATTTAATCAAATTACATAAAATAAAATAGAAAATAAATTAATAATTAAAATAAATTGAGATAAAATTATTATTCCATAAAACTTTCTATTTTTAAATAAATTGAATGTAGAAAAAGAAGTCTCGTTGTATTTCAATGATTTATTTATTTTTGTAAGCTTAGTAGATTCTTCCCATTTTCTATTAATTTAAAAGTCGGGCAACATAGATACAAAAATTAGACCTCAATCTGCTCGAAGGCAACCAAGTCTGTTGGCCATCTAAGTGCAATTTATGCCAACCAAAACATAAACAACCTTAATAACCTATACATAGTTTGAAGATAATTAATATCAAAGTCTGGTAATAATAACATTTACAGAAAGTAAAGCTAGCCGCTAAAAAAAGAAGTATTGATATCTCTAATCATCTTATGACTCCACCGGGGTAGGGTCTTTGGCACTGGAACCAGGGATTTCAACCTGTTGCAAATATTTTATATCCTTCTCCATTCTACCGAGTCTAGCATACTGATGTTGTTGACGGAGGTTGATTTCCTGAATATTTTTGTTTATGTCTGTTATTGTGGACCCTAACTTCGAATCACCTATTTCCTGAGTTGACATAACAGCTTTTTCCAACAAACAATTTATCAACCAATAAGTTCGAATTGAGTGTTGGAACAAAGAAATACGCCCACGGGTATGCCCTGGATCTCCAATGACATTATTCAGATCTTCTAATGCCAAATCATCCTCTTCATCCATATTGTTTATGACTTTTGTTTCCCATCCATAAATACGAGATTTAACAAAACAAGGAATGTCTTTTGCAAAGGTTTGAATTAGCAGCTCCAGGAGTTCTTTTGTTGACTTCCTACCTATATTTGCTGGCGGAGGAGAGATAGGCTATTTGCCTTTACCGCCATTAGGCTTCCTATGTCTGGTTTTCTTCACCATCTTATTAGAAGCAATGAGAAGCACTCCTAATTCCATCAACCTTAGAAACAGTTCCACGACAAATACATATCAGAAAACTAGAATTAAAAAAAATTGGTAAGCAGACGGGCGTACCCTTCCCCTTAACCATTATACTAGCAACACCAACAAACTTTACCAGAAGCAAAAGCATTAAGACGAAACAGAGAAACCTATATGTACAACTCCACAGAATTGGAACAACCAAAATATTAAACCCATAGACAACCATCTTCCACTCAGAGCCCTCATCAACCAAAAGCTGAATCATTAAATTACTAGCAAGAAACCAAGGCCAGAACGAAAAGCAAAGACAGCAAACCATGCCCAATTCCAAAATTCTACCAACCCATGAAACTGGTAAAATGTTAGATGAAAAGAAACAGAATGCCCTATTAGATAGCCTACTAACATAAACAACGCTCTCAGTAAATTGCGCCACAGTACTCGCCCAAACAGTCTTATAATTGTCCTGCATTCTCAGCTTATAATTATCCCGCATTCTCACCAAATTCTGAACAGAGTCACAGGAAATTTCATCTAGGCTCCTAACAGAAAAAGAGTGAAGACTATCCAATGAACAAATTCCAATCCTTACATAACTTCGGCAATGACAAAAATCCCAGAGCTGAGAAAAAAATTTATACAAAGAGTCTAAAAACACAGGATTATAATCTACATGCGGCAGAATTCGGATACCATCTTCATTTGCACAGCTAGGAAAAGGGATAATACATACCAAGAAGCTACCCACAGAGGCACCCAACGTCTTCGGCAATGGCTTCTTGGGGACACGCAGGAGTAACCAACTTTGCAGGAAAACCAAAATAATGAAAAACTTACCATACCGTAACTGTTAACTTGCCTCGGGACATTCCTCCGGCACTTTCCCCAAAGTTCGTCTGACAACCTCGCTAGATTTACCAGTTGTTTACCACATGTTGTAAATGGAATTTATTACCTCTGATGGGAGCTATCCTATCCATTCCCTCACCGACCCACCTCTTTCATAATATGCATGCCAAGGCCACGTTGTCGTCCAAACCCCATACGCGGCATAAACCTTTCGCCAGCGTGACCACTTGGCCCCCTCGTCATCGTACTCCACCCCGATCGAGGGTTGTTATGGTCCCAACCTACAGGGTTCCCATCTTGTTTTACGATACCCCATAGATCATTCAAATCTGCTTCCAACTCCTGCCTCCATGGCCGATCGAGGAGACGATCTACATTGTTGCAAGCCCAATTTTCCAAACAATCCGTCACTTTATTACCTTCTCTTCTCACATGAGAAGGAACAACATATTCAATTGCTCCCAATAGTCACTTAATTTCCTGAACTAATCTTGTTGTTCGCCAACTCTTGCTAATTTGTTCCCAATTAGCCCCCTGTTGAAGCTTTTTGAGTATACCAGTAGCCATTGCAGAATCCCCCTCTATTTCTAATCTATTATAATGTTCACGATGCGCAATTTCAAGGCCTAATTTAACAGCTAAAAGTTCGGCTTCGTTACTAGTTGCATAGCCAAGATCAATGGCAAAAATCCTTAAAATTGTCCCTGTAAAATCTCTAAATATGCCTCCAGCTCCTGCTTGACCAGGGTTTCCTTTTGAAGCCCCACCATATTTCAGTTTAATAAAACCTAACCAGGGCCTGACAAAAACATTTCTTATGGTATATCCAGCTGATCTTTGTTTCCAGGAAGATGGGGCAAGCATTTCTTCCTTTAGATTTAACTGTTGAAGGATTATGCCTTCCAACCCCTGAACTATCCAGTCCTCATGCGGCCATTTTTCTGATAAGATAGTTTCTCGTATTCCTATTAAATTAATATTCCATATTTCATCATTTTTCATGTAATATTCCAAAATTAGCATGCAGCTAACTGGAATATTGATTTTTGCTGATTTCACTTAGGAGATGAATAAATGGGTAAGGAGGCCCATACATTTCAGAAATATGAATAAAATCCCTCATAATGTGAAAAGGGATCATCATAGGAGCTGGATTTAACACCCTCATGTGTGAAAAGGGGCATTTACATGTGGACAAGGTCAAGTTTGACCAAGTCAACAGCGCTGGGATAGGAGGTGGAGATCATCTTTGGAGACAGCGTAGAGATAGTGGGAGGAAGATTCTTTCATGGAGGAAGCCCTAATGAGTGTGACCCAAGGTGAGAGGGCTTCCATTTTTATTTAAGGAGGGCAAGGCAACCATAGCAAGACATGTTATGGATTATTGATTTTATGGTTTGCATGACTTTGTACTTTCTTCAATTGTTTAGTAGAGAATGTTGTGCTGCTTAGCGCAAGGTATTCATGTTTATAAATTCCTTCTCCTTTCTTGAGAGGCCTCTTGAAGGAGCCTGTACTTCATTTCTCCACATTTAGGCTTGAGGCAAAGCTACCTCCTTCAGTTACAATGTAGTTTCTGTTTAGATTTGGGCTGTGTTGCAGGGTGTTGCAGTGGAGGGTTCACAACACCACTTCCAGAGCTTGTTTTTCGGAGGAGGAAGATTTCTTTCCTTTGGTAAATCAATGAGGAAGATTTTGGAGCTTATTGCTGATCTTGGAACTTGGCCAATATATTTCCTTTCTCCTACAGTTCAGTCCCTCTCCTTGACTGTGTTATTTTTCAGTGTGCATCTGCAGTGAGGGTTTGTAGTGTGTGTTTGGAGGGTGATATCTTCAGTGTTAGGATCAGCCTTTCACTTGGAAGATCCATCGGAGGAGGTTTGTTCATATTATGCATCATCTTCAGCCATCTCCATCCATTTCTTGAGTTGTAGTTGCTACTCAGTCCTAGGACTGCAACTTCGGCTTTTTGCCATTTTTGCATATTTCAGGAAATCATGTCTGAATTGTCTTGAAATTCAGTTTGGGGGTTTAGATATTTGCTCCCAACATTGTATGAGCCATATATTTCCAGATGTATGTTATTTTAAATTCCCATGTAGCAGTGTACCACCTATGACTACGTTGTACATGTTCATGAACACTCTGCAGTATAGCAGCATTTCACTTTTGGCATATGTATTGATGGGAGGTTTGTTCGCCTTGATTATTTGAGTTTTATTGCACATATTTGCTGCTGATTTAAATAATAAAATGGCTCCATGGTTTCCATACATTTTGGTATGATGTTATTCACTACTATTTCCATTTTTGTGTTCATGTATTGCTGCATTCTCCATTTGGGATATTACAGTGGTACCAGAGCATGATATTTGGCTCAGCCTATGGAATCTCAGCCAATATGCTATCAAGAAGACAAGAAGAAGAGAAGATGAACAGAAAAGACAAAAATAAGACTCCATTATTTGGAGGAAGGAAGGAAGAGAGGCTCTCAAAGCTTCTTCTTCAATCTATACAGAGAATTAAAGGAGATCTCAAGGAGATGAGGAAGGAGATGTGTAGAGAATATCCAAGAGAGTTTGAATCTGAAGCAAACTCTAGATTTTCATATGATGATTGTGAGCATGTAGCCACACATCATGATGCACAGTGTAGTCATGTGCCCAGATTTTCTATGAGGGAGATAGAAGAAGAAGGAATGCCTAAGAGGGAAACTGTTAGTGATTTACTGCAAGAATATGAATCTCAAACTGAGAAGTGTAGAGATCATATCACTTTTCCAGAGTTTTGCAATATCAAGGTGGAGCGAAGCAAGCAACATAATGGAAGTAAATTTTTCCTAACTGCTTTTGATGGTTCACCTACATGTTCAGCTAGAGCTTGGGTGGAGGAGCTAGACACCTACTTGCAGCAACACCAAATTTATAAAGATGAAGCCATCAAATTTGTAGCGCTGCATTTTGGAGGTAAGGCCTATGCATGGTGGATATTTGAGTCTTTTTCTTTAAAAAATGCAAATACTTCTTCTTATGCAAGGTTCACTAAGGCATTAGTGGAAATATTTAATAAGAAACATTCTAAAACACGTGGTGGAACTAAACAAACCTAAACAAACAAAAACCTTGCATGTGTTGGAGGAACCTATGAGCTCAATTCCACTTCAGAAAACCATTGAGGAGGCTGACATATTACATCATACCTTGTTATAGGCAAGACCTCTATCTCATATTCTTGAACAAGAGGGCATGGAGATCCATTTTTCAAAAGAGGATCCAATTCTTCGGAGGTTGCCCATCCATATTGGAGAGGAAGAAACAGTTGAGGGCAACAGCGCTGTCATGTCTAGAGTAGATCTAGCACCTCATGCAGAGGTAGATGGAGCACATGCTCCAAATAGATGGGTTCTTGTATCATTGCAAAGAATTTCCCAGAATCTCATGTGTGGAGATCAAGGCACAACCCATGATGATCATGTTCCATTGTTGACAGATTGTGAAACCATGCAAATGGAAGGACGAGGTAGGGAGGATGATCATCATCATTTGATGAGGAGCACACACCCCTATCTATTTCAGAGGGTTGATGCACAGAAGAGGGAGACTGGATTGCGCAGTGAAGGCAGGGGAAAATATGTCCATTCATATATACAATCTAGTCTTGATGCTGATGTCTCATTGCATGGAGACATTTCACCAAGGAGACCACCAGATCAACAGATGATGAGAGATGCTTCACATTTTGAGGCACTACTCATTCATTCTAGAGGAGTGGAGACCTTGGGAGAGATTGATACAGCGTTGAGAGTCTTGGGTAGACTCAAGGAGAGGAGAGGCATTCTCTCAACATCATCATTACCCACTCTCATCTCAGATTCTACGTCGTGGCAGGAGCAGTAGGGGAATGATATCAACCTTCCAACTTGCATCTTTGGCATGAGAGATGTCAGAGAGGAGGAAAACTATATGACAAATGTTCTTTGTGATAGATCATCAGCGCTGTCACTATGGAGGATAGATCCATATTGGAAATCCCAGCTGTTAGTGGATTATTCCAAGGATATTTCTACTTGTATGATATTGAATGACCAGCCGCATGAGGAGGGATATTCAGTCAGAGATGGGGTCATCTACTATAATGGTAGGATCTTCTTATCTAGAGCTTCCAAGCTCAAGGAGAAGTTACTACAAGTAGCTCATGAAGATTTCCTTTTCAGCCACACTTATTCCATGAGAGCATACCACACCATCATCGAGGGGTACATTTGGGAAGGCTTTGAGGAGGAGATATACCAGCTTTTGAGGAGATGCATGGATCATGTGGAGATGGAGGAGATACATAACTCTTTGGAAGAGTTAACTCAGCCACCTCCTTTCTCTTTGAGAATGAGAGGGGATTCATCTATGAGACACTCCATTTGTATGTGCAAAACATATGGTAAGGATATTGTTTGGTTGCATAATGAATTGTATAAATATGTGCATTCCTTAACCATATATGTGCAGGACTTTGCTCAAAGGAGGAGCATTCTTCCTTCTAGACCTCATGGTCTACTTGAGGCCATGAGTAGTATTGATGGCCACTCCCTAGGAGGACTTGGGGAGGAGATACCTTATGGATAACATGCTTACTATGCACCATACATCATACACTTTCTCCAAACTTGTGAGGAGATTGGGGCAGCAAGCAAGTGGTTGAGAAGCCACACATTATGTCATTCTCTATTGCTATTGAGATTCAGACTGCGTTCGCTGCATTTGAGGGACCATTATCCTTCTCCCTTGCTACATATGGCAACAAGTATGTTCCTCATTATGGTTCCCTATGTTGCTTTTGTTCTTATTTTTATTGGGAGCATGTTTGGGGGAGAGGAACATTGGGCTGATGTGTCCTTTGGGAAAGAGGATTCCCACACTTTTTGCATTACATGTTCTAATGGGAGCATGGGAGCAGATATGGCCACCATAGAAAAACACTTGTTTATTTATGAGGTGGGCCATGAGATTGATTGGATGCCATATGGTGGTGAATTCCTATCCATCACATGATGGGATGGTTTGGGCCAGCATGATTCATAACGTTGGAGAAAATATCTTTGGAGATCTAGTCTTCATCTTGCCACTTGAGGGCAACCTTATTGCAGCCCAAGATCAGCAGATACTCTACACTTACCATAAGTGGAGAGGAGGACAGCATGGGGCAGGCTATTTTGTCTACTATGATCAAATTTTTAGCCCTCCTACATTGCAGGAGCTCAAGGTGGAGGAGAATTTTCAGGAGTTGCCATGTTGGGGGGTAACTCATTTTGTATGGATGATAGCTTGGGGATGGGAGATTCATATGGGGATGGTAGATCCAAATCTATATCAGATCTAATGCCTCAATAAGGCCTTTAGACAGCCCATTTTTGCCTCCATGGATGTTTTTCTCTTACATGATGATAGCTATTTGGGATGCTCACCAAAAGCTAGATTGCATACTTGGGAGGGGCAACTTGGAGATATATTGATGAGACGACATCTTGATCCTTGGAGGATTTTATCATATAAGGATGCTACAGGGGAAGAAGAGGAGGCTCTTTAGTTCTATCCTTGCATTTTCTTGAGGACAAGCAACATTTAGGAGGGGAGGACTGTAATATTCCAAAATTAGCATGCAGCTAACTGGAATATTGATTTTTGCTGATTTCACTAGGAGATGAATAAATGGGTAAGGAGGCCCATAAATTTCATAAATATGAATAAAATCCCTCATAATGTGAAAATGAATCATCATAGAAGTTGTATTTCACACCCTCATGTGTGAAAAGGGGCATTTGCATGTGGACAAGGTCAAGTTTGACGAAGTCAACAATGCTGGGATAGGAGGTGGAGATCATCTTTGGAGATAGCGCAAAGATAGTGGGGGGAAGATTCCTTGGTGGAGGAAACCCTAATGAGTGGGACCCAAGGTGAGAGGGCGTTCATTTGTATTTAAGGAGAGCAAGGCAACCATAGCAAGACATGTTATGGATAATTGATTTTATGGTCTGTATGACTTTCTGCTTTCTTCAACTTCTTGGTTGAGATTGTTGTGCTGCTTAGCACAAGGTATTCCTGTTTAGGAATTCCTTCTCTTTTCTTGAGAGGCCTCTTGAAGGATCTTGTACTTCATTTCTCCACATTCAGGCTTGAGGCCAAGCTACTTCCTTCAACTACAGCGCAGTTTCTGTTTAGAGCTGGGTTGTGTTGCAGGGTGTTGCAGTGGAGGGTTCACAACACCACTTCCAGAGCTTGTTTTTCAGAGGAGGAAGCTTTCTTTCCTTTGGGAAATTAGTGAGGAAGATTATAGAGCTTATTTATGATCTTGGAACTTGGCCAATATATTTCCTTTCTCCTACAGTGCAGTCCCTCTCCTTGACTGCATTATTTTAAGTGTGCATCTGTAGTGAAGGTTGCAGTGTGTGTTTGAAGGGTGAGATCTTCAGTGTTAGGATCAGCCTTTCACTTGGAAGATCCATTGGAGGAGGTTTTTTCATCTTATGCATCATCTTCAGCCATCTCCATCCATTTCTTGAGTTGCAGCTGCTACTCAGTCCTAGGACTGCAACTCTGGCATTTTGCCATTTTTTCATATTTCAGGAAATCCTGTCCGAATTGTCTTGAAATTCAGTTTGGGGGTTTAGATCTTTTCTCCCAACATTGTATTAGCCATATATTTACAGATGTATGTTATTTTACATTCCCATGTAGCAGTGTACCATCTATGACTGCGCTGTACATGTTCATGAATGCTCTGCAATATAGCAGCGTTTCACTTTTGGCATATGTATTGATGGGAGGCTTGTTTGCCTTGATTATTTGAGTTGTATTGCACATATTTGTTGTTGATTTAAATAATAAAATGGCTCCATGGTTTCCATACATTTTGGTATGATATTATTCACTGCTATTTCCAGTTTTGTGTTCATGTATTGCTGCATTCCCCATTTCAGATATTACATTTCAGCTTTATGTTTTGAAAGATTCTTCTATTCCTTTATTTCCACTAAGACCACAATAAAAATCCCACCGCTAGGGTCCATGCTCTGTTCTCTACTGGACTTTGATACCCTCCCTTTCTCCATTTTTCAATTGTTTGGCAGAGGTTGTGATTATTTCAATCTGATTGTTGAAATAAGGTATTAAGATTTGACTACATTTGTTTTGCTGCTTGATAGGTATTGAGCAGGTGTTCAAGGTTTTCCTCTTGTTCGACGCACATCACATAGCAGGACAGCCCATACATTCGACGTCTCTTTAACTGGTCCCAAGTAAGGATTCGACCATGTCCAACAAGCCATAAGAAATGTTCAATTTTCGGCCAATGTTTAAGGGACCAAATTTTCTTCCACAATCGATTTTCCAGGATTTTAGCATTATTTGACTATAACTAGTATGCTTCTTGTATTGTGAACATGCATTTTGGCCTATATCCCCATCTCATTATGTCATTTCCTGTCTGAATAGAAATTTTCCTTATTTGAAGCTATTTATCAAAATTTCTCCATTGCTGCGTATCTGGAACTTCCTACCACTGTTGTTTATGTTTCCTTCTCCTCCAGAAGTGATCATTCTGACCATCCCAATATTTTTTCACTTCCTTGATTTGAGGGTGTCGAGTAAACATAAATATTTCCACCAGATACAGTCTTGTAAACATCTCTTCCCTCTGTTGCCAGGAATCTTCCCAAAAATAGGCCACATTCCCCTCTCTGATCTCCCAGAAGTTGTGAACCCTTACCAAATGCCTATTAGCTGCTGCAAGGTTCCATATACCTGATCCTCTCTGTAAGTTAGGCCAATTAATTTGTTCCCTCACTGTCTAGGGCATATTGTATTTCCTTTCCCATATGCATTGTCATAGGGCCGAGCCTCCTTGCAACCATCTCCACCACAATTTTGCTCCCATTACCTGATTAAGAGTGAACGGATCTCGGAGCCCTAAACCCCCTTTTTTTTTGGGAGTGTGAGTTTCTCCCAAGAGAGAAGTGCCCATTTCCTCTTCTCTTGAGCCCCTTGCCAGAGAAATTTCTTGAACAAACTTACCATGTCCGCACATGTTTTCTTCGAGGTTAGCATGCCAAACAATTGATTTATAGGAATAGCTTGAAGAATAGATCTTAAAAGGATAACTCTGCTTGGAGCATTCAATGCCCTAAACGACCAATTCATCATTTTTTTATGAATTCGAGTTATAAGAGCTTTCCATCCATTGGCTTTTAGGGAGTTTTCAGACAACAGCATACCGAGATATTTCGAGGGCAGAGTCCCCATGCTAAACCATAGGGTCCGGGTAAGGAACCTTTTAGATTGGGGGGTAGTATTAAAAAAGAAAACATTTGATTTAGCATTGTTAATTTGAGCACCAGAAGCGGCCATAAACAGATTCAAGATATCCAGGATAGCTTTACATTCAAAGAGCGAGGCTTGACAAAACAAAATTATATCATCAACAAATTGTTGATGAGACAAAGTAAAATCTGGTCCCCAGAGCTTCAGTCCTTTCAATTCTTTTTTCAAACCCTGTCATATTTTTAAATAAATTGAATGAAGAAAAGAATAATGTGAGGTTTTTGTGAATCATTTTTCAAATCTAAGATGTAATTTCTCAAAAAATACATGTGCACTAGGGTTCGTTGACATATATCTCTGTGGGGTTTTACTTAGAGGTATCTCTGTGGAGTTTTAGGCAGAGGTAGACATTGTTGATGGCGCGACCTCTATGATATCTATTTTTTCTAACTCTATTGCAAATATTTATGCCATTAAATTTACTTTTAGATCAAATTTACGATTAGACGTTCGGGTTTATATCCTTAGGATTCGTATTATTTTTATGGATATTTCTTTTTATACTAAGCATGTTAATGAGAAACCTTTTTTACAAATATTTCTTTTTCTACTCAGCGGTTCTCTGTTGATGAGAGGCCATGTGGTGCGGATTTACATTAGCTCGAGATTTCGAGGGGAACTTATGTTGTGCAAATTTTATTAAACAATTGGTAGCTTTCTTCTTTCATATTTGTGATATTATTCAATTGAATTTAGCCTAGTTCAATTAAATCAATTTTTAGTAATAGTGCATCAAGTAAGTTACCTTCGATACTCGAAATTTGTGATATTATTCAATTGAATTTATCCTGGTTCGCTTAAATCAGTTTTTTAGTAATAACACATCAAGTAACTTTACCATAGTAACAAAGGCATTGAAATGGGGCTCAGAACTTTTAAATGTCCTTTCAAACATTCTATAACAGTTCATAGATAAAAACAATCTTAGTCTCAAAGATCACATTGAGTCTCAGAGTATAAAATAATCTTATTCTCAAAGATCACATTGAGTTGCAAAGCATCTTTCAAAGTAGATAGATTAGTAATTCAACAGCAACGGTAACTATCGCTTCCTCTCCTATCATGGCCACTAAGGAACCAGTTATTCACTCAGGAAATGGAAATGGATCCCGAACCTTGTAGGCATCCTATCCTCGCATGAATTGCTAGATTCATAGAATTCCGAGGAGGAATATCAATCAGACACCCTCTCTCTAAAACCACCATAGTATATTACATCATTGGGGAGTCATATAATCCAACGATGCCTAACTTATGCTAATCACAAAATACTTCCACACTAGATATGTGTCATTCCGCAAAGGATCTTGAGCTTAGTTCACAATTAGGAGATCGACGACCATATTTCTGCACATATAAAAATACACTACTCCTCAAATATTAGGGTAAGTGCAAGAGTATTGATTGAATATATTTTAGTCACATGATGCAATTATCCCACAACTTGATCTAGGTGGATATTGGTGGCCACCCACCTATTCCACTTCAGGCCCCACCATTGTCTCTTCCATTTTTTTAGTTTCGGCACAACTTACTTTTTTTAGCAATTTTTCGTGTCCTGAACTTTCGAAGCCGTTTTGAGGCCTTAAACGACATTTTTTGGGAAAAATGGGAGAAACATGGGTCCATGGACCGATGTTGCTCACACTGAAAGTTGTATTCCTCAGATAGATCTTTCTAACGAGGTATGGTTTGTGTCAAACAGAGATCGTATGCCAAAGTTACGTCCCTGGGAAGTTGAGACACCAATTTACCCAAACGGGGCCCATAGTTTTGACACTTCATCTCCTAGGGTTAGGGTTTTGGATGTTTAGGGTTTTTCATTATTTCTAAATAATAAATAGGACCTCGAGCCTCATTGTAACACATTTCAGAGGCCTGTAGCCACCACATCTCTTCTCAGAGATAAGCTACCAGTGCCCTAGCTAGTTTATTCCCATTCTGTCTGTAAGCAAATTTCAATTCTTTGATATTAATGAAATGAACTATTATTTTCGCTGCATATTTTTATTTATGGTTATTTGTGTATTCTATTGCATTCCTGCATAAATTTGGATCAATGGTATCAGTGCGGTCTGCTTTTTCTCGATCCTTCTTTGCATGTCCCCAATGAGGTCGGGGTATAAGGAGTTAGGTCTCGATCTGGTTGAACCTTCACAATATCAGCGTCGCAAACCCCGATGGCTGCCCATGGGGGACGAAAAGAAAGATGAGGGAGCATGCGATCCTATCAAAATATTGCTCGAGGAGGCCCTCAAAAAACAAAGGAACGCAACAATGAATAACTTTGCCCGGATCCTTCAACGATTACCCACCAGCGGTGCATCTGCATCCAACAGCCACTCTAGAGGCACAACTCCCTTTAAGGTACAAGTAAACTTTGACATTCCTATATTTGAGGGTCAAATAGATGAAGATGTCGTAGATATATGGTTGAATCTGTTAGAAGTATATTTCTTGGTTCATGACTTGTCTGACTGGGAGAAGATTATTTTTTCACTCCTCAAAGCTACCCCCCATATCAAGGACTGGTGGGAAACCTACTGTGAGAAAAAGGACAAGACAAAACCCTCTCTTTTCTCAGCCGTACCCACTTGGAATTCTTTCCGAGATGCCATCAATGAACAATAATATCCCATGGGGAGTTGTGAGGACAAGTACATACAATGGAACACGCTGCGGAAACAAAGGGATCAAGATGTGCATGAGCTGACAAATCTGTTCCATACCCTGCGCATAAAGTTGGGTATCAAAGATTCAGAGAAACATTTGGTGCTAAAGTATCATAGTTGTCTACACAGATACATTCAAGAGGAAATGGAGTTCCTCGACATATCCTCGCTTAGTACGGCATACCGGTATGCTACCAAGATTGAGCAGAAATTCAAATAGATGAAGTGAGAGTTTGGATCTGCAAATCAAAAGCAAGGGAAAGGTACCCGCAAACCGCAGAACAAAGGATAATTCCAAGGCATGGCGGCACAAGATAACCTGCCAAAAACACAAGCAAAGAAAAACACCGCGAAGCCAAAGAAGGACATAGGAAAGTGGTGTGAGTTCCATAAGAGCTCCACTCACAACACAAGTGAGTGTCGGACCAAGAAGTCGCTGGTGGCCGAGATGAGGGCTTGTGAATCAGATGCATGCTTAGACTCTAAATCAGAACCTGACAAGGGGAATGACAAAGGGAAACAAATTATTGATGCGGATCCCAACGCCACCGTTGCCACTGCGAAGATCTAGAAGGAGGAATCGGAAGATCCAGAGGAGGAGGAGCGTATCTTCCACTCGCAGATGTGGGTAAAGGGTTCCCCGCTATAGTTCATTGTCGAAAATGGGAGACAAAAGAACCTAATTTTAGCAGACGATGTGAATCGATTGGGCTTGCCAACCAGACCACATCCACATCCATACACCATCGGGTGGCTTCTGACTAAGGACGGGATCTCCGTGTCAGCTAGCAGTGTCGCCTTCCCTACAGCATCAAGCCCTTCACGTATGAGGTATTATGTGAATTTCTCCTCTTGATGTTTATGATGTATTATTAGGCCAAACATACTTGTGGAAGTGACATGTTGTGTATGAATCTCGGCCTTGGGCTGTTATTGTTACTTTGGGAAATAAGCTGTACAGGATACCAGAGGTACCACCACCTGCCGCTATCTCTTTGGTTACTAAAAAACAATGCAGTAAGCTCATTTCCCAAACCAGGAAATTTGGTTTCCTAATGATCTGCCCCCATGCCAAGAATAAGACTGTGGCCACCACCTCCAGACAGGGCTCCTCTGCATGACAACAACAAATGGATAAGGTTGTGGAGGAGTACGGGGACATCTTCACCTCACCCACAGGGGTGCCTCTGCACTATCAAGTCAAGCACCCCATTGATCTGACCCCAGGTGCGTTGTTACCCAATGGACCAATCTATCGATGCTCTCTTCTAGAGAACGATGAAATCAAGAGGCAGATTCAAGAGCTGTTGTAGAAAGGTCACATCTGGCCAATTTCATCGCCCTATGGGAGCTCGATCGTGCTGGTACAGAAGAAGAATGGGACTTGGAGACTCTGTATTGACTATCGGGTGCTGAACAAGATCACTATCTAGAATAGATACTCGATCCCATGGATTGATGACCTTCTAGACCAACTCAAAGGGGCGAAATATTTCAGCAAGACCGACTTGAAGTCTGGGTATCGCCAGGTACCAATCAAACCCTCCAATGTGTAGAATACTTCCTTCAAAGCCAAGGAGGGCCTTTTCAAATGGCTGGTCATGCCTTTCGGGTTGACGAATGCTCCCGCAACCTTCATGAGGTTGATGGACGACATCTTGCGGCCATTCACCAACTCATTTGTAGTGGTGTACTTGGATGAAATTTTGATCTTCAGCCAAACTTGGGAAGAGTACCTCCACCACATCCGACAAGTTCTCCAAACACTGTGGCAAGACAAGTTGTGTGCCAATTTGGAGAAGTGCACTTTTGGCATGACCCAGGTTCAATATATGGGATAAATTATTGATGAAAGGGGGGTGCATGTGGATCCAACCAAGATCCAAGTCATTCGAGATTGGCCAGTCCCAACCACTCTAACAGAGCTTCACAACTTTTTGGGTCTTGCTAATTTCTACAGCATGTTCATGTTGGGATTCTCTCATATCACTTGGCCCTTGAGTCAAGTCACCAAGAGAGGAGCAAAAGAAAATTTCTTTTGGTCGGAATCTCAACATAAGGCGTTCATAGAATTGAAACATCGCCTCTATTCTGCCCTAGTGCTCACATTACCAAACTTGCAACAACCATTTGAGATCGAGACAGATGCCTCTGACTATGCTATTGGGGCAGTTCTTACTCAATAGGGGCATCCAGTGGCATATCACAGTGACACATTGTTCGACACAGTGCGCAAGTATCCCACTTATGACAAAGAAATTTATTCCAATGTGCAGGCTTGTCGACAATGGAAGCATTAGATTTTGGGGAAGGAAACAATCATCCACACAGACCACCAACCCCTGCAGTTCATACAGACACAAGGGAAGTTGCATAAATATCGTCATCAGAAGTGGTCCACATATCTGCAACAATTTCATTTGAACATCAAGTACAAGAAGGGTAGCACCAATAATGTTGCAGACTGCCTCAGTCGACCACTGATCATGGCGCTAACCACCGTGGTCAACTCTTATGGGCACGAGACTTCTGATTGGCCGCTTCTCTACAAGAGCGATTCAGAATTCGGCCACACATACAAGGCACTCTTGGGGGAATACGCAAGTTCCAAATTTTCACCTCCAAGATGCACTATTATGTCACCTGGGACACCATTGTGTTCCTTCAAGCGAGCATGCCAAGATGATATGAGAAGCACACTACAGTCGAGTCGCTGGGCATTTCGGGGTCGAGAAAACAGTGGCAGTACTGCAAAAGTATTTCTATTGGCCGAACCTTCAACAAAATGCCGGGAAATACATCAGATCCCGCACTGCTTGCGACATTGCCAAACTGACCATCAAGAAGCGAGGCCTATATACTACGCTACCTACCCCTAGTCAACCTTGGGAATCCATCTCCATGGATTACATGTCAGGCCTGCCTTCTACTAAGCATGGAAATGACTGTGTTTTCATGGTCGTCGACAGATTCTCGAAGATGGCCATCATGGCGGCCTGCAAGAAGAATATCACAGCAGAAGCCACTACTAAACTCTTCTTTTAACGAGTGTGGGTGCACTTTGGGATCCCACAGTCTATCATATCAAATCAGGATATTAGGTTCCTCAACACATTTTGGTCCAGCCTCTGGTCAATGCTGGACACCAAGCTCACCAAGTCCACATCTTTCCATCCCCAAACTAATGGCCAGACAGAGGTCGTCAACAGGATGATTGTACACATTCTACGCATGTACAATTCAAAGCATCCACGCACATGGGATGAGAGTCTCCCCTATGTACAACACAGTTATAACTAGGCTCTCCACATCTGAACCGGCCACATCCCCTTTTAGGTGGGCTTGGGATTCCAACCACTATGTCCCATTGATGTAGCAATGTCATTTGCGGCTACTTAGGCTGATTCGTCTCATGTCCAGTCTGAAGCTGACAAATTGAACAGCTTCATCGAGTTCATTCAACACATCCGCCAACAGGTTCATGACATATTGTACAGAGCCATTTCTAAGTACAAGTAACGACATGATCAACATCGGGTGCCACACAACTTCCAGGTGGGTGACAAAGTGTGGCTACATTTTCATAAGGAGCGCCTCACTGGACCCCACTGCAAGCTCTTCCCGCTCTGATACAGGTCGTACACCATCACCAAGGTTGTAGGGAACAATGAATTCGAGCTCATTTTTTCACCATTCCTTGGTCTGCACCCAGTATTCAATGTGGACCGCCTTCGTCCCTACTTCCCACCTCTACTGGATGCCTCTGACATTGCAGAACAACTCACACCAACAGAGTTAAACCCAGACTGCATGGCACAGGCCACCAAAGATTGTATCATGGACATGCAAATCAAGAACACTCACCAACAGAATATCCAACTGTATCGATTTGTCAAAGCTGGCCAACTCCAGCACCAAGGAAAGCGGTTCACCGGGGACCAAGTTCAACAGAAGTTTCCTCATCTCATGGAGGAACTCAACGCAATGGGGACCATTACTTCCTAAGGGGGGAGGAATGATCCAGGTGGATATTGGTGGCCACCCACCTATTCCACTTGGGCCCCACCATTGTCTCTTTCATTTTTTCAGTTTCGTCATAACTTACTATTTTTTGCAGTTTTTCGGGTCCTGAACTTCTGGAGCCATTTTGAGACCCTAAACGATGTTTTTTGGGAAAACCGGGAGCAGCATGCGAACATGGACCAAATTTTCTCACACCAAAAGTTGTAGTCCTCGGATAGATATTTCTAATGAGGTACGGTGCGCATCAAATGGAGATCGTATGCCAAAGTTACGTCCCTGTGAAGTTGAGACACCAATTTACCCAAACGGGGCCCATAGTTTTGGCACTTCATATCCTAGGGTTAGGGTTTCGTATGTTTAGGGTTTTCCATTGTTTCCAAATAATAAATAGGCCCTCAAGCCTCATTGTAACACATTTCAAAGGCCTGTAGCCACCACATCTCTTCTCAGAGATAAGCTGCCAGCGCCCTAGCTAGTTTATTCCCATTCTGTCTATAAGCAAATTTCAGTTCTTTGATATTAATGAAATGAAGTGCTATTTTCACTGCATCTTTTTATTTATGGTTATATGTGTATTCTGTTGTGTTGCTGCATAACTCCGGATCACAACTCTACAGTAGAGAGACCAACATGGAATGAAAAACTTAAAATCGATGCAATCACTTTCATGGGCAGTTCATGAAAATTTTTATTTTCTTATATAATGCATTTTTACCCACATATGGAGATCACACGAAGATGGTATTTATTTTTTTTTCTTTTCATAATATTTTTTTTGGGTGAAGCAATTCAATTTTCCTGCAAGATAAGGTTATGTAGTTATAATGTCTCGTGTTTGTTCATACATCCAACCATAAACATTCCTTTAAATACTCGATATATTTGGTGTTACAATATTCACTCTCCGCAAGAAATAACCTGTGATCTCGACCTTGAAATACCCCACCGCTTCACCACCCCTTCCACTACGATCACTTCACCATATCATCCACTACGACCAAATCAAAGCCAAGGTAGATGTTATTCCTTACACGCGCATTGTCTAGTGGGTGATTCAGAGCTAATTCCTTCATGGAGGATGACAGGATTTATCAATTTTTTAGCTCGTGATCTATAAACATGGGATTATGTGAATTCTAAAGTTGTCAATTCCTATGTAGGTTCATAGATAGGTCAAATTGATGACAGGAACAACCAAAATAGAATAACTTAGAAATGGATATTAGAGATTTTCCTACATAAAATTCCTCCTCTTTTCATGTTACTGTGCATGCCATGAACGTCTCAGATGCCAAGTGGTGCACTTAAGTTTTTAACCCACAATTTCAAAGTTTGTCTGCGATTTGTAAATCGCTGTGAGTTGGTTGGGGTTTTCTTTCTGGAGAAAATTAATTCTCTATACTATATCTCAGATCTCATTTATGACATAGGAGGTATTAGGGTTTAAATTTCAGGGGTCCCCCTACCCATCAGCAAATTTTTTCATTACAAATTTAGTTTTAAAATTCCTTTCATATGAGTATAAAAATTTTCTTTTACATGTTTCATATAACATCTAAAAATAATTTTCTCTCACCTGAAAAATAATTAAACTGCACCATCACATCTAAAGATCTAGCGATGTTTTATTTTCTCCAACTTTCTCCCAAAAAATCTTGTAAAAATAGATAAAATCCTAGTTTGCTACATAACTATCTTCTTTTGGTTGTTCACCCTGCTCCTCTATGGAAATATACAATAGAATCTAGGGAATTTATACCTAGAAAAATAGGGTTCCAATAAATATTGTTGCATATTGCATAATAATTTAAGTTGGAGCCGCATCCTATGCACTGTTTCTCCGAAACAATGTAGATAGGTGTATATTTTTATTAATAATTTTTTGAAGCGAGACCCTACAAAAGTGATTTTAAATGCTATGAAAAAAAATAATGCTAATTAATTAAAACCTATTTAAAAATTATAGATAATGGAAAATTGAAAATTACTCCATAACTATTTATTAGAGGAATAATTAGAGTGATTGATCCATTGTTTCCATTGAAATCTAACATAATGCACATGTTGAATCTTATTGCTTCATTGGATTCTACATGTCGTGACGACACTTGTTGTTGTAGTTGTCATTGTAAATATTTTCTCTAGGTTTATATAATTGTATTCCTTTCACACACCTTTATTTTTGATGCACTATGATTTCTTAACATTCCATCTTAGAAGTGTATTTTCAGTGCTTTACATGTAAAGTAACATGGAAATACAAATTTATTAATATTTTATCAACGTTTAAATTATTCTCTAACAAAGGTTGGTATTAAGATTCTAAGAAACTCTCTCAAAATACTAACCCCTTTATGTGCATTACAGGTGACTCCTGGATGCTTGGGAGGTGAGGTTCGTTGATCATCTTCAGAGTCCATGATAACAGATGTAGGGCTAGCTCCATTTACAATGTACATTATTAAGGAACAGGCCATTTCTGTGATGAATTGAATCGTCGGCCTTGGATTTGTTTCCTTCTTTGTATCTCTATGGCGTTGAGCACTCTGGTGATTTTTTCTACAATATAGCTCAAAATTTTGGTCCCACACTTGCATAAAATCGAGGAGTTCAAAAAATAATTTCTTTCTTGCTTTACATAATGATTCTAGGAGGAAAATTTAAAATTGTGTTGGATGGGACTCGAGAGTCGGAGACTGAGACAATGGGACTATTGAATCAAACGTAATGAAGGTCTGCTACCAGAGGCCACAAAATTTGAAGAAAAAGGCATGAAAAATGAAAAAGGGTCATCAAATTTTCATTTGACAGGCATAGGGGATTTAAAATTCTTGATTGGGCCATAATAATAAATTTATAATGTTTTCTTATTGCTTTTTCTTTTAAGTTGACAATCTTTAATATGGTTGGATGTGTAACTACAAGATTTCAAACTTAGAACTTTAACAAACATATTATTACTCCTTGGTCCTCTTTTGAGCAACCACAACAAAGGTATCGGTCTACCATTTCAATCCTTCATCAACTTTCTCATCATGGACGTCCTGGCTCCCTCAAGGACATTGATCATCCTCATGAGAAGATTTCTCCTTTGACACCTTTGAATCCACATCATTTTTTTTCTTCTTATTTGAATTTTTCTTATTTTTCCTATTTTCTTCATCTAAATTTGCCCCCTGTTAATGTGTTCCTTTTAAGCTCTCGTGGGTGACTTGTTATCTTCTTCTCCCTTCTTTTGTTGCGAGGGATTTTTCAAAATAAAATTAGCGAGCTTTTCCCTCATATATACATCAATAATGTACCCACATGCAATGCACCATAGGGATATTATTTAGGGATATTATTTGTGTCTTTGATGGCAGAATCTATGCCTCTGGATTTCCACATCTATATCACTAGACATATCTTTTTATAAGAACTTCCACAAAGGCCATGTTATTCCTATCTATGTAATGCCACCAGCGTCTGCCATTGGTCTCTTATGTTAGCTTTTGTACCTAAGTATATTTTGCAAGGTATAAATGAAAACCACCATCATCCTTCAAGTTATGTAAATGCATAGAAGATGTATTTCTCAATACTACCCTAGTCGTTGTATCTATTTTAGATGGGTACAATGTTTGCATATTTTCCATAAAGAAGTCTTAAGCACAAGTTAAGGGTTTTTCTGCAAGGTACGGTTTTGTCTAGCATTTGGATCTGTGTTGATCAAGATTACATCTAAAACCCTCTAAACTACTCCTAACCCCCAATTTCGTATTTCATTATTTGTAACACTCTTTTTATATATGTGAACAAATCATGTTGGGTTACATATATGTGTATGGATGAAAATTTGGTGATATAGGAGGGTTAATCCCTTGAAACTGCCTCTTTTGTGCAACTTCCCCGCATTTCTGGAGTGTCTACCTGCTAATCACTCTTATCATCAATATCATTGAAACCTCCATGATCTCGTTCCATGGAAGCAGATTTCGCCTTTCATTCCTTCACGATGGCTCCTTCTCTGCAACGTCTTATTTCTTCTACGTTTCCTTCGTTATTTCCTTACAACGTTTCTTTTGCAACATGTGGTGAAAATGCAAGTTTTAATTTATATATTATATTTGTCATAATATTTTAATTTATATATTATATTTGTATATTTTATGTCTGGAATATAAAAATTTTAGTTATGAAGAGTAAAAAATATTATATTTATGAATAATATTATTTAATAAAAAATATTATTTCTTAAATAAATATATATGTATATATTTATGAAGAATAAAATACATATAGTTATTTTAATTTTTCTTAAATAAATATATATGTAATTTATGTCTTTTTTTGAAATATAATGGTATTAATATTATTATTTGGAAGTTTTTGCATATATTAATTCAATATTTATGAGGAACATAATAACATTTTTCCCAACCAACTAAGTCAAATACAATTCACAATTTTATATTAAACAAGAAAAAAAATTAGGTTAGATATTGATTTGAAGGTTATGTATTTGAAATTAAATTTTGAATTTTAATATTTTAATTTTCTCTAGGTGGTTCATGGTCCCAAGAGTGACCACTATGTCCACAGAATATTTGTACCAGACAAATCCACCCAAAGGAATCACTTCATGTCGGCTCAACTATGAAGCTTGACCCTGAGGGTGTTGAGATAATTGAACCCATGACCTATCAATAGCAAAGGTAATTTAACAATGAAGAATAGTCCAATTAGGAAAAAATTCACAGCTAGAATATTGTTACATTAATTACATAAATAAGTGGCTAATAGACATAAAAAAAACTTATTATTTATTTATAATTCCAATGTTATTACAGTAATATTGCATGAAGCAAAAAGGAACGCTATAAAGAAAAATCCATTTGTGAAATTATGATAAAAACAACAATACTAATGATGAAAATGAATTCTATGAAGCTTGAACTTGAGGGTGTTGAGAGAATTGAACCCATGACCTATCAATAGCAAAGGTACTTTAATGACGACGACTCAACCAATCAAGAAATACTTCACGACTAGAATATTTTTACATTAATTACATAAATAAGTGGCTAATTATATATAAATAAATCATATTATTTATATTTATAATTCCAATGTTATTGCAGCAATATCGCATGAATAAAAAAGAAATGCTACAAAGAAAAATTCAATTGTTAAATTATGATAAAAACAACAATACTAATGAGGACAATAACTATGACAACAATAAATAAGAACACATGATGATGATGATGATGGAAACAACGATGAGAGTAGTGCTTGGACCATAAGAAGGTAAGAGAGTATATAGCTTTCTTTAGAATTTTTTAATGTGCTTATAAATCATTAAGAGAAGCATTCCAAGATTGTCATAGTTTATTGAGTTATAATGTTAGGAGGGTTGGCTGGAAAATATTTTGAAATTGAGATCTAACCTGAGTATAGCGGTAAGACATTATGTTATTTTACATCAAATTTTGAATATTATTACTTTAATTATATAAATATGTGGCTAATTTTAGACATAAAAAAATATTATTTCTATTTAGAATTCCAATATTATTACAATAATATTGCATGAAACTAAAAGTAATGCTACAAAGAAAAATTCATTTTTGAAATGATGATGATAATCATAACAATAATACTAACGATGACATTGACGACGACAACAATGAAGAACAAGAGCATGTGATGATGATGATGATGGAAACAATGACGAAAATAATGCTTCGACCTTAAGAAGGTAAACGAGTACTTATATTAAATATATGTGATCATAAATCCTTAAAATATGCATCCCAAGATCGTCATAGTTTAATTGAGTTATATTGTTAGGAAGGTTGGTTGTATGACAAATCTTTTTAAATTGAGATCTAAAATGGCTATATGTTGAACATTTTAAGAGAAACTATTTTTCATCTTTAACCCTATTAATGTCACTAATTTGAAAAATTCCTTCATCCAATGGTATATGACGGAAACAATGATGAAATAATGCTTCGACCTTAAGAAGGTAAGAGAGTACTTATATTAAATATATGTGCTCAGAAAGAATTAAAAAATGCATCCCAAGCTTGCCATAGTTTAATTCAGTTATACTTCTAGGAAGATTGGTAGTATGACAAATCTTTTGAAATTGAGATCTAAAATGGCTATATGTTGAACATTTTAAGACAAACTAATTTTAATCTTTAACCCTCTTAATGTCACTAATTTGAAAAATTCCTTCATCCAATGGTATTCTAGAACTCTCGAATGCCCAATTTCGTTATGGAGCTTATGATAATTTGTTCTTATTTTAGCAATGTTAATCTTTTTCCTTTACACTAAGTAAAAATAAATACATTTCTAATATTATGGATTGGGAATAATTTCTTCCTTATAACAACAATTATATCTACATGGGCCAATGAAAAAGTTTTTACACGTCGGGATATTCTTTTTTTATTTGGTGATTTTGTGTGATTGGTTGTATGGGAACCCAAATGACCATATTTTTTATTTTGGGTTTTGTATGATTTCATATATGATTACTACCCAAATGAACATATTCCATTTCAGTTCCAATTTCTTCTTCACCAATTAAGTTCTGGACTCATTGTTGTTGCATGTGATCCAACTGAGGTGGAGGTCGTTCGACCACTCTTCTTACATAATTCTGTTGCTCTTCTTCTTTATTTTGGGTGCACAATTTACCTTTTTGGGAACTAGCATATAAAATGATAGGTATAGGATTTGATGGTTAGAGATGGAACTATCACTATTGGGACTAACACATTGATAAATTTATTCATAAATCGGGAAGTCTGGAATCCTCAATCTGTGGGATTTGACATTCATGGTAACTTAGCGTTCATGGTTTGTGACCTAATCAAGACTGTTTTTGCACCTCAAAGGAAAATGATTTATGCTACTACCTTTTGGAAGTAGTATTTCCCTAAGAAGTTTGGAATTCCAGTCCCAATGATCTGACATTGTTTGAATCAACATTGGAGAGGCATCATAGAGGAAATTAATAGGCCAATGATTCCTTCGAGACTCAATTTTTTCCACAAGGAGAGGAGTGCATAGCCTTCTATTAGTTCATTGAAACTCAAGAGGGCTCATAAGGAGAATGACCATAGTATGGAGTCATCAAACAATTTGGAGAGTCTTAAGGGCTTCCAAAGGAAAATAGAGGAGAATGAAGAAGTCTCTATCACTGCAGTCAGGCCTAAACATGAACTTTCATATAAAATAGAGGTTGTTCCTGTAGATGTTGAAGAAACCCAATAGAAAAATAATAATAACTTGAGGATGCATCCCACAGTATTTCCTAATAATTTAAAATTTGTCAAATAAGGAATGCGTAAAGGGGAATGGGAGACCTCAAGACCTAGAAACTGTGAAGGGGAAATCAATATTAATAAGGAATATATGGAGTGTAGCATTAGTGCACTTTGAGTGGAAGATTATGTAGGGAAGGAAAAACTGTTGGTGTCGATCAAAGTGGGACTGGAAATGAGGATTGATGTTTAAAGAAAAATGCAATTGTATCAATAGGATATTGATGTGAAGGAACCCATTAAAACTGTGGTTTTGAAGGGGACACAAAATTTTCACACACTGAAAAAGGTGCATAAATAAAGAATTCATGCTCATCGAAATGAGATTCACAAGGTAAGTCATCCTGGATCAGAAGTGAAACTTCTAAAAGAAAAGAAGCAACATTTCAATTTCACCATTCCAAAAGTTGTATGTAAAGTAACTAGCCATTCACATCCAAATATTATTCAGAATAAAATCAAGCATATGGATATACATTTTCCTAAAGTGACGTAAGAGGAAATTATTCCTAAACATTCCACCGAGGCCCAGAAGGAAATTTACCATGTCTTGGACATAAGGTTTCCTCCTAAACATCATAAAGGGAAGGAGAAAATAACTCTTCGCTAACTCAAGTAGTGTATGTCAAACATTCAAGCAGAGCTTGATAATACAGAGGGAAAGAAATGGGCTAAATATTATACATCAATTATGTGAGATGGCCTAAGTGCAGCTCAGTATGAATTTAAATAAACTCATCTTTATAATGAACGTGAGAGAAGAGGGGAGGGATCTCTAAATTTTCTAGCATTAAAGGATCCCTTGTAGAACATTCATATCCTTAGTGATTTGGATGGAAAGAAACATATGAAACAAAACCAAACCATTATTTGGAGGAGGTGTGATGGATACACATAACTGAATATGCATAATCTATTTTTTCTAGTTAATATTAGATAAATAAGGGAAAACTAATAAATTTTGCACATTTAAAGGAGTCATTGCCATTTTTTTGTATCAAATCAAACATATAGAAGAAAGGAGACATGGTGAAGAAAAATTGTCAACCTTACAACAAGCCCTGAAAAGGCATAATGTTGAATGTGTGGAATTTAGTTTCCCTGGTAAACATGAGAAACCTAGTGAAATATCATGGAATTTGGAAAATGTCAAGAAGCCTATTTCGAGTGAAATTCATTTAGATCTGAAGGATATGGAATAAGAAAAGTAGGCCAAAGGGGGATTTTCAAGAAGAGATGATTATTTAGAAGAAAATGGCGTTGAAAAGGCTAAAGAGGACCAAGTAGCATAATTAAAAATACAAGAGGACTCTAGAGACAATGTGTCAGTCAAGTATTTTGGAATACAGATGAGCCCCATTAGCTCACTCATTAAAGAAAGCACTCGAAAAAGAGACACACAACAGTGATATAGAGACAATGGATTCGACCGAAACAAGAGAAAGCTGAAATTAGATCCTGAGAGATAACTATGGGAAGAAAAACATTCCAGTTGTAAGTCAGAGTCAAAGTTCCATCAGTAGTGTCAGAATTCTACCCAAACTATTCATAAAAACCAAATGCATCCTTCATGTAGAAAAAAATAAGCATGTAGGTTTCCTCATATATAGGTCCTTGGTACTTTGGCCCAATTTTGTCATCCATTATGAAAAAACGCAACTTACATGCAATCAATAACAAACAAGTTGTTCCACAACAATCACCAATATGGATATTTTGGTTTGAGGTCTAGTAGTTCACTGAACGTAACTCTCCACCCCGTATTATCGAGGAGTTGGAGTCGAGAAAGTTCCTACTACCTCATTAGTTGAAGAAGGCCCACATAAGAAAATATGACGAGATTTCGTAATGTGTTTGCAACTTTACATTCAGTCACTTTGCTTTGTTCTGTCTAGCAATCTCTTTACCTGTTCCCTTAAGTTAAATAACTCGGAAAGAACTAGACAAAAGGCACTTACCTATTTCAACCAGTTGAATAAAAATGGTCTTTATGAAGGGTGTGCTGGAGAGAAATTTGTTATTTAAAATATCAAGAAAATATTTTCCTTTCAAAACCAAAATTTACTATCACCACGAAAGGAAGTTCTCACATTTAAAAGTTTCTACCATTCTTCTCACTACCAAATTTGATTGTATCTTTTTGTTTGATGGGAAAATAAATAAATTTTGAAAGGAACTAAGGTCTTGAATTATGATCCTTAAACGAGTGACTAGATTCCCTGATTACAAAAAGTTGTTTTTTTTCTTAGTTTTGGGCCTTTATGATGTTTGTTATTATGAATGAGTTGCAGAGTTCCCAAGGAGTGGAATAATGGTTGTTCAAACAAGAATTATGACAAGATGATTGTAGATAATTTACTAATATAAATTAATCTAAATTGATATTTATTAAGCATTCCCAAGGGTTAAAAAAGGCCCAAATGTCCCTTATCCATAAAAATTGACGATTAAGATGACTCTGTGCTCTATGTTCAAATGACAGGTGAAGATGGATATGACAAATATTAGAATTATATACCATACTTAACTTGCTTAGTAGTCTCTTACAAAGTACAACTTGTCATAATGACAAATTGACATGCCATTAAAATATTCAAGCTATAAGGCAGAGTCATAGTTCCATGAGTAGTATGAGAGGAATTCAACATTCAGAATGTGATGGAAGGAAATCATTTCTTGGAAGGGTCAAGTCTGCCCAACCTAGTCATAAAAGCCAAGTGCATCCTTCGTGTAGCAAAAAAATAAACGTGCAAATTTCCTCATATAGAGGACCCAAGTACTTTGTCCCAAATATCTCATCCATAATGAAAAAGCACAACTTACATGCAATTAATAACAAAGAAACTGTTCGACAAAAATAACCAAGATGGGTATTTTGATTTGAGGTCTAGTCATTCACTGAAATCCACCACTTATTTTGGAGGAATTGGATTCGATAAAGTTCCTACTACCTCATCAGTTGAACTTAGGCCCACATGATAAAATATGAAGAGATTTCTCAATGTGATTGCCATTTGAGATTTAGTCAATATGCTCTTTTTTGTCTACTAGTATCTTTTATGCTACTCTTTCCTATGCTACCGCCTTACAACGTTTCCTCTGCAACATGTGGTGCAATTTCTAGTCTTAATAAATTTCTAACAAGTAGTGTGCAAAATATGTCTTCATATTAGACATGGTTTAGAAGAAAACCTAGTGTTTCTCATTTGAAAGTCTTTGGTTGTATTTCTTATGTTCATGTTCGTGCTTAAAAGAAAAACAGAGGAAAGCTAGATTATAAAAGTGTGAAATTAATTTTTATTAGCTATTGTGAGGAGAGAAATACTTATAAATTGTATAATCCATAAACTAAAGAACTATTGGTAAGTCATGAATGTGTTTTTTTATGAGAAAGAAGAATGGAAGTGGAATTAGGGTGTGAAAAAAGAAAATCGAAGAGTTAGTGTACATTAATATGAATCTTTTGTTTCTACAAATCCAATCAGTAGTTCAAATACTTCCCACACTACATCCACTCCATCATCTTCTTCAACTTTAAGTCGTATTTCAAGTCCAATTCTTCCTCCAAGAAAGGTAAAATCCTTAATTGAAGTGGAGCCAAGATATTTTGAAAATGTAGTAAAAGATGAAGTAAAGAGGGATAAAACATGGGAGCTTCTAGATCCTCCTAGTGAAAAAGAAGTCATTATGGTGAGTTGGGTATACAAAACAAATTTTTTTGCTAATGGATCCATATTAAAGTGCAAGGTAAGGTTAGTGGCAAAGGGGTAAAATGATATGCTCTCTAGCCAAATATTCGCCACAATAAAAGATTCATGTTGCAAGGTTGAATAAAATTAAAAAATGGCATTATAAACACAATATAATTGGTTAGTTTATTAGCTTGACATGAAATCAACTTTTTTGAATAGTGTATGAAAAGAAGATGTCTTTGGTCAACAATTCTAAGGATATGTAGTTAGAGGAAATGAACACAAAGTCTACAAATTGAAAAAGGCTCATTACGTTGTTAAACAAGCTCCAAAAGAAAATTATAGCAAAATTGATTATTTTTTGAAATAGAGATTTAATAAAAGTGAAAATCAACTCACATTACATATCAAATCAAATGGTAACAATATAATAATTTTTTGTGCCTTATATGTAGATGTTTTGAGATACACATTATCAAGCATTAGGCATTAGGCTTTGTAGAAAAGTTTAGACATGTTATGATGACTTAATTTGAAATGATTGATTAGACATTAATGCATTATTTTGTTCACATAGAATTGAGGCAAATGGGCTATGATAACTTTATTTAATAATAAAAATATGCTACAAATCTTCTTGCAAATGGTATTTAGCTAATGGGAAATATGTTATTTAGCTAAGTATGAGCCATTTTCAATTATTTTATTTTTGAATATTTTTTTCCAAACATTATGAATAAAAATTGATTACACAAATATCTAAAATCATGCATGAATATTGTAACAATATCCATAAATTATGACATGAATATTGTAACCACATATATATAAATTATAGGATAAAATATTGTGAAGTAGTTATCCACATGTTAATATAGTATGAAATATATTTAATTTTCAAAATTAAATATTATAAGTTGCATTGGTCAATACTATATTAATGAACATATTTTTGTTTTTTCAACCAAAAAAAATTATACCTTTCCTATTGAAAGGTAAAAAGCATAGAACAAGGAAAAAACATAAAACATAAAAAGCATAGCTTCAAACTGGTCTAGAAAACCAAGAAAAAACAAAATTGTAGTGCATGAATAAAATAAATTTTAGAATACGACAATATGACAATATCACTGAATGAAACTTAATAAACACGATAGTGACGTGCTGAGAAAAGCTTAATAAAGGCAACTTTCACGATGGAAACGACGAGGAGTAGTTAATGAAATGTGATCACATGGAAGGTCAATGAAATCCGATGACTTCGAATCTTGCGAGGGACAAAATACACATATTGAGCTAAGGTCGAGGAAATTTTGTGATGTAAAGGTTGTGTTTCGAGTGAAAACGTCAAGGTAGTTTAAAGCAGTGATGTGGAGAATTGAGAAGCGTGGAAGGAAGATCTAGAAGCAAGTTATTTTTGTGTTTGTTTTGGTCGTAGAAGTTATTTTAGAATTTTCAAAGTACTTTGAATTTCTTTCTTTCTTCTTTTCTTTTTTTTTGTGAAGGCTTCAAGTTTGGAAAGTAGTAATGGCACAACAAGAAAAGCTCCCTTTTAGCACCATACGTTAGCACTACTTAAGTTATATGGTGTTAATGTGGTGTAAATGTTTATGTATTATATTAAAAATGAAGTATATCACTATAAGTTAGCACCACTTAAGTTATATGGTGTTAATGTGTTGTAAATGTTTATGTATTATATTAAAAATTAATTATATCACCATAAGTTAGCACCACTTACGTTATGTGGTGTTAATGCGGTGTAAATGTTTATGTATCATATTAAAAATGAAGTATATAATCACCATATTTGATGGACAAGTTAGCACCATTCTTACCATGTGGTGTTAAAGTGGAATAATTTTTTATTGATCTTATTGGAAGTGGAGTATATCACCATATATTTAAAGAAGTGGTGTATGCTATATTGTCAAGTTCTATAAAGTAGGGTAGTTAACCTTTTTGTTTGCCATGTTGGCATGTACAAGTGGATTTATTAATGTGAATTGTCACCATAACTATAAAAAAATTACAAATATTTATATTATGAATATAAAAACTAGCAATTGCACCTGTGGTGCAAAGGAACGCCGAAAGGAGACGAATTTAGTATTTTGGGTGCCCCTTTTGACAAACGCACCTATAGTGGAAAATTCGCTATATGGAAGACGTTACTGCAAGTTGTACAAGTGCAAGTTTTGCAAATACGTTCCTGACAATGAGTAATTTAAAGGCTTTCCCTATGGAACATATATTTTGGCATAGGCCATGTTGAATTATTTTCATGGTAAACAAGGCATAGGCATAAAATAGGTTAGGAGAGGATGTTGGTTTGTAGGTATAAAAGGAAAGGAAATAGTAATGTCAAATAACCATATTTGTAAAATAGCTTTTGAAGTATGCTACTTGCAATTGTATATCTTGAATATTCTAAGTGTTTTTTTCAACTTATTGAAAATCATGTTTGACACGACACATGCACATGAAAGTTTGAAACATAAGCACATAAGCAAATGGAATACATTGATTGAAATTGTCAATGGTACTAAGTAAACACTAAATAGTAGATACTAAAGCTTGAAACAACAAACTAAAATAGCCTAAGATTACTAAAGAGTGACTTGCTAGTGCATATGTGTAATATTCGAAGCATTTGTTTTTACTAAATAATAGAGAGAATAAGATTGAAATGGCAAGTTTGATTCAAACAATTAGAAAGCAATTTTTTTTTCTATTTTAGAAAGAGTGAACCAAATGTACTAAATGTCTTTTGCGAAAATCAGATTAGAGTAGATTAGGTTGACACGTTTTGAACCAGCGGTGAGGCATGACGAAAATAATATGGAAAACCTGGTCAAATAACCTCTTTAAATAGAAACTATAATTTTTAGTAGGCGTTTGTAAAAAATGGCTAGTTTGACTCAAATAATAAAATTCATTCTATTTTATTACAAAAAGAGTAAACCAAATCATCAAAGTTGATAAACTTAATTTTAAATTGCAATATGTATTTCAATAAAAAGAATAATTATTAATTTAATATTAGTAAAATGCAATTTATTTTATTGTATGTTATTTGTTTGTTTGTTTATTTATTGATTTATTTATTTATTTTTTGTTTTATTTTTTTAAATATATATATTTTTTTTTACATATTATATTTTGTATTTGTAATTCTATCTTTATTTTATTTTGTTTTGTTTTTTTATGTATTTGTATTTATCTATCCATATTTTGCTTTATTCATTTTTTTATTTGTTTTTTAAATTAATTTATTTATTTGTATTTATATTTTTTTCTGATATCTTATATATGATAGCATTTAATTGTTGAAAATAGAATAAATATATAAATTCAATGTGCTTTCAATGGTTTGTATGGAGCAAAGAATTCACAGGACACTATTATCTATCAGAATCTGTTTTTTTTTTGTATGGCTAGTATGTAGCATTATGTTAAAGACCTATGTTCAGGTTAGAATCAAATATTTTAAGTGACAAAAAAATCAATAATTTTAAAAATATAAAATATTTTCAACCAATAAATTTATAGCCAACTTATTTAATATATCCATAATGATCCAACTCATATAATCCCGTTAATGGCCTCAAGTGTCCAAAATTTTTGAGGCAAAATTATAGAGGTACGATGAGGCACTATTTACATTTTTATTTATTGATGTTCTTATGCACGAAGGGTATATTATGTTTGGAATCCCGATATCCAAACCCTCCCATGCATTCATTTCTCTAGTAAGTGTATAAATTCAATTTTGTAGCATTTAATTTCTATGCACTGGAAAATTCCAAGCACTATATTGATACAACCTACAATTGCAAAAAATCCAAACAAAACTTGATAAGATTACTTAGTCTCCACATAAAGGTACCAAACCTTGGGCAAACCGAAATGGAATGTTTAAAATACTTGTGATTAATAAATTTTTCTTTTGACCAAAGTGATGCTTCACTTCTTGAATTCCAAGGAATTTTTTTTTTAATTAGAAGTAGATGGTGGGAATTTGTACAGAGTTTGAATAACTTGTTTCAATTAAAAATTATAATAAATTTTAGTTGAAAGTTTAAAAAGAGTTAACTAGTTTTGCGATGTTTGATTTTATAGAATCAAAAAGAAATCTCGAAGAAATTTTAGATAAATAGATGTTTTCATAAAATAAAACATTATAAGACAATATTTTTTTGAGTCACAACAAAATTAAGATAATTTTTCACATTAGGTAAGACTATTATTTCTGAAATGTAAATATTTTCTTTATATTTTTAGTTTTTTTAAGTTAGAATTACATATTTTTTATGAGATAGATTTAGCTTGACTACACATCTTGTTGTTGTGCATCACATTTCATTTATTTACATAACAAAAAATACAATCCATAATCTTACCATTTGAACACAAAATTCTAACAAAATTCTAAATCAATCGTTCTAAATATGACTAAATAATAATAAGCATTTTATAATAAGCGAAAACCTTTTTGTTACATATATAAAAATCCGAAACTCGATCCTTACTCTTCTATATATTTTTTTTAGTTACTTTAGTGAGAAAGAAAAACATGAGCACTTAGTCCCTCGCTCCATTTATGTCTAACACTCAGTCCCCCACCATGACAGAGTAAAGAAAGTAGTTCCGAAAATTATAAAAGGAAGGCATCAGGTATGATTTCAAACAAGATGGGCTGCGGGGCAGCAAGGCCCCAGCCAGATATGTTGTGTAGCAATTCTTGTCAGCAAAGTATGATAAAAAATATGAACATGATTTCAGCAGAAACCATAGTTCTGAGAGTTACTCAGAGATGCTTTGTCTTGTCGAAGCATACAAGTGGCAATTTCAGATAGATGAATTCTTTTAAATTTATCTTTATCTTATAGACTTGCAGGAAGTAAATTGCATTGATGTTTCAACAATCCTAAAATTTTGACAAATTAAAAGTCAATAATTATGCACAAGACTTAAAGAAGCCATTTAGTTGTTTTTATTGCCAAATTCCAGGAATACTCTTAATGGACAACACTTAAAGAAGTCATTTAGTGGTTTTAATTGGAAAATTCCAAGAATATTGTTGATAAGATTAAATTAAACAAGAAACTAATATAGTCTGAATATAGGCATTTCTCCGCAAAACACCAAACATCAACGAAATTAAATTCTAATTTCTATGCAGGTTTTTAGTTGTTTTTATTGGCAAATTCTAGGAATATTGTTAATAAGATTAAATTAAATAAGAAATTAATATACTCTGAAAATAGGCATGTCTTCCGAAAACACGAAACATCAACGAAATTAAATTATAATTTCTATGTGGGCTATCGCCTTGTTAATGCCTATGCCAAGTGTGATAGCATTGAGGATATGTGCCAAGTGTTTCAAATAATGTTTGAACGCCTACGCCAAGTGTGACAGCATTGACGATGCATGCCAAGTGTTTGAAATAATGCATGTCCATAATGGTCACATTGACAAAGCCTTGAAGTTAATAAAGCAAATGTTTAGGCTGGGCATGGGTTTGGGTGAATTCAACTTCTCCTGTGTCATTAGTGCCAGCGCTAGTTTGGAAATTGGCGAACAAGGCAGGCAGTTTAATGCCGCAATCATTAAAACTGGCTTTGAATCAAATGTATCTGTGGGATTAAAATTGGCTTTGAATCAGATGCATCTGTGGTAAATGCGCTTATAAGCATGTTTGTGAAGAGTGAGAGACCAGCATGGAGTACCGAGAATGCATGGATACACGCCTGGATCGAAAACTGGGTATCGGGAGTGTATCACCGGCTGCATCAACTAGTGGCACCCATCCATGATTATGACGCATGCAATGACAAGCTGCACAAAGAACTTATTAATGTACCAACAAGAGTTTCCAGGTTTGATGGCTTTGGCTTGGCTTAGTAATGAATTTATAGCTTGCGCTTGAAGCATTTGGCGGTGGTATCTAGCTGTTGTGGGCTAGCTTTCTGTCTTATTGTTGGCTTTGCTGGTGGGTATGGTGTCATGGAACATTATCATTGTAGGATATGCACAGAATATGGGTATGCTGATGGTAATTAATATTTGTCTAATGTTTTGCAGAAACTTATATTCTCTATCGGATAAAGAAGCCTGGCGCAAGGATTTCTAAGCGCGCCTGGAAGGAATGTGCAAAATCCGTCCTCATTATGTGCAGGTACAAAGCCCGGTAGTGCAGCTGTATCAAGCTAAGAATCAACCGGAGAACCTGCTGGTAAGTGGGAAGTGAAACCCTCTGCAATTGCTGTTAGAATTTCTGAAAATGTACGTCGATTGAGCTATTCCTGTTTTGTCAAAGCCTCTTCAACTGATGTTTGAATTTCTGCGAATGTAATTAATATTTGTCCAATTTCTCGCACCGCAGAAACTTATATTCGCTATCTGATACAGAAGCCCTGTGCAAGGATTTCTAAGCGCGGTTGGAAGGAATGTGAAAAATCTTGAATTGAGTGTTTTCTGCCGAAATTGAAACATTTCTCTGAAAAATAAATCCAAACATTTTTGGGCTACATATTGATTAAGAAACAAGGCACCATGTATTTTTCTAAATAGGCAAATGACACCGCTTGCGAATTTCATAGTGGATGGGCATCTGAAGATGAAATGTGACTCGGACTCGGGCTCATGAAGACAAAGTCGACAGGTACGTCACTGCTGTGGAATGTTGTGATCTGACTTCATTCGAAATGAGTGAGAGGCTGTGCTAGAGGGACTCTCAGGCAGTTGAGCAATCTTTGCCTGAGATATGCTGGGGTTGGGATTTGGCTTGGATTCGTTCATCAAGATTTAAAACAGAGTGTAGCTTATGCTCCATAGCTTTTTTTAACTAAAATGATTTTTTAATTTAACAGGTGCTCATGTGTGCCTTCCGATACTGTGTCTCTTTGTCACGAGGCAAGATACCTGCATTATGTTGGATATCTGTCGTATTGGCATAGGCCAAGAACAAAAAGAAGATCCCAACTTTGTTAATTATGGTGATAATTATAAATGGTTGAGCAGTGCGAGTAGGTAACTCGTTTGTGAATTTGAGTCCTACTTTGATCTACTACGCATTTGGTGGGCACAGTTGATTGATTATGCTTTGTTTGTGTTTGTTCTTTCCACAGAGACTTATTTTCGTTACCTCTTTTCGCTTAAATACGCCTAATTTTCAAGGCTATCTTGATGAATCTACCTTTCCTTTTCATCTTATTTTCTTTCAGCGAATTTGTTCTTTAAATGGGACTGTAATAAGAAGAACCGAGAGAAAGGATAAGAAGAACCGAGAGAAAGTTAGAAGAATCACAAGTTCAAACGATCACAAATTGACTGGCATTTCTCCGCATTAGCTCGTTTGATCTGTTCAGGATTTAGATTTTTCCCATAAAATTTCTCATATGCATTTGCAAAACTATTTTGCATATACAGATTTTTCAAGTTCAGGGTCTAGCTTTGAGTAGTTTTCAAGTGTTTATAGGAATTTATTCGCGGATTTTTCATCTGCAGCACGTTTAAGAAAATGGCTCCAAAGGCCGTTAAGCAGATCAGGATATTTGCCCAGAACGCTATGGGAACCACCGATGTGAGGCTGGATGTGAAGCTTAATAAGGCTGTATGGATCAGGGGCATCAGGAGTGTGCCCAGGAGGATGAGGGTTCGAATCTCCAAGAAGCGCAACGACGAACAATCAGCAGCTGAAACTCATCTGCAGGACGTTTAAGAAAATGGCTCCAAAGGCCGTTAAGGAGATCAAGAAATTTTCCCAGAACGCTATGGGAACCACCGATGTGAGGCTGGATGTGAAGCTTAATCAGCAGCTGAAACTCATCTACAGGACGTTTAAGAAAATGGCTCCAAAGGCCGTTAAGGAGATCAGGAAATTTTCCCAGAACGCTATGGGAACCACCGATGTGAGGCTGGATGTGAAGCTTAATAAGGCTGTATGGAGCAGGGGCATCAAGAGTGTGCCCAGGAGGATGAGGGTTCGAATCTCCAGGAAGCGCATCCGCATCACGACAATCACTTGTCAACTCACTGAACTGGGTTTTTCAAACCAGTTGGATGGCAAAGGATATTGTTTCCTCTCTAGGATATTGGTCTCCAGGATCGCATGCGCTCACGAACTTGAAGCTATTTATAAAAAAAATAACCTCAAATTATGATATCCACCTCTAATTTCTCATGATCTTTAACCTCTGGTACCGGGTCCCCATCGTCCAACTGCAAAACGTCATTGGCAACCCCGTATTCCTTATAAATCAATCAGGCCAAGTCTCAGTGTACGAGCGTTTCATTAACTGGTGCGGATCTGCACTGTCGCGTAACGTGGTGGACAGCTGACAACTATGACCAATAATCTAGACCAATAATCTATTTACCTTTGTCAAAATATTACTCGTTAGAAGGGCGATGAGAGAGCCCTCCCTTTGGCTGAAAGAACAGTCACATTCGGCTAAAGCCGGTAAAGGGAACGCCTTTCGGCGTAATTAGAACTAAACTCACAACTATTTATTTTATAATATTTATTTGTTTATCATGTTTACATGTAAAACTAAAATTCAAAGTAATTGTTTTCTAAATATTTTATTTCAATTATTTACTTTTTATATTATTCTCATTTTGCACCATAAATACAACAAATTCAAAGTAATTGTTTTCTAAATATTTTATTTCAATTATTTACTTTTTATATTATTCTCATGAGAAAATAAATACACAAAACCATATTACATAATTATTTATTTTATGAATAAGCCAATTAAGATAAATATTTTTATTTCAAAATAAAATAAGAGTGAATTTGATGGAGTTGGGTTACTCTTTTTTGGAAGAACTTCTGTTCCAAAGGTTGAAAATGTATCTTTGTGAGGGTTTTTTTAAGCCCTCCATCAAAGCTTTTAAAAGGTCCATCTAGGACTAAATAAAACCCTAAATTAAACTACATAGCTCCATTGTCAATACGAACTTGATCTTTTCGAACTCTTTTCCTCAACTGGAACTTGATATTATCGAACTCGCTCTTGTAGTCCAGGAAGTCTTCGGCTAATTTCACCAGGCTCATAGAGATCTGCTCCAAGGCTTTGCCAAGGATGCTCTTCATAGACCAATAAAGATACAATGTATGCTTGAATTATGTTAGTCTGCCCCTTGTTTGTCCCAAATCTAGTATTAAACCTCTCCATTCCTTAGTATCCATCTTTGTCTCTGCATGTCTATTTATGTCATCTTTCCATTTTTCAATGAGCTTTTGAATTTACTCTGATGTGTTCTCGTGGTATGCTTTCGCTGCCTCTTGGATCACATCGATTGTGGGTCTCCTTCCTCTCGGCTTTCTCGGGGGTAAGCTGGGTTGGGCTTCTACAACCTTCCCTTTATCTTTCCAGCCACGACCTCAAGCTGCAGGGCTCTTAGAATGGTCACGAGCTGCAGGACTCTTGGAGCATGCCATCCCACAATCTTTGACTAGGTTTCCGGGTAGGTGACCTGTCCACACAATCAAACAAAGGCATAATTCCATATAATGAAAACGATCAAAGGTCCATGCATCCCAGTTATCAAAAGAAAGGTGACCCGGGGGCCTCTTCTCAGGACTTCTCCCCTGCCCGTCTCTCTGTGGACCCATCGCCCTCATACCCTGCTTAAATTTTGCCACCCCCTATCCCTGACGGTCGCACGCACCCCATAAATTATCCCCATAACCCAAAGAGCTCATGCCTTCCTTCAATCTCATGACCTCCCTTCTGGTGTCCTCTCTCTCGTCATACCTCCCACCCTTGAAATTGACGAAGGAGGCGTCGCTGCCCATTGCTTAGGCCTGGGTCAAATTCCCTCTGCCATTCCTCATGTGCAATGAGCCCAAGTAGCTCAAGGTGGTATAAACCAGCAAAGCCTTTGAACTAAACACAACCCATGACTGCTCCTTAACTCTATACCCTAGCAAGATTGCATGACCCCTCACCATTCCATCTTGTTGGCATCCCTTACCTGACAGACTCACACTCGGGTGATAGTTGAGGCCATGCCCAATTCCTACTCTGACACAGAGGCAAAGACCCAAAAGAACCCCAACCTTCCCCCAACCAGAGTCGTAATGGTTCTACTCTCCCCTACCCAGCAGAAGAATATACCAGTCCAGCTTAATCACCTTATGCTCCCATAGAGACCGGCCCAAATCATAAAACATAAACATGGCATGAACAAGGGAGAGGAAACCAAGCACATGCCTGAGTTTCATTGTGGTGGAAGTGCAATGGAGGTTTGTTATCCTGCTGTCGCACCTGCACCAAAGTCTTTCGTCATAACAAAACCCCCACGCCTTCCTCCACCTTGTTTTAAGCTCCATGCGCAGGCCTCTGTCCCACTACCTCACCTCGTGCTACATGCGACAGTACAACCTACTGCCCTTGCCACTCATGTGGAAGGTGGTTGGCTTCAACACCAGGGACACTACCATTAACACTGATGGGAGGGTTGATCTTCTTCGTTACACCCCGATCGGGGAGCTGAGTCTAAGAACTATGGGTGAGCTCTGCCCTCCAACCTGTCCTGCTCTTTGATGCTCTACAATTGGATCCATCGTTATTCCTCAAGATTAGGAGGCATGCTTAATTCAATAGGTTCATTCAGGTGAGTGCAACCACAATTTTCCAGGAGGTTAGCTGCTATGTTTCCTTCCCTCCTTACATTGGTGATAATGATATAATCAAATTTCTTGTTTGTATCCTCCAATCCCTGCAGATGTGAATAAGTACACCATCTTTGGCTTAGTTTTCCCCACTTCATTCCTTGATTAAGTTTTTTGAGAGTGTTCGTAACCAAATGAGAGTCTCCTTCAATTACTAGCTTTTTGTATCCTAGCCTGATGGGCAAGAGGATACCTTGGTGCACTCCTATGAATTATGCTTCATTGTTGCTGGCAAAGCCATAGGAGTCATCATATATGAATCTTGTTGTGCCAGGATGATCTCGAAAAATCCCTCCAACCCCTGCTTGCCTCAGATTGCCTTTCGAGGCTCCATCAAAGCTGAGTTTGATGAATCCTTCTAGAGGAGGTTTGAAGATCCTGATTGTGTCCCATATGTCAGGGATATCTTTCCAAGAAGCTGGGGAGACCATGCTAGGCGCTAGGTGGAGGCCCTGGAGAATTATTTCTTCCTGAGGAGCCATTTTCCAATCATCTAGCATACATTTCTCCAAGAGGATGCACTAGTAGAAATGATGAAATTAGTGACTAGGTGACTAAAAAATTTAGTCACCACAATTATTTCAAGTGAATTACTACTAAATTTGATCAATTTTAAGTGACCAAACTAAAAATGACTAATTTAGTCTAGGGTTAAAATATACGACTAGATGATTTTATTGTACCAGCTAGCGCGCACTATGACAGGTCGAGAGCGAGCTGACCTACCTGCGACCTCCCAACCACCATGGAATCAGGAGGGGGACCCGAGGCTCCCCTTCCTCCTCCTCTAGAATTCCTTGCATTCAATAAACTGATAGCAGCCAGCAACAAGTGCCCTCTGACTGGATCTCAGCAAATGTTCGTGAAGAAGCTGGATAGCATCCCTTCGGTGGCCCTTCAAATCGAAGAAACTTGTCTATCTGCATTGAACTTGGCTGAAAGAGGGCTCATTGGATAGTTTACTAGCCTCTGGCCCTCTGCCAAAGTTGTGGAAGACTGGGTGCAGAGGAATTGGATTCCTTTAGTCTCAGAAGGCATCAAAAGCCACTTCGTAGGCAAAGGATACTTTGTTTTTGTTTTTGAGAATGTGGAAGACATAGCCTCATCTGCAGGAATGGCCCATATTTTATGGGTCCTAAGGGACTATACTTAAATAAATGGACCCCTAACTTAGATCATGCTCAATATGTGCCTTCAACTGTTCTATTGTGGGTAAGCCTCCCACATCTCCCACTGCATTGCTAGAACCAAAAGTCTCTCCAAACCATTGGCAATACCCTTTGAAAGTGTATTGATCAAGCAATGAGAAAGGATCAATACTCATGTGCAGGTATATGTGTCGAGGTGGATTTGGAAGTTGGGCTACCTAAATCTATCAAACTAACGGTTGCTGACTGGACCCATATCTAGGAGCTGGATTATGAGCAGCTTCCATTTAAATGCAGGCACTATCACGGCTATGGCCATTTTGCAAGGCACACTAGTACATTTGGTCAAAATTCCAACAATTTAGTTCCAACACTTTTGACGTATTGTTGGAAATTTCCCCAATTTTTATCAATTTTTCAAATCTCGCCAACAACCGTCACTCTAGTGACGTTTTTGGAGTATCGTTGGAACAACGACGTTTAGGAAAATCGTCGGAATACCAACGTTACATGAAAAACCGTCGGAATACCGATGTTACAGGACAAACCATTGGTATTGCGACGTTTAGGAGACTGCCGTCGGTCTTGCAATGTTGAAGGAAACCGTTGGTCTTGCGATGTTGAGGGCGAAACCGTTGGAATACAGACATTGAAAAGCCTATGATAAAGTTTATATTACAACTCTCAAGCTAACTAATTTGATTTGTACTTTTTGTTTGGGGTGGCATTTAATTTACTACATATCGGAAAACACATGACATTCAATGATGTACTTAAGTAAAAAAAACAATTATAGACATTGTGACTATGCATTTCAAAATCCTATAGAGAATGTAGGTTTTAATACCTAGAATGAATTTAAATTAATGCATCACTCAACAACTTTTTGTTTTATCTTGAAATTTTGTTTTACCATTGATAGGGGTTGTTTGATCTCATAGTTCACCATTATATGGTGGGCTACATTAAGGGTTGACATGAAATGTTGTACGCTGAGCTCTTAGTGTTGAGGAATATTGTGGATGTTAAAAAGTAAAATATTTGGTTTAGTTTTTTTTTTTTAAATATATTCAATAATTTTATTATATTTTTTTAAATTTCGTTTGAGAAATGTCGTATCAAATTTGCTAAGTTGTGACCGCACGGGTGCCTTTTGCACGTTCGTGCCATCCGTTTGCCATTTGCTCCCTTGTGCCTTTGTTCGGTTGGGTGCGTCGTGTCAGGGCGCCCAAAAGCGTTCAGGTCGGGTCGTTTCGTTTAAGGGTGTCCGCCAAGATGCGTTCAGGTTGGGTCGGGTCGTTTCACTTGAGGGCGCCTGCCCAAACACGTTCGGGTTAGGTTGGGTCGTTTAATTTGAGGGTGCCTGCCCAAATGCGTTCGGGTCGGGTCGAGTTGTTTCATTTGAGGGCACCTGCCAAAACGTGTTCGGGTCGGGTCGGGTCGTTTCGTTTGAGGGCCCCTGCCCAAACGCGTTCGGGTCGGGTCGGATCATTTCGTTTGAGGGCACCCACCCAAACGCGTTCGGTTTGGGTCGTTTCGTTTGAGGGTGACTGTATCAAATTTACTAAGTTGTGAGCAAATGGGTGCCTTGTGCACGTTCGTGCGGCCCGTTTATTGTTTGCTCCCTTGTGCCTTCGTTCGGTCGGGCGCACCGTGTGAGGGCGCCTGCCCAAATGCATTTGGGTCGGGTCGGGTCATTTCATTTGAGGGCGGCCATATCAAATTTGCTAGGTTGTGATCGCACGGGTGCCTTTTGCACGTTCATGGGGCATGTTTATCGTTTGCTCCCTTGTGCCTTCGTTCGGTCGTGCGCACCGTGTCGCACCGTGTGAGGGCGTCCGCACAAATGCGTTTGGGTCGGGTCATTTCATTTGAGGGCGGTCGTATCAAATTTGCGAAGTTGTGACCGCACGGGCGCCTTGTGCACATTCGTATGGCCCGTTTGCTGTTTGCTCCCTTTTTCGGGTCGGGTCGAGTCTGGTCGAGTCGTTTCAGTTGAGGGCGCCTGCCTAAATGCGTTTGGGCCGGGTCATTTCGATTGAGGGCACCCGTATCAAATTTTCTAAGTTGTGACCGCACGGGTGCCCTGTGCACGTTCATGCGGCCCGTTTGCTAGTTTCTCCCTTCTACCTTCGTTCGATCGGGCGCGTCGAGTGAGGGCGCCCGCCCAAATGCGTTCGGGTCGTGTCGGGTCGTTTTGTTTGAGGGCGGCCGTATCAAATTTGCTAAGTTGTGACCGCATGGGTGCCTTTTGCATGTTTGTGTGGCCTATTTGCCGTTTTCTCCCTTGTGCCTTCATTCGGTCGTGCACGTCGTGTGAGGGTGCCCACCCAAATGCGTTCAGGTCGGGTCGTTTCGTTTGAGGGCGGCTGTATCAAATTTGCTAATTTTTGACCGCACGGGTGCCTTATGCACGTTCGTGCGACCCATTTTCCGTTTTCTCCCTTGTGCCTTCATTCGGTTAGGCGCGCCATGTTGTTTCGTTTGAGGGCGCCCACCCAAACCCGTTTGGGTCGGGTCGTTTCTGTTGAGGGCGCCCGCCTAAACGCGTTTGGGTCGGGTCATTTCGGCTAAGGGCGCGCGTATCAAATTTGCTAAGTTGTGACCACATGGGTGCCCTGTGCACATTTGTGCAGCCTGTTTTCTGGTTTCTCCCTTGTGCCTTCATTCGGTCGTGTGCGCCATGTCGCGTCGTGTGAGGGTGCCCGCCCAAATGCGTTTGGCTCGGGTCGTTTCGTTTGAGCGCGGCCATATCAAATTTGCTAAGTTGTGACCGCACGGGTGCCTTGTGCACATTTTTGCGACCTGTTTGCTGTTTGCTCCCTTGTGCCTTTGTTCGGTCGGGCTCGCCATGTCGTTTCGTTTGAGAGTGCCCGCCCAAACCCGTCCGGGTCGGGTCTTTTCGATTGAGGACGCTTGCCCAAATGCGTTCGGGTCGGGTCGTAGCTGAAATATTTCTTGTTCATGGTCAGGTTGTTTAGGTAGCTGAAATACTTCTTGTTCATGGTCATGTGGAAGGATGCCCACACCACCTAGCTCAATTTGAACCTAAGTGAAATTTGAAAGATATGTGATGATGGGCTCATCTTTGCTCATCTACTTACTTCTTAGCTTCTCTTTGAGAGAAAGCTTCGTGACATCAGTGGAAGCCTGAAACAAATTGAAGATGGCTTTAAATTTAAACATCTCATACACTGTCTTCTTCTAATTGAGATGAGGAATAATATGATCTCTGACCCCCTCTAGAATGATCCTTCTTGCCTTGGTGTCATTCTTAGTATGATGGGCCAACCGTTTGGGACCTTGAGGTGGCACTATTGCCTACTTGACATACTCTGCTACCCCATTATCTTCCAACACTACTGTGATTTTCTTCTTCCATGCACGTAAATTTGAGGCTCCTTCTAAACCGTGATTTGACCTTAGCCCTAGGACTAAAATATTGCTATCCAAGGAACTGCTCTGCTCTGCTCTTCATACTATCACCCTGAAAACAATTTTGTCCTCATGTTGTCCTAGCTGGACTGACCTTGCAAACACACAGACCCTTGCTCCTACTTTCTTGCACTCATATAGTCCCTATTTCCTTGTGCACAGGTTTCCTAGTTCCTAGTGTAGAGGACTCCCTATTATTTAGGGCTTGACTCCTATTTCCTAGCGCAATTCTGCCACGAGGAAAGCTCTCTTCAATGCTGTGTATTGGCTCCTCCAAGCTACACACTCACAACAAAGATCTCTCACACAATTTTGTGCTCTCTCTCACAATCTCGTGAGTTGTGTCTTGTCACAGTCCTTTGTGCACAAAACAACTATGAAACTTTGTGCCTTTGTCCTCCTTTATTGATTCGATCCATGCTAAAATTGGCAAGTTACAAATTTAGAACATGTGTTTTGATTGAATAGTTAACAAAGTCTAAGGATTGAAGCTCCCAACTCGTCCTCTTCTAAATTTATAATTGCCTCTCGAACTTGTAGTCAAACTGAAGAAGGTCCATGTAACTGATCCTCCAACACTACACATGAATTCACCATCTCCACGAACTCGTCCATGGGCAAAGGAAGACAAATCATGGTCTTTTTGGCTAAGGCACGCTCCAGAGAAGGCCCTCTCTCGCTACACTTTTCAACAATCCCATTCTCCATCTTGATTACATACGATGTCATTGGGTTCATGGTCTTCATATCACGCTTGACTAATTGTGGGTTTTGCTCCTAACAACTATCGATTAAGACAATTCATTGCATCCTAGGGTTGACAGGATCACAACTATGCCATCTCCATGAGATCAAGTTTAACGATCACTTTTTTTAGGGAGGTTCTGTTGTTTTTTTTGGGACTCAAGAGGTTCTCTTGTGCCTTTCTCTCATTGGTATGATTAGAGAGGCCTAGATTTATCTGTTCAAGAGTCGATTGTCTCTATACAAGAGACTTTGGATGGCCACTCTAGACTCAGTACCACTAAGAGAATTGCTTGTTTATTCCAGCCTATTTGGGTTCTTGGTGGTGTGAATCCTAGGTGGACTCCTTTTCCTTGGAGTTAGATGGCATAGATTCGCGAGACAATGACTTTTTCCCACATGGTTAGTAGGCACATCACCTCTGTGATTTTAAAGCTTGATTTGCCTAGTTCAAACTATGGTCTCCTCAAGTTGGCTTGAGTAAGCCAAATCTCCATTGCGAAATTCTTCTCATCAACCTCTATAAAGAAGAGAGGAATTACCATGCTCTATAAAGAAAGGAAGCCTTTCTTGGTTCCATCCCTTTTCCTGTTCCTAGTTTTCTGCGTTGTTACTTGTGCGTGGCTCAAAATTTCAACTAGTATCCCACAGCAGAAATTCAGTGAACACTAGCATAGCTAGGATCCCTTGCAACAAAGATGGTAAATGTGATGTGGTTATTTGTAATGCAATGGTGATGATTATGATTATGTCTAATACTAGCTAAGAAACATTAGGCATGGGATGAGTGGGGCATGTTAGGTGATGGGATAAAAGTGAGTCCAAGATATATATATATATATATATATATATATATATATATATATATGTATATATATATATATATATATATATATATATATATATATGTATTAAACTTGGCCTTTAATATGCTTAAGTCCCTTTTGATTATGCATCTGGTTCCCAATGTAATCTTGGGGTGATTCAAATGGTCATTAACACCTAGGGTCTAGGCCTTGGTTCCCCATGAGACCTTGCTTTGAAGGGGCATGTTAAAAGTAACCTATGAGAGTATATATGCTTTCATTGTCCTTGGGATTTGGAGATCATGAAATCAATAACAGAGTTATGTTGTTGGTTAGAGCTTGTTAGGTGTGCAAGGTTATGCTATTTGTTTGATCTTTCATACTAGAGAGTTAGGAAAATACTGCTAGCATTGGTTAATTGCTTTTGAGATATGATAATATAGATAATTTAATCTTAATAAATGTCCACAAATAACTAGAAAAGTAGGTAATATTTTATTGAATTTATTAAAATATTAATTATCAATATTTATATTTTATTTGTTTGAATTATATTATATAAAATTAAATTTTAAATATATTGTAATTTTATATTTAATTAATAATTAAAATAATAAATATTAATATTTTAATTATTAAAAATTAATTTGTTTCAACATTTGTAAAAGTTTGATGGCATGCCACATAAGATTTTGTGAAATTTTGATGGCATGTTTTCATTTCACTAAAACAAATAGAAACCCAAAGTGTTCGAAGTCGAGACGAAGAGCATGTTGAAGCCCTTGTTCGACTACGATGAAGACGAAGCCGAGATTGAAGCCCTTGTCCGACTGCCAGGAAGACGAAGATGAGGTTGAAGCCCCTGTTCGAAGCCGCTGTTCGACTGTCAGGAAGACTAAGACGAGGTTGAGGTACTCGCACATGGGTGCCCCCGTTCGATTTCATTAAAACAAATAAAAGCCCCGAATGTCAGGAAGACGAAGACGAGGTTGAGGTACTCGCACATGGGTGCCCCTGTTCGATTTCATTAAAACAAATAAAAGCCCAAAGTGTAAGAAAGCCTCTGTTCGAAGCCCCTGTTTGACTGTCAGGAAGATGAAGACGAGGTTGGCGTACTCGCGCATGGGTGCCATCACCTAGAGAAACTTCCAAATCGATTTGGAGCAAGACTAGCTGTTCTTACCCAAACTGGATGTACTGGTAATTTGGCGCCAAATTTTTTGCTCTCGGGGCTGGGAACTTTTTCTATATAATTAGAGCTTTTATCATGGAATCTGCTTATATTGTATTGTGGGAGCTATTGAAGACCTTGTGGTATACTTTGGCTCAGGATATCCAGCGGGTATATTCTCTTTTGCATTTGCTTTCCCTATCATCAATTTCAATTGCTACTAGTGATTATTTATTCTGCCTCTTGTGCCCTCAAGTCCTATATCTATTTCTCTAAGATAGTTTTATGTACAGATCCTGAAACGAAAGCCTGGCTGGAAGAAAATAAACATCCAGTATTTGGATTTCCAACATTGGTACGATTCAGTTGGGAAACTTGCCACAGTTATACCAAAAAAGGGTGCTACAGTGATCTGGTAAGTCACATGCCAAGATTTTTTAATGCATAAACTTAAGTTCGAAGTACAATGGAGGACAGAGGAGAATATTTAGGACTCGTTGAAATGCCACAGTTGGCTATTATTAGTTTCACTTAAAGATTTATAAGTTTTTCTATAAATTGATAATTTGATAAATCATGGATGCGAATCCCTCTTGTAGCTGCTTAGATTACATTCTGTTTGTTTATATTTAAAATTTGACTTTCCTGTTTCTAGTGTTCAAGATCCAAGGCCGCTAAACATCCAAATCTTCAAGGCCAAAATTAGGCTTGACAAAGTTATCAAATTAGGCTTGACAATGTACAGGACTTGCAATGAAGAGCTAATCTCTGTCAATGTCAAACATTTTCATTCAAATGTTCTTCTGTCACCAATTTTTGCTTCGTAATTACCATACCGATAGTAAAATTCTTGCAACTACTTCTAAACATTATTATAGCAATTGTTTCATTAATAGGATTCTATTAGTCCTTTGAATAAAGCCCTTGATGCAATCTCAGAGAGGTGTAGATATAGCTCAACAAACCCTTCAAATTTTCACAAATGGAAAGCTTCGGATGATGATGAACCTTAATTCTGTTGAAAAAACAATGCTTAAATGAGCCTTAGATTGATGCTGCCAGAAGTCTGAAATAAAGTCCCAAAGTGCCACTGTAGAGACCACAGTTCCAAGGCTGCTAAACATCCAAATATTCAAGGAAAAAATTAGGCTTGACAATGTTATAAAATTAGGCTTGATAATGTTATAAAATTAGTCTTGACAATGTACAAGACTTGCAATGAAGAGCTACTGTCAATGTCAAACCTTTTCGGTCGAATTTTCTTCTGTCACCAATTTTTGCTTCAGAATTACCATACCAATAGTAAAATTCTTGCAACTGCTTCAAAACATGACTGTAGTAATCATTTCCTCAATAGGATTCTATTCTTCCTTTGAATAAGCCCTTGATGCAATCTCAGAGAGTTGTAGATATAGCTCAACAAACCCTTCAAATTTTCACAAATGGAAATCTTTAGATGATGATGAACCTTAATTCTGTTGAAAAAACAATGCTTAAATGAGCCTTAGATTGATGTTGCCAGAAGTCTGAAGTCATGTCCCAAAGTGTCACTAGAGAGACCACAGGTCCAAGGCTGCTAAACATCCATATCTTCAAGGCCAAAATTAGGCTTGACAATGTTATAAAATTAGGCTTGACAATGTACAGGACTTGCAATGAAGCGATAAACTCTATCAATGTCAAACCTTTTCGTTCAAATGTTCTTCTGTCACCAATTTTTTCTTCAGAATTACCATACCAATAGTGAACTTCTTGCAACTTCTTCAAAACATGATTATAGCAATCATTTCCTTAATAGGATTCTATCAGTCCTTTGAATAAGCCCTTGATGCAATCTCAAAGAGGTGTAGATATAGCTCAACAAACCCTTCAAATTTTCACAAATAGAAAGTTTCAAATGATGATGAACCTTAATTCTGTTGAAAAAACATTGCTTAAATGAGCCTTATATTGATGCTGCCAGAAGTCTGAAATGAAGTCCCTAAGTGCCACTACAGAGACCACAGATCCAAGGCTGCTAAAAATCCAAATCTTCAAGGCCAAAATTAGCCTTGACAATATTATAAAATAAGGCTTCACAATGTTATAAAATTAGGCTTGATAATGTACAGGACTTGCATTGAAGAGCTAAACTTTGTCAATGTAAAACCTATTCGGTCAAATGTTCTTCTGTCACCAGTTTTTGCTTCTGAATTACCATACCAATATTAAACTTCTTGAAACTGCTTCAGAACATGATTATAGCAAAAATTTCCATAATAGGATTCTATTAGTCCTTTTAATCATTCCTTGATGCAATCTTAGAGAGGTGTAGATATAGCTCAAAAAACCCTTCAAATTTGCACAAATGGAAAGCTTCAGATGATGCTGAACCTTAATTCTGTTGAAAAAACAATGCTTAAATGAGTCTTTGATTGATGTTCCCAGAAGTCTGAAATCAAGTCCCAAAGTGCCACTGCAGAGACCACAGATCCAAGGTTGCTAAACATCCAAATCATCAAGGCCAAAATTAGGCTTGACAATGTACAAGACTTGCAATGAAGAGCTAAACTCTGTCAATGTCAACCCTTTTCTGTCAAATTTTTTTCTGTCACCAATTTTTGCTTCAGAATTACCATACCAATAGTAAACTTCTTGCAACTGTTTCAAAACATGATTATAGCAATCATTTCCTTAATAGGATTTTATTAGTCCTTTGAATAAGCCCTTGATGCAATCTTAGAGAGGTGTAGATATAGCTCAACAAACCCGTCAAATTTGCACAAATGGAAAGCTTCAGATGATGATGAACCTTAATTATGTTGAAAAAAAAATGCCTAAATGAGCCTTAGATTGATGTTGCCAGAAGTCTGAAATCAAGTCCCAAAGTGCCATTGCAGAGACAAGAAATCCAAGACTACTAAACATCCAAATCTTGAAGACCAAAATTAGGCTTGAAAATTTTATAAAATTAGGCTTGACAATGTACAAGATTTGCAATGAAGAGCTAAACTCTGTCAATGTCAAACATTTTCAGTCAAATGTTCTTTTGTCACCAATTTTTGCTTCACAATTACCATACCAATAGTAAACTTCTTGCAACTGCTTCAAAACATGATTATGGCAATCATTTCCTTAATTGGATTCTATTAGTACTTTGAATAAGCCCTTATTTCAATCTCAGAGAGGTGTAGATATAGCTCAACAAACCCTTCAAATTTTCACAAATGGAAAGCTTCAGATGATGATAAACCTTAATTCTGTTGAAAAAACAATCCTTAAATGAGCCTTAGATTGATGCTGCCAAAATTTTGAAATCAAGTCCCAAAGTCCCACTGGAGAGACCACAGATCCAAGGCTGCTAAACATCCAAATATTCAAGGCCAAAATTAGGCTTGACAATGTTATAAAATTAGTCTTGACAATCTTACAAAATTAGGCTTGACAATGTACAGGACTTGCAATGAAAAGCTCAACTCTGTCAATGTCAAACCTTTTCAGTCAAATGTTCTTCTGTCACCAACTTTTGCTCCAGAATTACCATACCAATAGTAAACTTCTTGCAACTTCTTCAAAACATGATTATAGAAATAATTTCCTTAATAGGATTCTATTAGTCCTTTGAATAAGCCCTTTATGCAATCTCAGAGAGGTGTAGATATAGCTCAACAAACCCTTCAAATTTTCACAAATGGAAAGCTTCAGATGATGATGAAACTTAATTCTATTGAAAAAACAATGCTTAAATGAGCCTTAGATTGATGTTTCCAGAAGTCTGAAATTAAGTCCCAAAGTGCCACTATAGAGACCACAGATCCAAGTTTGCTAAACATCCAAATCTTCAAGGCCAAAATTAGTCTTGACAATGTTATAAAAAAGTGGTTTAGATTGGCCATAGATCTCGTCTGAAATACTCCATAGAAGTCTTCTAGTCAATACAAAGAGATCCACAAGATTGACCAAAATTTGTCCCCTAAATGTGCCACAGAAAACTACCTTCGAGTACCAAAAGGTCAACCTGACTTCTTGTAGTGATTTCTGACACAAGGGAGATCTGGTCTTTAGATAATTGCTTCCTTAATGATGCTATTAAAGGTCTTTAAAGGAAAATTTGATTCTCCTCGAAACTGTACAAGGATCGATAAGCTTCAGGCTATGACTTTATATATGAATGCTGATACTGTTGAAGGAACATGATTGTGAACACAATCAATATGGTCCAAAGTGATCAAGAGTATTGATGTTTTGGATGGAGGATATTGCAGCTACTCCACTTCAACATTATTCTCGACAACATATATAGGAGAATCTTACTGTTCTGAGTATAATGAAAAACTCAACAAATATATACAGTGGGAATATACCATATGAATAGAGCAGAGAAGCCATATCTGAACTGTTGGATGCACTTCTATATATTCATGTACTGTACCATCATCCCTTTTATACAGATCTGTATAGGTAGTCACATCTTTGGGACATGTATGTTGCCCTAAGGAACTAGGTTTTTATCATCAGTCATCCGAGTACAATCATTCCATTTTTGTTTCCCTCTTTTGAATTCATTTTAGATTACTGTTAAAAGTTGTGTTTCATTGGGATACATTCATGCTTTTTGGAATGCTGCTCTTACATCCCCTGCTTTTTTTTTCTCCTAAATCGATAGACGTCATTATACTTTTAATTTTTTGATGTGGGGCATGCATGCAAATGCAAACGAAAAAGAAACTAGAGACCCAGAGAACTGATAATGGGGCAAAAAATCGTTCCAAATAATTTAACTAGTTCTTCCAAATGCATTGCATGGTAGAAAACTACTCCAGTCAATATATTGGCATTGCTAAAAGGTTAAACCGGGCTCTCTTAGAGAGAGCGAGGAACATGATGGTTTATACAAGTATCAACCAGGAAATTTTGGCAGAGCCAATTGCCACATCCAACTATCTATTGAATATGTTCTCCTCTTCCGTTTTAGGGGGCATAAATGTGAAAAAGGTATGGAGTGGGAGCCTGCTGGACTACCAAGGGTGTTTGCATGTGAGGCATACATGTACATTCCAAAGAAGAATAGAAATAAATTGGATCCAAAGTCTATCAAGTGTGTCTTTCTTTGTTATATACTGGGACTAAAAGGCTGTAGGCTATGGATTCCCTCTGAACACAAGATTGTGTATTGTGTGATGTAATCTTCAACAAAGGAAATTCTGAAAAGTCTTGAGATGGTATGCAAGAAAGTGCAGCAGAAAAGGTAAGCTATGAGGGACATCCTGAGATCAGAAGATCTCTACAAGGGTTGGAGGAAGAAAATTAGCTAGAGACTGTTCCGCACCAGGAGGAACTTTTGCGTGAATTGGTAGCACCAGATAGTTCAGTACATCGTGATGAAAATCGGCCTAAGAATGATCAATCAGATCAAGATTTAAGGGGGGGTCTCTGACAAAGGAGGCCAGAAAGGTATTGGTTTTTGTTACTTTCATCTAGCTTTAGGACATAAATGGGTATTTTAAAAAAAACTATGACTGATGTGAGTGTTGAGAGATACAAATTCAATCGATAGGTAAAGGATACTCCCAAGTTGAAGGAGTAGATTACCAGGAAACTTTCACTGCAGTGGCTAAGATAGCCTCGATTAGGATGCTAGTAGCATGGATAGCAGCCTGGGATTTGAGATAGAACAAATGGATGTATAAATAATATCTTTCATGGAAATCTCAAAGGAGAAATCTATATGGAGCAATCGACATGTTCTTTTAAATCCCTTTTGTATGAATCGAATACCTGCGACATTATTTTTTAGGTTTTTCTATCCCCATTGTGATCTCTTTAAGAAGTTCAAGGGATGTGATTGAAATTTTGTCTCTCGAATATTGAGATCTGAAGAAAAACTTGTGTTAAAAGTGATGTAGTCATGTGGAATGAATACATTACATTAAGATTTGAATTAGCATTTGATATCACAGAGGTTAATTATTAAATTCGTAGATCCAGAGGTCTAGTGGTCTACAGAGAACTACAAAAAAATATTCACGTGATGGGAAAGGGTGCAGATTCAGCTTCTCTGCCTCAATATTGTCCATTACGAGACAAGATGATGAGGTCCCCTGTTCCTGTTCCTACCTCTGTGCTTAATAATAATATTCCCAAATATGGTTTTAATTTCGATACCAAGAAGAAGCATTGCTCGGTTCCTAAAGCATCCCCGCTCTCTGGGCTTCAACACCTGCTGAAAAACTCCAGAAAGACGGATCAGCAGGAGGAGCCCAAGAGCGTTGGACTAAGCATTGTTATTGAGAACTCATGGACTACTTATAATAGCTTTTGCAAAGATTATTTGAAATCAGTTTCAGGATATAGCACAAAGGATCGCCCTGCTAAAATCACACCTGCTTGCAAAAGCAAACTGCAAATAGTTAACAAATCAATGGTGGCTGCACAGTGTAAATATCGGTCACCCAATGGCACCTCCAAGCACTGGAGTTCTGTACTTTTATCTCCAACCTCAGTTGTTTCCAGTTCACCATTGCCTCCTATAGATTTTCTTGATGCATGCTATCTCTGTAAACGATCTCTAGGTCCTGGACTAGACATCTACATGTACAGGACTAGACATCTATCTCTGTAAACGATCTCTATTGTCACAAAGAGAACTACGTGAATTATTCAATGCAACCACATGTCAATGACTAGAGGATCATTAACATGGCAGAAGCCAACCACCAAAGGAATCAACAAATGACCACTTATAGGACATGAAGAAAGATTGGAGCTTCCTGCACTGATTCCTTCTTGGCAACTGAATTAAGATTGCCAAATTATTCAACTCATGCTTTTTGGTTTGATGTTTCATCAATCTCCTCTTGGCTGCTCACAAAGTCTGCACCATGAAATGGTTTAATTTTTCTTGCACTAGTATTGACAAAGACCCTGTAGCAGGTAGTATTGACAGTTTGTTGGACAAAATCATTTCTATCTCGAGGGATTCCCATGGACTCAAAATATGGACTATTAAAACATCCCTTTCAATTGCAGGATCTGCAATGGCTTAGGCCATTTTATGGCAACTTGCCCCAAATTAATCCCTAAACTTGAAGTACAAAATATGTTCCTCCAATTGTTGAAAGAAATGTTCATATTTGTGGTAATCTAAAGGATTTGCCAATGTCATTTTAAGACACAATAACTAATTGACAAAAAACTCAACAGTATTTTTCTCTATATTTCTCAATCTTTAGTTTAGAAAAACACAATTTTCCATATAGCATGTCACACTTTGTTGGCCAATTAGCTCTATACTTCCTTGACAACTCAACAGAAGACAATTTCTTTTGTCAAATATGATAGGGGTCCCCCCTAACAGGTTAAGAACATTATTTCGTTTTAAAGGAACCTAGATTACCAATTGATGGCAGGTTTGCTTTGGAGTCAAATAAAAATATAGTCTAGTGGTGTGTTTTTACAAAATGATAATGTCTTTCATTATAGAAAACAAAACTCTACCTGCAATTATAGTACAATGAATGGAATCATAGCTGCTGCCATGGTTAGCTTGAATTTAAGCTAAAATCCATTAAATCATGTCACGAGACTGAAAGACAACCATACAGCGTGGAAATGTACACTAAATATCCTTTATATCATGCATTCTTAGAAGTACCACATAAAGTCATTTTACATTTGACGTTATTTCATTGTAATATTCAACCTCATCTATACATGGTAGATGGCCAAAACAACTTCTAGGTCATGGCCATAGCCAGCACACCAGATTTAGCATGGGAAACCCCCTTGCTTTAAATAATATACCTTGACAAATTTGATGTTTTTTAAGGCATTTTCCACTTTATTTTATCGATAAAAATTGCCACTTAACATAAAAATTAATAATAAAATTACTTTGCAATAATCACTAACTCAACAGTACTTACCAGTAGAATGCTGTGCAAAACATCAGCAAAACAACTTCATCTCAAGTTACCAGTCTTTGGAAATTGATCCTTTTCCATATGATATTCATCCAAAATTCATTATAAAAGCTTTCTATTTTCAATATCAGATCATCAGTAGGAATGTCCTGATACAGAAAAACATAAAGGTTTGGTTGCAGCCATGCATGTCACTAGACAATATAGTATTATGTTTGAAACTAGGAGGCTCATCTTACATGAGCATTGCATTATGTTTCTTTTGGGTTGCTGCTTATCATTGAAAGAATCCGAATTTGGTAAAACTGAAATAAAGGATTCGAATACATGGCTTGAGACTAATCGAAATGCTGGAAAATAAAGATGTTCAATGTGATAGACCGATTGCAGAGTGTTCCGCTACTTTGGACTAATACTCATAACTTTTGTTTAATGTGATTTGTTCTTCCCCATTATTCTCTTAGGTATTACTAGTTTCATATTCAATTGGATTCATCTCAATCGTAGCAAGGAATGACTATTATCCCCCCACCTAGGTTCAATTCAGGCAAATGACATGTTAAACTCATATCTATAATGAAATAATGAATTTGAGTTGTTATTGAATGGCCTTGGGTATATAATGGATTTGTGCACAAAACAACTATAAAAAGGACTATGCACAAAGGACTGTGACAATATCGTGAGCTGTGTCTTGTCTCAGTCACTTATAAAAAGGTAACTCAAGGAACTTTTCTCACGTTTGGTAGGGGCATTCTATCATTCACCTTTTGGTGTTATAATAGGTTATATAGAGCTGTATTGGAGTGAAAGGATTTGAATTCTGGGGGCATAGAGACTTGTAAGTGATGCCCAGCAAGGAGAAATAAATTCAATATAAATGCCAGCCACGAAGACTGTATAGGGCATTTAGATACAGTCTTCGTGGCTGCCATTTGCTGATACATCTCCTCATGGCAGCACTAGATTTGATTTCATTCTGCAATTTCACTCTAAATCAGCATCATATACATGCAGGATCTGATCAAAATCACCTTTTGTTCTTAGAACAAAAAACGGTGTCATTTTAAGCACTCAAGATAGTTCTCCTTTGTCTGTAAATATGCATGCTAAGTTCAGTGCTAAACCAGGCAAAGGACAGCACCCCACAGCTGCACCCTACTATAATGATACATGTAGGAAATCAGGACCCCAAAATAGTACCTCAGGAGTGTGCCCTCATGTGTTGGTGAGAATGCACAAAAGTTATTTTCAGAGTTGTCCCTCATCTCTCTTTGCATGTTGGGTTAAAACACAGCATGAGCACACTGTGTCTTCAATAGAAGTGCTCCTTATGTATGCAAATATGTCCAATAGAATAACATAAACTCAGCACCCTCATCTGCTAGTTTAAATAATGTATTTAGGCTTCATATGCAGTGTATAGCATACTCAAACCAATCCTCCAAACATGGGATCCTTGCTACTGAGAATACGCTACAGGACCAAAAATCAACTTCTAATGAGGACAGCATCCTCATTCTATGAATAGGTGCCCTGCATGTTAGCAGTATGCCATAGAAATCGCATTTAATCTCATCCAAATGAAACTCCAAAAGGCTATAGTCTGGAAATAAGATACATGGACAGCCTAGAACTGATAGCATCTCCCTTCAACTACAAGATGAGAACAACCATAACACTTCATTTGTCGACTATCAATCTGATTAGTCTGGCATGATTTCTATACATATTCCCTTCCATAGCAATGATCTTCCAGGCATACTAGTGACAGACAGTTGAGTTAAACTGTAGTACAAGGATCCATTCCAGATTCACCAATCGCATAAGATCTTAATCTCAGATCCTTGCAAACATCAATAGGAAATGCTTTTAGCTTTGTTGAAAGCTTTAGTCTGAAACAAAAATGATGATCTTTGTACATGCTTCAAATCAAATTCTGCTCTGTTTTATGAGACTCGAGAGTCCTCCTTGGAGTCAGAGCTGATGTTCTAAGACAAACAGCTAGGAGGCTTAAGGGCAGTTTAGGACAAATTTGGCACAAATCTCTTGCAAGTGTCAGGCCTCTATTTCAGAGATAAGGAAGAACGTTTTGTGTAAATTCGATGATTTTGAGTTTGGTTCAGTAATAAAAAGGTTCAGTTTGATTCGATCCTTAAGCAACAAGGGCATGATTTATTGGTCATCTCATCAAGACAAATGAGGATCATAGTTCTTTTGAGAGGTCGGTATTTCTGTCAATGATTTATATTTATTAGATCTCATCATCTCTGACTCTCTACGAATCCAGAAGCATCACTTCAGGCAGTGTTTCATTACTTCAGAAGCAAGCTACATGCCTCACTATATTTGGCACCATTGTGCTTCGCTATACCTCTGTCTACAATATCTTCAACATATTCATTCTTTGGTCTATGGCTCTTCAAAGAGGATCGTTATAATGGTTTCATATCAGTTCTTTATGCACCTTCGGACGAAGTCTGTTCAAACCCAGAAGCGAATCTTTAAGGCATGTATTATTTGAAAGTATGGCTTATCTAAGTCATGTATGTATCCTCCAGACCTGCTCTCTAAATGGCAATACTCTGTATTATGATCTTCATCACATTACATATATTGACCGACCTATATTAGCCATGTCACTGTGGATAAGGAAATGCTTTTAGCTTTGTTGAAAGCTTTAGTCTGAAACAAAAATGACGATCTTTGTACGTGCTTCAAATCAAATTCTGCTAATGCAAGACAACATACATTAATTTCAATCTAAATGCCCTGTACAGTCTTCGTGGTTGCCAATGCTGCCAAGGTATTGATCTACATTGATGTATGGTTTAGTTATGCTGTTCAATTTTTTGTTCATGTCATTGTAGATTTTTCTCTTTGATTCTTTTATAAGGTCTTAATAATGAATTTATTCATCTGGGAACAAGGAAAATTGATTAGGTTCTCCCTTTTTCTTTATTAGTAGTTTTATTTCTGCATTTGTTCTTCTTCCTTTGATGAACTAAGTTGCAGATTTTTTAAATCAATAGGACACTTTAGTTATGAAATACCATTAAATGCACACACTTTTTATGGTTTATTTCAATTCAATTGAAGTTATTGTTTGTGTTTTTCTCCATTTATTTCATTTATGTATTTTTATTCACAAACTTATGTTTATAATTTTCTTTTTATGATTTTTCCATGCAGGCAGCGACACAATTTCTTTTAAGGATGAGCAATACAGATGATTTCAAACGAATTATCAGTTTCGTTTTTTCAATATCTCATAATAAAAAAAATTCAAGACCTAAGACTTTTCATTATATTAATAAATGAAAAGTGATTTTTTGATAATCAATGTTGGAACATATGTAAAACTTTTATTTTCTTTAATTAAATTATCTCTTTTTATATATTCATGGTTTTGGTTGTTGTATAATATACTTAAAATTTTAACATATGTAGATATTGTTATTACTTTGTAATTATTCATTTAATGTAAAAGATATCCATTTAATATATTTTTTCATAACTAGAAAGATATGTGATAGATTCGAAAAACAAAAAAATTTGAAATATCATGCCATCTTCAAATTTTCACTCAAACAAAATTCTGTGACGCTTGGAATTGAAATGACACTGCTTATATTATGTAAATTTATTATGTCCATCAACTTGGAATCATGTGAATGTTTCAATGGAGAGACTCTTCCATTACTTGTAATTGATACTTGCCATAATGTAGCGAAGCACAAAAAAATATACCATAGTCTTATTGTACACAATGAATTAAAATTTTTGGATGTAACTATGAGATACTTCAATTGTGTTAATACATTTGATATTAATTAAATATATTTATGGTAATTGGATTTAAGCATAAGAAAATGGTCAAAATGTTATTTTTGGTAATAAAATCAAACTCTTCCTTGGATACTCACCACATGCAATATATAACCTTTCTAAATAAAGGAGGCTATTTTTTTTTTGCACCATTTCATATTTTATGGTGCTTTGCACCATATACAATTTTATTATAATAATAATAATAATTTATTTTTTTTGCACCATTTTTTATTTTATGGTGCTTTGCACCATATACAGTTTATTATTATTATAATAATTTTGATATTTTTATGATAAATTTTTAATTTTTGTAAAATTGGTTTTGGTGCTTTGCATCACAAAATCTTGATCCACGTCAGATTGGTTTTTGGTGGTTTGCACCATACACCATGGAATGCCACATATGCATTTAACACCAAATTTAATATTTTTTATTAACTCCACTTTTGCACGAGACAACATAGCACCACTTGCGTATCCCCACATTATCACCACTTTTGCACCACTATTTGAAAAATAAAGATTTCTCAAATCCTTTACAAATTGTGGTGCTAATGTGTGGCTAAAAGACCCTTCTTCTTCTATTGCTATAACTCAACAATTTCTAGGATATGATTCAAATGATGTTAAACCAAAATCACAACCATGGGAATGAAAGGTATAGGTTCTAATGCAAGTACTAGTTCTTCTAGTAAGCCTATTGAATATCAAAATTATAAAGAAAGAAGTGAGCTTTTCAATATCACTTTAGTTAAAAACATACAAAGGTTGATACAAAGGTTGACCCATAACCACATGCCACCATGTAGTCAAATGAAAGGATTCCATGTGGCCCTATTGAAAGTCGCCACATGGCCTAGGATTTTGTGTCAAAAGTTTTTTGGAATGACTGAAAACCTCCACAAGGTTCGACCCCATAACCTCTGAGTTACACAATAGGTGCTCTACCACTACACCACAGGGGTTTCTTAATAACTACGGTGCATAAGTTTTATTTAAGGTCGTGAGTGTATGTGGTTAGGGAGGGGTTCGGGTCAACGGTAGTGTAAAAACTGCCCAGCTCTAGGTCTTATTTTGATCATGTGACAATGGTGCAAGGAAAAAAGGGTGGGATGTGTGGTACTCTTCGCACGCCCCAACCCTTGGTTTTGTTATGTTTGCGTGATTACCGACGGGATTTCAGGAAGGGTAGGGCATGTGGCACCCTTCCCATGCCTCAACCCATAGTTCCTTTAATGGAAAGGTTACCAGGACTAGGGTTGAGCAGTGCATGGCCTATGGCCCCTGCCCCATAGTCATATTTGTTTCCATGTGACCGACCAATGGTGAAATAATAGGGGCCCAACTGATTTGTTTTTAAAAATCAACTAACCATTCGACATTTTTCATCCAACAAGGTGGATTTCCTGGGCTAAACACACCACCTGTGGTTGCTAAAAATTATCCTTGACAATTCACTAAAGGAGACTTTTGTTGCCAATTTTGACACAGGGACTAATTTGCAGAATCGTTAGTAGGGAAATGGAGAAGAAGGACTAACTTGGTCATTTTTCACCATTTTTGAGCCCAAGGAGAGCCTACACAGGGTTTTTTGGTGTTATGGACGGAAGGGAAGTGTTATTTTTTCAATTTGATTATTGTATGTTGTTGTAATATCATATTTAAGCATATCATATAAAGGGTCACCATTGGAAGCTAGACCCAGAGACGTAGCCTAAGAGAGATGAACTCTGCCATCAAATTTTTGTGTTGTGATGCTTCTTGTTGTCTATTTTTAACTGTTAATATATGCAAAATTTAACTTAGTTTATGTGATTTTTCAATATAGATCCATTTCCCATAAGACATAAACTAGCTAGCAGAACTTTACATGAAAACTTCAATTTAATTTCAAATCAATTTGGTATAAGAGCATGTTTTTGTGAAGGTTTGACTATTTTTGCAAGTATGTTTCTTGAATGACTACAATGTATAAATTTAAAAGAGAAGGAGAAGTGCTTGAAGAACCAAACACTCAAATTGGTTCAAGGAGGCCATAAACTCCACCAGCCATGGCACATGAAGAAGGACATGAGTTGATGTATGAGGATGAGAGATATTTTAGAAAGGTGTTATATGATATGCCTGTGATGGTGATATTATACTAGAATGAGAGGACAACAAGGATGCAAGGAGAAAGTTCTAATCAACGAAAAGGTAATGGTGGTGATGGGAGAAAGCCTCTTCCGCCACCTCCTACTTCATCTCCATCTACACCTCCATCCTCACCCCATTCTTCACCTCCTTCATCTCGTAGACCTACTCCCCTTCCATCTAGAAAAGGACATGCTAATTCTCCTTTTATTAATCTTGATGTAAACTTTGAATTGTCTATCTACATTGGGGAAGTAAATGTTGAAAAGTTAGAGAGTTGGGTTCATCAAATTGAAGTCTATTGCAAAATTCAATAGATTGATGATGATGTCACTAAGATCTAGCTTGCTTCTCTTCACTTGGAAGGTGCAGTTCTCATTTGGTGGGAGGCGAGAGCTCAAGAATATTTGAAGAAAAGTGGTAAAATGATATCTTCTTAGAATGATTTTATAGCTACACTAATAAGGAAATTGTATCCATTATCTTACATGGAAAAATCAATTATGGATTGGAAAATTAAAAAAAAAAGTAAAGGTGAGAAGGTCCAAGTTACACACAATAATTTAGAAGAAGAGCTTCAATCTTGCGTGTTGACTTTTCCTAACAAGATACTCTCCTTAAATATATAGGTGGATTACATGGTTATTTGAAACATACTATACTTATGTTTAATCCCACCATTCTAGATGAAGTGTGTGTTTAGGAAACTCATTTAGAATCGAGAGGCAAGAATGTTCGTCAAGAGGCTAGCAAGAAACCTTATAAATCTAGAGACAAAGGGAAGGGGAAGTTTAAAGGAAAAGGCAAGAAAAATGCTTCAGTCAAGAAATAGGAATAGAAACTTACCTGTAAACATTGTTCAAAATAAGCCCATGATGAAGACCACTATTGTAAATTACATCCATAAATGATACCAAAGTAGTTAAATAACAAGGGGAATCAAAATAATGTTTCTACAACTCAACATGATCTAGGATCTAATTCAGGTGATCAAACCAAAATCATAGCCTTGGGAATGAAAGGTATAAATTCTAATGTAAGTACTAGCTCTTCTAGTAAGCCTACTGAATCTCAAATGATAAAGAAAAAAATTATATTTTCCATATCAGGGTCATTGCAAAACATAAAATAGTTGATACATTGTTTGATAGTGGATCCGAAGTCAATTATATCTTAGAGGAAATTGTAAAGAAACTTAATTTAGAAGATACACCTCATGCTAACCCTACCCTTTGGGTTGGGTATGTGATGATGCCAAATTACAAGTGATAAGAAAATGTAAACTCAAATTCACCATCACTGCTAATTTTATAGATTAGGTAGAGCTTGATGTTGTACCACTTTATATTTGCAGGATTGTTTTAGGGATTCCATATTTGTATTATCGAAAATCCATTTTCTATCATCATGAGAAAAAATATCTTACTTTTAAAGATGGAGTTGAGTATATTGTTAGAGCACATCGCAAGAAGATGAACTTATATCTTGATAGTGTTGGTGAGATGAAAAGGCTTGTAAATGCTAGTAAGAATTTTGTGTTACTGATTATTAAAACTAAATATATTGTTGAATCTAAAGTTTTACACAATGTGATTCTAAACCAAGCATGAATTTGTTGAAGTTGTTAACACTTATAACAATATGTTCCAAGAACCTGAAGGGATACCTCCAAAAACAGGAACCCAACATGAGATTCACTTGCAGTAGGATGCACCACTCTCAAATATTGGCATGTATAGAATGTCAGTTTTGGAGAATGTAGAGGTCAAGAAGCAAATTCAGGAGCTTCTTGATAAAGGAATCATCAGGCCTAATACATCTCCTTATGGGTCTCCTATTGTTTTAGTTCCAAAGAAGGATGGCACATGGCACATGTGTGTGGATTTCCGAGCTTTGAACAAAATCACGGTAAATAATCAGTATCATGTTCCTCACATTGAGGATTTGTTATATTAGTTAAAGGAAGATGTTTACTTCACTAAGTTAGATTTGAGAAGCAGTTATCATGATATAAGGATTTCTAAAGCTAATATTTGGAAAACTTCTTTTAAGAAAAAACAAGGTTTGTTTGAATGGTTAGTTATGTCATTTAGGCTTTGCAATACACCTGCAAAATTAAAGAGAGGTATGAATGATGTGTTGCAACCATTCCTTGATGATTTTTTCATAGTATACTTAGATGATATTTTGATTTTCAATAACACTCGTGAAGAGCATGTAAAGCATGTGAAACAAGTTCTACATGTCTCAGAAAAGGAAAAGTTGTATTTGAAGATGTCTAAATGTGAATTTGGGAAAACATATTTGGTTTATTTGGGTCATGTTGTCGGAGGGGGCGAATTGAAGATCAATCTCTCAAAAGTTAATGTTATTGTGAATTGGCCTAAACCCAGCAATTTAATAAAAGTTAGGAGCATTTTGGGAGCAACCCAGTTTTGGAGAAAATATATCGCTAACTTTTGACTCATTATATCACCATTACATGCTTTGACAAGTTCTAAATATGTACTTCAATGGGGAGGAAAGAAACATAAATCCTTCAGCACTTTGAAAGAGAAAATCAATACAACACCAGTTTTAGCACTTCCCAAATTTTATATCATAGTTTTTTTTACATTAAAAATCACCAAACTTTTATAGAGACTATATAAAATCATTAGAAATATGAATAATTTTACAAACATATCGTTAAGCATTTCATATTTTGCATGTTAGGGACTAGTAATATTCTCCAAGGTTTCTAAACTTTAAGATAAATATCGATCCTTAAAATTTTCCGTGGGTAAGCTAATATGTTATCATTTTGAAAATTTTACTAATGTAGAAATTAACTATCCAAAAAGAGTTGAATGCTTTGGTAAAAAGCATGAGGAAATGGAAGCATTATTTAATGGGTAAAGAAATGATTATTCATATTGATCATCAAACTTTGCAATATTTACAATCACAAAGCACTCTACAACAAGTTAGACATTTCAAGTGGATGGGATTCCTAAAAGAATCATTCGGTAATAAGTTATAAGAAAGGTATATACAACAAATTTGCAGATATGCTATCAATGCCTATTGTTAGTGCATTTTTTATCCTTAATAATAACTCAACCATGCATGAAAGTTATATTGAATAGTATGCACAAGATGGATATTTAAAGATGTTGATGCAACTTTGAGTCAAGGAAATCATGTTGAAGAGTTGAATTATCATGTTCATAACAAGTTAGTGTATCATCTTGGCCAAGTTATGTGTTCCATAGGGTGAAATAGTCAATTTCATAAGGGAAGCCCACACTTCTCTTATTGTAAAATGGTGTTCCAAGTGTGATACTAGCAAGCAAAGTGATAAGAAATTCGGTTTGTAAACTCCACTTCCTATTCCTTTTTTTCATTAGGAAGGTATTTCTATGGATTTTGTTGGAGGATTACCAATGTATAGGAAATGTAATGATTATATATATATATATATATATATATATATATATATATATATATATATATATCTGTGTGTGTGTGTGTGTGGATCGTTTCAGAAAAGAAATGTGTGTGTTAATGCCATGCAAGAAACATGTTATAGTTGAATAGACAACCAAGATGTTATTCAAAAATGTATGGGTTCAGTTTGGGTTACCCACTTCTATTGCTTCTCATTGAGATTATCGATTTACCGGGAATTTTTGGTCAAGATCATGGAAAATAATGGGCACAAAGTTGAAGAAGATCACCACATTTCATCTACAAACCAACGACCATATAGAAGTAGTGAACAAAACAGTAATGTATCTCCTTTGAGGATATTTCAGTAAGCATCCTAAACTTCAGGGTGAGAATTTTCATTACATCCAACATGCCTAAAATCATGCCAAGGATTCATCTACATAAGTATCTCCATTTGCATCTTGTCTGGGATATTTGGCAAAGTCTCATTTGGATTTCATCTTTGGTAAATATATTGTAGTAGATCAACATAATGATGTGGAAGAAGCCAAGAATTTCCTTAAAAAAATTCAGCTACTACATCAAAGGGTACAAGAACAACTAGAGAAAATAAAATCAAATAAAAAGCAAGACATTACAATCATCAGGTTGATCATGCTTTCCAAGTGGGAGATCAAGTTTGGTTGTACATCAACAAGGAAAGATTACAAGTTGAAGGTAAAAATATCAATCCAACCAGATATGGTCCTTTAAAAATCTTGGAGAATATTGGTAACAACGTTTTCTGATTAGATTTACCACCTTACTTGAAATTTTATTTCGTTGTGAATGTGGAAAACTTGAGATTGTATGAGCCTCCAGTGATTAATGATCAATAAGAGAATGTTAAAATTTCTCCTATAGAATATTTTTCTCCTGTATATTTAAATAAGTTACAGGAAGACTCAATTATGGACATGAGGATAATGAAATCACACATACGTAATGTGGAGTATCTTTGAGTGGGGCTCAAAGGTACCAATCCAAGCAAAGAAAGGTGGATAGAGATCGAGAAGGTGAGGGAGTTATACGCTCACTTACGTTTTGGGTAAAAATAAGCTTTTAGTGGTACAAAAGCTTCTAGTAGGGAGGAATGATCCATGGATTCAAAAAATATGCTAAAATTGAATGTGCTCAAATTCTCCCAAAACTAGCGTCAAATTGTAGATCTCTTCGTTCTGATTCTAGCCACACTTTAATTTCATCAATTTCACACCCTATGAGAAAGTTATCACATTCTCAAGTTTTTGACAAATAGCTAAAATATTATATTGCACAGTTGACTAGGCAGACTATACAGTGATGTGGATTTAACATTAGTAGGACAACTGGGTGGTATAGTTTGTAGACAAAAAAACCTCATGAGGAAAAGTGGCATATTTATATTGGTGGTTGAATTTGTTTGGTGGGTTAACCATAAGCCACCATGTGGTCCAATGAAAGGATACCATGTGGGCCTTTGGAAAGGTGCCACATGGCCTAGGATACTGTGTCAGAATATTTTTGGACTTACCGACTACCTCCATGGGGTTTGACCCCATAAATTCTCAGCTACAAGCAGGCTCCTTACCATTGCGCAACCATCAGTTCTCAATGAGTATGGTGGATAAATTTTATTTAAGGTTGCGAGTGTCGGTGGTTGGGGGGAGGGTTGGGCCAGTGAACGTTCCCAATCGACCCAACTCTAGGTCATATTATTATAACATGACCACGACATAAGGCAGAAAGGGCAGGGTGTGTGGCACCCTACTTATGCCCCAACCATTGGTTCTGTTATTTTTGTGTGACTGATGTCGATATTTAAGGAGGGGTGGGGCACGTGGCTCCCCACCCGCACCGCTTCCCATGGTTCCTTTAATGGACAAGTGACTAGGAGCGGGGAGAGGTGATGTGTGGCTTATGGCACGTGCCTCGCGGTCATATTTATTTCCATGTGACTGAGCAGAGCCAGAAGAATAGCATTGCGACTGATATGTTTTTAAAAATCAACTAACTGTTTGACATTTTGCACCTGACACTGGAGGTTTCATGGGCCGAACCCGCCACCTGCCATTGCTAAAAAATCGCCTTGACTATCTGCCAATGAAGATTTTTTTTTCAATTTTTATAAGGGGATGAGTTTGCAGAATAGTTAGCGGGGAAATGGGGAAGGCCTAACTTGGTCCTTTTTTAGCCTTTTTGAGCCTAAGAAAAGGCTACAAAGGGGTTTTGGGGTTTTTTGGACACAATGAAAGTGCCATTTTTTCAATTTGAGCATTGTATGTTGCTGCAATATTAGATTTGAGCATATAATATAAAGGGCCACCACTGGAAGCTGAACTTGGAGACGTAGCTCAGGAGGGGTGAAATTTGTCATCAAATTTTTGTGTTTTGATGCTTCTTGATATCTATTTTGAATTGTTAAAATATACAAAATTTAACTTAGTTTGCGTTCTTTTTCAATATCGATCCATTGCCCATAAGAAATAAAATAGCTTGCAAAACTTTACATGAAATATTCAATTTTAATTTCAAATCATGAATGAACAAACACACAACAAGAGATTTTCCCGAGCATGGATGAAACTTAGAGGCAAATAAAGAAGCTAGATGGAAAAGTCACTCGAGTTCCCAAAAAGGTGGTAGACCTTAAATTCATCGATTATGATGAAGAATAAGGAACTTTGACAACCATCCAGGTGGAATCATCATCAAACTAAATAAATATTTGAAATGTCTTTGGTTTTTTGTTTTAATGGAAACAAGGTTGCTAATCATAGGAAAGTAAAATCTCTAATTTCTCATAGTTTTTGACATATCATGAAGCTTTTAGCTAGCTTTAAAGATAATATTTTTCAAATCTCAATAGCATCTTCATAAGATATCTTGTTATGCTATTAGTTTGGCATCCCTACTGATATGCCAGTAGACATTGAAAAAATATGAACTTTATTTTTTACAGCGCAATAATACAACAATTTTCCTCACCTTGCAAATTAAAAAGGAAGAGCCTATGGTGTATATGAATTTAATAAAAAACTTGTGGAACTAAATAATATAGTAGAAATATATAAGGCTTAGAACTCTAATTTATTAAACCAGGAACCCAAAGAAGAATGTTAATAATGGCTCAACTCACTCGATGAGACTTCTTCAAGCCATTTATTCCTATTATTGTGAATTGGTCAACTTGGAGGATGGGTCATGGTGAACATGTGAGAACTGGTTTGAAAAAATTTATAATTTGTAAGCTTCTAGTGTTATCTCCAAATTATTTGAGAGATTTCCTTCAATAACAAGGATACAATATGCTTAACTAAGTGGAAAAAGTAGGAGCAATCAATCCCTAGTAGGAATTATAGGTCATTGTTAAATCTTTGAGATAGAAAGTTAACATGTAAACTTGTGAAATCTATTTATTGATAATATTTATCACAATCATATGTTCACATTGTTCATGAATAAATATTATGAGAGTAAATTACTCATCTGGTAAAAGAACCAATATTAAGCAACTAAAACCTAACTCATTTAATAGTAGATCACAAATATATGTAAAATATACTAAAAAGAAAAAGAAATTCATGTTAAAATAAAAATTATAATACTAATGATTAAGATTGATTACACTCGTTTAAAATACTATAAATGAATATAGAAAAATTTAAAGAAACAAAGAAAAATTGCTTAACTATATTTACATATAAATATATTTTTATAATAATTCAAAATTCCAAATAAATCCTTCGAGAACAATGTTACTCTATGGTTAACCGTGTGGCAAACCTAGGAACAACAAAACTCTAGCAACAAGGATAATTGAAAGAGAATTGAAGATTAACTACTTTATTTATAAGTCACAAATAAATATATAGAAAAAGTCAAACTAAAATCATAGTTATAATGCAAATGATAAGGGATGATTATGCTTAGCCATAGATGATATAGAAAAAATTAAGACCATAATAAAATAAAAAATTAAAAAAAAAAATTATAAATAAAAAGTGAAAAAAAAAAAATTATCTTTATTATATGAAAACACTTTTTATTAAATGATGACCTAATTTAATGAAATTTGATTATGCTTATTTTAAAAAGCCATAAATGAATATAGAATAAAGAAAGGAAATCTAAAATGAAAAGCAGAGAAAATATGCAGATCCTTATTCACATGGACAGGTATTTTTATAGATGAAAATTTCCTTTTATAAATATCATTTTTAAAGTTGTATAAAAATAATATAATTTAATGAGACTCGATCTATAAAGTCATATACACTTAGATAGAAAAGTTGAAAATAAAAAATAAAATATACACCTAATCACATGGAATGTCTTTATGTAATTTTACTATATAATTTAATATGACAATCTTTAAAGTAGATATTCAGATATGCACTGAATTAGAAAGTTTAAAAAATACCAACAAAATATACATTTAATTCAACCAATATTAAAAAAATGATTTATAAAAAAGACTCTTTATCTTTATGATATAAAATATATTTGGACAAATATTCGTTAATAATTGTATAAAGAAAATATAATTTAAAGAATTCAATCCTTGAATTAACCATGCGCTTACTTCAAAAGATGGAAGAAACGATAAAATATCCACCAAACTAACAAACTGAGATTTAAGATTAATGGGATGTTCTGTCAAAAGTGCAATGCTGGTGCTGCAGACTCCTTGGGAACATGCCCTGATCTATCACATCATCTAGTAGACCGAATACATAGTTACGTTTTCTACTTATGTCCGGAAATGAGATTCAACTTGGTTTGAAAGTTCACATTTCCCCAAGGAAAATTTGGCCTATCCCTGGCCACGAAATACTGACCTATGAATTATTACAGAGGAATAGTATGGAGGGTTGAGGGATGCACTTGCTTTGCCAAAGGGATGAGAATATCGTACCTGCTAATGAAATCAATAATCCAGATAAGTATGGCTATCTTCAAATACCTGACGCTGGAATCTTGTATTCACAAATTCAGATGTTAACAAAGTAGACTGTAAAATCGAATTAGGGATGGGAACTAATACTTATGCTGAGTTTGTGGCCTTGAGATTTTTCTCTAGAATGACCATCCGAATGGAATGTCATGAGAGATCAGAATAATTCAGAAACTCGGAGATTCCAATCTAGTTAGCCACTTTATAAGAGTTTCTACTCAATTAGACGAGATGAAAATAGCGGAAGGTTCTTTCAAAGCCATTTCCGTTAATTGTATTATCAGGAACTTCTGAAAAAGGAGGCAGATGCACTGTTTAAAGAAGCCCAGAAAGCTGCAGAAGGAACCTTGATTCTGGAGGAAAACAGAAAAGTACTTTTTCCTTCCCTTCAGTCGGCTTCTAATTCAGATTTATCTCTGTATTTGGTCGAGGTATGGCGCTAACTGGTAAGCCTCTTTTTGCGGCTACTTCTCTCCATCGGGGCTTAGGGTTTTGGAGGATGATCCAAAGTCTTTTTTGATGCCAGACTTTGTATTTTTCTATATGGAGCCTGGAAGATGATATTCTCAATACAACAGATTGATAAGTTCATACACTTGTAAATGCAGGAAACATATTAGCAAATTACAGATCTTTAGGAAAAACACTAAATTTTAAAATGTTATATTAAAAATTATAACATATTTTATATATACGAAGAAAGAATCACGAATGCTAAATACTTCCCTAAATTCTCTGTGAACATAATACTTATAATATGAGAGTACTAATAGGATTATGGATATATTTAGTATTAGTCCTGCTTTTGTGAGGGACTACAGCATTAGTGTTGCAGTAAAAATTAGTTGGTTAATTTGACAAATTTGTAGCTAAATTTTTTTCTATATTTCTCCCATATATAGTGAATTAGTGAGATTAATGAGAGACCGTAGATGATATTTTTTAATAAAATCACCACTGCTCCCTAGATTGCAGTTGGCATAAGCGTCATAACAAGGAGAGTCGTAACCCACTATAATAAGAATTGAATCATATGACAGCCAATATCATTTTTTATCCATTCACTACTACCTCGGGGCATCATAAGCGTCGTAACATATCTAGAGTTGCAACCGATTGATCCTCAGAAGCCGATAACACAGGAATGGAATCGTATCTCAGGATTGTAATATAGCTGTATGGTATTCTCTGAGGAAGCATTTCTCCCATTTATTTTGGCTATGAATTCTTACTATATGCTCCTCTGTCTCGGCCATTTATGGCTGCTGTCGACTGGACACTCGTGAAGAGCATGTCAAACAAGATCCACATGTCTTGGAAAAGTAAAAGTTGTATTTGAAGATGTCTAAATGTGAATGTGGGAAAACATATTTGGTTTATTTGGGTATATTGTAGGAGGGGCAAATTGAAGATTAATGTCTCAAAAGTTAAAGTTATTGTGAATTGGTTGAAATCCAACAATGTAATAAAGCTGAGAAACTTTTTGGGAGTAATCCAGAGAAAATATATCACTAACTTTTGACTCATTATATCACCATTACATGTTTTGACAAGTCTGAAATATGTATTTCACTCGGAGGAAAAACCGGAAATCCTTCTGAACTTTGAAATCGAAAATCAATACAACACGAGTTCTAGCACTTCCCAAATTTTATATCATAATTTTTTTTTACTTTAAAAATCGCCAGATTTTTATAGAGACTATATAAAATCATTAGAAACTTGAATAATTTTACAAACATATCGTTAAACATTTCATATTTTGCATATTAAGGACTGCTTTTCGTATTTTGCATGTTAAGGACTAGTAATATTTTCCAAGGTTTCTAAACTCTAAGATAAATATCCATCCTTAAAATTTTCTCTGGGTATGCTAATATATTATCATTTTAAAAATTTTACCAATGCAGAAATTAACTATCCAACATATGATAAAGTGTTGTATGCTTTAGTAAAAAGCCTGAGAAAATGGAAGCATTATTTAATGGGTAAAGAAACGATTATTCATATTGACCATCCAACTACAAGCTAGACATTTCAAGTAGATGGGATTCCTAAAAAAATTCATTCAGTAATAAGTTTTAACAAAGGTATATACAACAAATTTGCAGATATGTTATCAAGGCCTATTGTTAGTGCATTTGTTATCCTTAAGAATAACTCAATCATGCATGAAATTTATATTGAATAGTATGCACAAGATGGATATTTTAAATATTTTTATGCAATTTTGAGTCAAGGAAATCATGTTGAAGAGATAGATTATCATGTTCATAACAAGTTGTTGTATCATCTTCGCAAGTTATGTGTTCCATAGGGTGAAAGATTCAATTTCATAAGGGAAGCCCACACTTCTCTTATTGTTGGCCACTTTGGTGTAGGCAAAATAATTGCTCAAATTGAGAGGTATTGTTATTACCCTCGCATGAATGAACTATTTCAAGATATGTGAAAGGATGTTCCAATTGTGATATTAGCAAGCGAAGTAATAGGAAATTGGGTTTGGAAACTCCACTTCCTATTCCTTTTTGTCATTGGGAAAGTATTTCTATGGATTTTGTTAGAGGATTACCAAGGTATAGAAAATGTAATGATTATATATATATATATATATGTTTTTTTGGATTGTTTCGGGAAAAAATGTGTGTTTTAATGCCATGCAAGAAACATGCTATAGTTGAATAGACAACCAAGATGTTCTTCAAAAATGTATGCGCTCAGTCTGGGTTACACACTTTGATTATCGATTTTTTGGGAAGTTTTGGTCAAGATTGTGGAAACTCATGGACACAAAGTTGAATAAGATCACCACATTTCATCCACAACGGCTATATAGAAGTAGTGAACAAAACAGTAGTGTATCTCCTTCGAGAATATTTCGGTAAGCATCCTAAACTTCGGGATGAGCATTTTCATGACATCCAACATGCCTAAAATCAAGCCAAGAATTCATCTAGATAAGTATCTCCATTTGTATCTTGTCTGGGATATTTTCCAAAGTCTCCTTTGGATTTCATCTTTGGTAAAGATATTGTAGTAGCTGGACATAATGATGTGGAAGAAGCCAAGAATTTCATTAAACAAATTCAACTAATGCATCAAAGGGTACAAGAACAACTAGAGGAAATAAAATCAAGTACAAAGAAAGACATGACAATCATCAGGTTGATCATGATTTCCAAGTGGGAGATCAATTTTGGTTGTACATCAACAAGGAAAGACTACAAGGTGAAGGTAAAAATCTCAATCCAATCATATATGGTCCTTCCAAAATCTTTTTCTGATTAGATTTACCACCTTACATGAAAATTTATTTCTTTGTGAATGTGGAAAACTTGAGATTGTATGAGCCTCCAATGATTAATGATCAATCAGAGAATGTTAAAATTTCGTCTATAGAATATTTTTCTCTTGGATATTTAAATAAGTTACAGGAAGACTCAATTATGGACATGAGGATAAGGAATTCACACAGGTAATGTGGAGTATCTTTGAGTGGGGCTCAAAGGTACCAATCCAAGCAAAGAAAGGTGGATAGAGATTAGGAAGGTGAGGTAGTTGTACCCTCACTTACGTATTGGGTAAAAATATACTTTTAGTGGTACAAAAGCTCCCACTAGGGAGGAATGATCCATGGAGTCAAAAAATATGCTAAAAAATGATAGTGCTCAAATTCTCCTGAAACTAGTGTCAAATTGTAGATCTTGTCGTTCTGATTCCAACCACATTTTAATTTCATCAATCTGACACCGTATGAGAAAGTTATCACATTCTCAATTTTTTGACAAATAGCTAAAATATTATATTGCACGGTTGACTAGAAAAACTATACGATGATGTGGATTTGACGTTAACAGGATGATTGGGCGGTATAGTTTGTAGACCAAAAAATATCATGAGGAAAAGTGGTATATTTATATTGGTCGCTGAATTTGTTTGGGGGGTTAACCACATGCCACCATGTGGTCCACTAAAAGGATACCATGTGTCCCTTCGAAAAGGTGCCACATGGCCTAGGGAACTATGCTAGAATTTTTTGGACTTACTGACTACCTCCACGGGGTTCGACCCCATAACTTCTCAGCTACAAACGGGCTCCTTACCATTGCACCACCATCAGTCTCAATGAGTATGGTGGATAACTTTTATTTAAGGTTGCAAGTGTCGGTGGTTGGGTGGAGGGTTGGGTCGGTAAGCATTCCTAATCACCCCAACTCCAGGTCATATTATAATAACGTGAACATGGCGTAAGGCATAAACGGCGGGGTGTGTGGCACCCTATGCATGCCCCAACCATTGGTTCTGTTATTTTTGTGTGACTGTTGTCGAGATTTCAGGAGGGGTGGGGCACGTGGCTCCCTCCCCGCAACCCTTCTCATAGTTCCTTTAATGGAAAAGTGACTAGGAGTGGGGAGAGGTGGTGTGTGGCATATGGCCCGTGCCCCATGATCATATTTATTTCCATGTAACTGACCAGAGCCGAAAGAATAGCATCGCGAATGATATGTTTTTAAAAATCAACTAACTGTTTGACATTCTGCACCCAACACTGCAGGTTTCATAGGCCGAACCCGCTACCTATGATGGCTAAGAATTCACCTTGACTACTGCCAATGAAGAGTTTTTTAATCTATTTTGATAAGGGAATGAATTTGCAAAATAATTAGCGGGGAAATGGGAAAGGCCTAACTTGGTCCTTTTTCAGCCTTTTTGAGCTTAAGAAGAGGCTACACAAGGGTTTTGGGGTTTTATGGACACAATGGAAGTGCCATTTTTTCAATTTGAACATTGTATGTTTTTGTAATATTATATTTGAGCATACAATATAAAGGGCCACCAATGGAATATGGACTTGGAGACGTAGCTCAGGAGGGGTGAAATCTATCACCAAATTGTTGTGTTGTGATGCTTCTTGATATTTATTTTGAACTGTTAAAATATACAAAATTTAACTTAGTTTCTAAGATTTTTCAATATAGATCCATTGCCCATAAGACATAAAATATCCTGCAAAACTTTACATTAAATCTTCAATTTTAATTTCAATTCATGAAAGAACAAACACACAACAAGAGATTTTCCTAAGCATGGACGAAACTTAGAGGCAAATAAATAAGCTAGATGGAAAAGTCACTCTAGTTCCCAAAAAGGTGGTAGACCTTAAATTCATCGATTATGATGAAGAAGAAGGAACTTTGACAACCATCTAGGTGGACTCATCATCAAACTAAATAAATATTTGAAATTTCTTTGGTTTTTGTTTTAATGGCAACAAGGTTACTAATCATAGGAAATTAAAATCTCTAATTTCTCATAGTTTTCGACATATCATGAAGCTTTTAGCTAGCATTGAAGATAAGATTTTTCAAATCCCAATAGCATGTACATAAGCTATCTTGTTATGCTATTAGTTTGGCATCCCTACTGATATTCTAGTAGAAATTGAAAAAATATTAACTTTATTTTTTACACCGTAGTAACACAACAATATTTCTAACCTTGAAAATTAAAAAGGAAGAGCCTATGGTGTATATTAATTTAATAAACAATGTGTGGAACTAAATAATACAGTAGAAATATATAAGGCTTAGAACTCTAATTTATTTGACCAAGAACCCAAAGAAGAATGTTAATAATGGCTCAACTCACTCGATGATACTTCTTCAAGCCATTCATTCCTATGATTGTGAATTGGTTAACTTGGAGGATGGGGCATGGTGAACATGTGAGAATTGGTTTGAAACACTATATAACTCGTAAGTATCTAATGTTATTTCCAAATTATTTGAGAGATTTCCTTCAATAACAAGGATACAATATGCTTAACTAAGTGGAAAACCTAGGAGCAATCAATCCCTAGTAAGAATTATAGGTCATTGTCAAATCTTTGAGATAGAAAGGTTAACATGTAAACTTGTGAAATCTATATATTGATAATATTTATCACAATCATATGTTCACATCGTTCATCAATAAATATTATGAGAGTAAGTTACTCATCTTGTAAGAGAACCAATATTAAACAACCAAAACCTAACTCATTTAATAGTAGATCACAAATATATGTAAAAAATACTAAAAGAATAAAGAAATTCATTTTAAAATAAAAATTATAATACTAATGATTAAGATTGATTACACTCATTTCAAATACTATAAATGAATATAGAAAAATTTAAAGGAACCAAGAAATATTGCTTAATCTTATTCACATAGAACTATCTTTTTATAACAATTGGAAATTCCAAATTAATCCTTAAAGAACAATGTTACTTTATGGTTAACCATGTGGCAAACTTAGGAATGACAAAAATCTAGCAACAATGATACATCAAACCTTAGAGAATTGAAAGAGATTTGAAGATTAACTTCTTTATTTATAAGTCACAAATAAATATATAAGAAAATTCAAACTAAAATCACAATTATAATACAAATGATAAGAATGATAAGAGATGGTTATGCTTAGCCATAAATGATATAAAAAAAATTAAAACCATAATAAAAATAAACTAAAATCACAGTTATAATACAAATGATAAGGGATGATTATGCTTAGCCATAAATGATATAGAAAAAATTAAAACCATAATAAAATGAATAAAAAGTAAAATAAAAAAAATTATCCTTATTATATGAAAGTACTTTTAATTAAATGGTGACCTAATTTAATGAAATTTGATTATGCTTATTTTAAAAAGCCATAAATGAATACAGAATAAAGAAAGGAAATCTAAAATGAAAAGCAAGAAAATATGCAGATCCTTATTCACATGGACATGTCTTTTTATAAATGAAAATTTCTTTTTATAAATCTCATTTTTATAGCTCTATAAAAATAATATAATTTAATGAAACTCCATCTATAAACTCGTATACACTTAGATAGAAACTCGTATACACTTAGATAGAAAAGTTAAAAAAAAAACAAATAAAATATACACCTAATCACATGGAATGTCTTTCTGTAATTTTACTATATAACTTAATATGACTCAATCTTTAAAGTAGATATTTAGATATGCACTGAATTAGAAAGTTTAAAAATTACCAATAAAATATATATTTAATTCAATAAATATTAAAAAAATGATTTATAAAAGAGACTGTTTAACTTTATGATATAAAAATATTTTTGTACAAATATTCTTTCATAATTGTATAACGAAAATATAATTTAAAGAAATTTAATCCTTGAATTAACCATGCGCTTACTTCAAAAGATGGAAGAAACGATAAAATGTCCACCAAACTAACAAACTGAGATTTAAGATTAATGGGGTGTTCTGTGAAATGTGCAATGTTGGTGATGCAGACTCCTTGGGAGGATGCCCTGATCTATCACATCATCTAGAATACCGAATGCATAGTTACATTTTCTACTTATGTCTGGGAATCTAAATGAGATTCAACTTGGTTGGAAAGTTCACAATTCCCCAAGGAAAAATTCGCCTTATCCCTAGCCACAAAATACTGACCTATGAATTATTACAGAGGAAGAGTATGGAGAGTTCAGGGATGCACTTGCTTTGCCAAAGGGATGAGAATATCGTACCTGCTAATGAAATCAGTAATCCAGATAAGTATGGCTATCTTCAAATACATCCTAATCAGCGGAGTGGTGGTGGAATCTTGTATTCATAAATTCAGATGTTAACAAAGTAAACTGGAAAATCGAATTAGGGATGGGAACTAATAGTTACGCTGAGTTTGTGGCTTTGAGATTTTTCCCAGAATGACCATCTGAATGGAATGTCACGAAAGATCAGAATAATTCAGAAACTCGGAGATTCAAATCTAGTTAGCCACTTTATAAGATTTTCTACTCAATTAGATGAGATGAAAATAGTAAAAAGTTCTTTCAAAGCCATTTCCATTACTTGTATTATCAAGAACTTCAGAAAAAGGAGGCAGATGCACTGTTCAAGGAAGCCCTGCAAGCTGCAGAAGGAACCTTGATTCTAGATGGAAACCGAAAAGTACTTTTTCCTTCCCTTCAGTCGGCTTCTAATTCAGATTTATCTTTGTATTTGGTCGAGGTATGGTGTGTTTGAAATTAATTCCAACTGCTAATATCAATCAGCAATAACTGCAGAATGATTGGAGTGCGGCGCATTGAAGCCTTAGCAAAGGCGGTTGTCGTTTTCCTGTAAAATTGTAAAAGGATTGGAAAGCTCGCACAGGCGCAGTGTAGAACAGATAAGAATCGACTCCTTGATATTTATCTAAGGCGGTAGATGACTTCTTAGAAGCAGAGTTAAGGCTCAGACTCAAAGTCTCGCCAGCAGCGCAGAGCTTTGATTACAAGTTGAAACAGGCTTTAAAGCCTTACCAACATATCAGCGGAGTTAATGATCGAGGCGTCATAAGTTTGTTGCATCACAAAGTAGCGATGCGATGCAATGATATTTCTAACATTATCACATCACAAACTTTCAAGTTCTTAAGAATGTGCACACTGAAGAGTTTTGGCGATGCGATGAGGTCCCACCTCAATCGCAATAGCGGCATCGCAAAGTTTATTTGTATGATCAATGCACAACTGTTGATCTTCGATGCGATGTGGACCCCGCGCCAATCGCAATCGTAAGTTTCAAGTGATCATCCACAAAGGACTGTGAACCGTGTTTGCCGATGTTGCGATGCAATATGGGCCCCGCCCAATCGCAAATCGCAATCGAAAGACCGCAATCGCGCAATCGCAATCGCATACAGTCGACTGCCAATCGCAATCGGAAATCAAAAGATCGCAAATGTTACACCGACTTGCATTGAATTGATTGGTTCCGATGTTGCGATGTGATGTGGTCCCCACCACCATCGCTAATCGCACATCGCAATTGGAAAGCGGAAAGGTTATTAAGCTTTTGGCTACTGAAATGCCGATCATCAATTGACTTATGGATGCGATGAAGTTTTCAAATGGATTTCATATATTTTGAGATACGCCTTTATTGGTCAGTTTAATTGTTTTTTATTGTAACTGTGCCTTATAAAAGGAAAAGAGCCTGAAGGCTTTTGTAATATTTTTTTATGTGTTAAGATGTTATTTGAGAACATAAGTGCTGTGTCGAAAGGAAAATCCCACAGGCTAGAAGTACACAGCAAAATTGTAAGCACTGTATGTGCGGATTTGAGGACAGAGAATTTTGTGAGCACTGTTGTTTTACAGTCCGCTATTACACTTTGTGAATCCCTCTCAAGGAGGAAGAATCAGATTGCTAATTTTGTATTTCTTTTATTCTATTATGAATTAAGAAAACTTGTCCTAAATTGTTTTTGTTCATTCTGCAAATTAAGTTTGAAAACTCTATCTTATAGAGGGAATTTTCATTCTCTCTTGTTGTTTAGAAGTAATCAGAAACTTCAACATGGTATCAGAGCTAGTCTATGCACTCAGTGAGACAAAAAAGAGTTTGTTTTTCCACTGCAGGAGCTCTAAGAAGCGTTTTGAGCATATTTTCTCCATCAGAGAACGTCCTTGCTTGTTTTATTATACAGTCAGTATCTTTACTTTACTTATACAGTTAAGATGGAAAATGCCAGAACTGGTTTGACAAATTCCCAACTTCCACAGTTTAATAGGAAGAATCATAGTTATTGGTCCATAAATATGAGAGCTTTGTTTGTTTCTCAGGGATTATGGGAGCTAGTTGAAAATGCCTACCCTGAACCTGCAGATGCAACAGCGTTGGCTACTTTGACAGTAGCAGAAAGAGACATTTTGAAGAGGGACAGGAAGAAGGACTCCAAAGCCCTCTTTAATCTCTTTCAATCAGTACATGAAAGTGTTTTCCCACGGATTTCAGAAGCAACAAAGTCCAAGGAGGCATGGGATATTCTCAAAACTGCTTATCAAGGCATGGAGAAGGTGAAGACTACAAAGTTGCAGATGTTGAGGAGAGACTTTGAAACACTCAACATGAAGGAATCTAATACAATAGATTCATTCTTCACTCATTTTATTGAGTTGATAACCCAGATAAGATCTCATGGTGAAACTCTTGAAGAGAGAAGGATTATAGAGAAAATCTTGAGAAGTTTACCCTCAAGGTTTGAAGCTATTGTGGTAGCAATAGAAGAGACAAAGGATCTCTCACAGTTCACAGTAGATGAAATGAGTGCTTCTCCTATGTCTCATGAACACAGACTAAGTAAAGGAACAAATTCCTGTTTTGAGAAGACATTCAAGACTCAAATGTCATTCGACCGAGGAAGAAGTCGAGGTAAACCAACTAACAGAGGTTGTGGAAGAAGCCAAAATAGAGGAAAAAATAATCCTACTAGTACAAGCGGAAGGAGCTGCAATCAGAACCAAGATGAAGGTTCAAGCAAAAAGCAAGCTCATGGACAAAGGTATGACAAATCCCAAGTCTAATGTCATTATTGCAAGAAATTAGGCCATTATGCCAATAAATGTAGGAAAAAGAAAAATGACATGAATAATAGGCAAAATGCTAATTTTGCAAATGAAGAAGATAATAACCCAAAAATTGTGTTGTTAACATGTAACATTGCACAAGACAAACAAGAAGATGTATGGTTCTTAGACTCAGGTTGTAGTAATCACATGACTGGAAACATAGCAATGTTTGCCAATCTGGATGAAAATGTGAAGTCTGAGGTAACAACAGGAACTGATAGTAAGATATCTTTCAAGGGTAAAGGCAGAGTCAGTATCCTAGCAAGAAATGGAGAACAGAAGATTGTGCCAGGTGTATGCTATGTACTTGATCTGAAATGTAATCTTTTGAGCATTGGACAACTCATTAACAAAGGTTACAATTTGTTATTCAAATATGATGTGTGTACAATCAGAGACATACCTCCAAGTAAGAATATCATTGCAGAGGTGCAGATGACCAACAATAGAATGTTTCCTCTCAAACTCAGAGCAGATTTGAAGGAAGGAAGAAATATTGCAGCTGTAACACAAGAAGTATTTCAAGAGGAAGTGAAAGATGAGAATTGGTTGTGGCACTTGAGATTTGGACATCTCAATTTCGGAGGGTTGAATCTGTTGCACAGAAAGGGAATGGTAAAAGGATTTCCATTGATTGAGAAGCCAGACAAACTTTGTGAAGGCTGCATCTTGAGCAAACAACATAGAAAAAGATCTCCAGCATGAAAGAGTATAAGGGCAAAAGCACCCTTGGAAATTTTCCACTCTGATGTGTGTGGACCGATGCAAATAGCATCATTTGCTGGAAATAAATATGTTTTAACTTTCATTGATGATTACACCAGAAAGACAAGGGTGTACGTGTTAAAACAGAAGAGTGAAGTGTTTGAGAAATTCCGCCACTTCAAAACTCTTGTTGAGAAGCAGTGTTGGCATTATATCAAAGTGCTCAAAACAGATAGAGGTGGAGAGTACATCTCCAAAGAATTTCTGCATTTTTGCAGAGAGAATGGCATACAAAAGCAATTCATTGCGAGGTATACACCTGAGAAAAATGGTGTTGCAGAAAGGAAGAATAGGACCATTTTGGACATGGTTAGAAGTATGCTAAAGGAAAAAAATTTGCCGCATGAGTATTGGACTGAAGATGTCACTTGCACAGTTTACATCTTGAATAGATGCCCAACTAAAGCTGTCATGAACAAAATTCCAGAAGAAGCATGGAGTGGACAAAAGAAAATAGTCACTCACATGAGAGTATTCGGCTGTGTAGCATATGCACATATACCGGATTAGCTAAGGAAGAAGCTTGATAGTAAGGGGGAGAAGGGTGTCTTTATTGGCTACTGTGATGAGTCAAAAGCATACAAACTTTATAATCCATCCACCAAGAAATTGATAGTAAGAAGAGATGTGTAGTTCTGTGAAGAAGAAGTTTGGGATGGAAGTCTAGAAAAGACTGTGAATGTGAAGACAACTCTGTCTCATGAAGGAAGAGTATGGATAGTTCCTCCTCCTCCACCACCGCAAGCACAACAAAACACCCCACAAGCTAGAATTCGAACAGCCTTAAGAAGTCAAGGAAGTGCTACTCCAAGCACATTGCAGGGATCTAGAACGCCCTCAAGTTCGAATGAAACTTCAAGCACACCAAGAAGACGAAGATTCAGAAATCTGAATGAGATTTATGAACAAGGAGAGGTAACTAACAATACTGGTCTGAATTCATTATTCGCTTTGTATTTTCATGTTGATGACCTAATTCATTTTGAAGATGTTGTGAATGATGATAAATGGAATGAAGCAATGAAAGAAGAAATTAGTGCAATTAAGAAGAGTAAGACATGGGAGTTAGTGGACCTCCTCGAAGGCAAAGAAGCCATTGGATTTAAGTGGGTCTATAAGACCAAAAGCAATGATGAAGGCAAGATCGAAAGGCACAAGGCCAGACATGTTGTTAAAGGCTACAAGCAGCAACAAGAGAGAGACTATGATGAAACCTTTGCACCAGTAGCAAGGATGGAAACAGTCAGAACAGTGTTGTCTATTGCAGCACAACACAAATGGAAGATTTATCAGATGGATGTTAAATATGCATTCTCGAATGGAGTGTTAAAAGAATAGGTTTATGTTGAACAACCTCTAGGCTATGAAATTGAAGGCCAAGAGCATAAAGAATGCAGAATGAAGAAGGCTCTTTATGGGCTAAAGCAAGCTCCAAGAGCATGGTACAGTAGAATAGATGCTTACCAGATTGAGAATGGGTTTAAGAAGTGTGATGGTGAACCCACACTCTACATAAAGGATAATGACGGTAAGATTCTTATTGTTGCATTATATGTAGATGATTTAATTTTTACTAGCAATGATGCTTCTCTCATTGCTAATTTTAAAGCAATCATGAAAAGTGAGTTTGAAATGACTGACTTCGGCTTCTTAAGATATTTTCTTGGAATTGAAGTAGACCAAAGTGAAAATGGTGTTCTCATTTCCCAGGCTAAAAATGTATAAGCAGTGTTGAAGAGATTCAACATGTAGAACAACAAGGCAGTTGTGACTCCAACAGTGATGGGGTTGAAATTGAGTAAAGAAGATAACAGTGAGGAATTTGATCCAAAGTTGTATAAGAGCATAGTTGGCAGCATTATGTACTTGACTGCAACTAGGCCGGACATTATGCACATTGTTAGCTTAATCTCCAGATTCATGGAAAGACCGAAAGAAGCTCATTGACAAGAAGCCAAGAGAATTCTAAGGTATGTAAATGGAAATAAGGGGTTTGGTATATTATACTCGTCTTCTGAAAGTTTCATGTTGACAGGTTACACTGACAGTGATTGCACTGGAAGTGTTGATGAACGGAAGAGCACATTAGGATATGTGTTTCATTTGGGATCGAGAGCAGTTTCATGGGCTTCCAAGAAGAAACTAATAGTTTCTTTATTTAAAGAAGAAGTAGAATATGTGGCAGCAACAGTAGCAGCATGCCAAGCAGTATGGCTGAGAAGAGTTCTCAGAGATTTGTGTCATGAACAAGAAAAGGGCACAACCATTTACTGTGACAATAGCTCGACGATATCATTGTCTAAAAATTATGTTTTTCATAAAACGACAAAGCACATTGACACCAAGTTTCACTTTATACGTGAATTGGTTAACAATGGAGAGATTGTTTTGCAACACTGCAGAACAAAGGATCAATTTGCAGATATCCTCACGAAGCCACTAGCGCAGAAAAGCTTTGATCATTTGAGGGAATGCCTGGGTATGCAGAAAAACCCAGCAGTTGAAAGTAAGGGGGAGTGTTGGAAATTAATTCCAACTGCTGATATCAATCAACAGTAATTGCAAAATTATTAGATTGTGGCACATTGAAGCCTTAGCAAAGGCGGTTGCCGTCTTCCTGTAAAATTGTAAAAGGATTGGAAAGCTCGCACAAGCGAAGTGCAGAACAGATAAGAATCGGCCCCTTGATATTTATCTAAGGCGGTAGTCGACTTCTTAGGAGCAGAGTTAAGGCTCAGACTCAAAGTCTCGCCAGCAGCACAGAGCTTTGATTACAAGTTGAAATAGGCTTTAAAGCATTACCAACATATCAGTGGAGTTAATGAGTGAGGCGGCATAAGTTTGCTGCATCACAAAGCAGTGATGCGATGCGATGATAGATATAACACTATCACATCACAAAATTTCAAGTTCTTAAGAATGTGAACACCGAAGAGTTTCGGCGATTCGACGAGGTCCCACCTCAATCGCAATCGCAGCATCACAAAGTTTATTTGTATGACCAATGCACAATTGCCGATCTCCGATGCGATGTGGACCCCGCTCCAATCGCAATCGCAAGTTTCAAGTGATCATCCACAAAGGACTGTTAACCATGTTGGTTGATGTTGCGATGCGATATGGGCCCCTCCCAATTTCAAATTGCAATCACAAGACCACAATCACGCAATCGCAATCGCAATCGCATACAGCCAACTACCGATCGCAATTGCAAATCGCAAGATAGCAAATGTTACACCGACTTGCATTGCATTGATCGGTTCTGATGTTGTGATGCAATATGGTTCCCACCACCATCACTATTCGCACATCGCAATTGTAAATCGCAAAGGTTATTAACATTTTGGCCGCTGAAATGCCGATCGTCGATTGACTTATGGATGCGATGAAGTTTTCAAATGGATTTCATATATTTTGAGATCTGGATTTATTGGTCGGTTTAAATGTTTTTTATTGTAACCACGCCTTATAAAAGGAAAAGAGCCTGAAGGCTTTTGTAATATGTTTTTATGTGTTAAGACGTTATTTGAGAACAGAAGTGTTGTGTCGAAAGGACAATCCCGCAGGCTAGAAATACACAGCAAGATTGCAAGCACTGTATGTGCGGATTTGAGGGTAGAGAAGTTTGTGAGCACTGTTTTTTACAGTCCACTACTACACTTTGTGAATCCCTCTAAAGGAGGAAGAATCAGATAACTGATTTTGTATTTCTCTTATTATTTTATGAATTAAGAAAACTTGTCCTAAATTGTTTCAGTTCATTTTCCAAATTAAGTTTGAAAACTCTGTGTTGTAGAGGGAATCTTCATTCTCTCTTTTTGATTAGAAGTAATCAGAAACTTCGACATGGTGCTAATTGGTAAGCCTCTTTTTCCGGCTACTTCTCTCCATCGGCACTTAGGGTTTTGGAGGATGATCCAAAGCCTTTTTTGATGCCCAGACTTTGTATTTTTCTATATGTAGCCTGGAAGATGATATTTTCAATACAATAGATTGATAATTTCATACACTTGTAAATGTAGGAAACATATTAACAAATTACAGATCTTTAGGAAAAAAACTAAATTTTAAAATGTTATATTAAAAATTATAACATATTTTATATATACGAAGAGAGAATCATGAATGCTAAATACTTCCCTAAATTCTCTGTGAACATAATATTTATAATATGAGAGTACTACTAGGATATATTTACTATTAGACCCTTCTTTTGTCAAGGACTACAACTTTAGCGTTGTAGTCAAAATTAGTCGATTAATTTGCCAAATTTGTGTTGCTTTTTAGCAGAACTAATGAGGCTAGTCCTCCCAATATGTAATTCGAGTTGATTGATTATCATTTTGAAGAATATGTCGATCTATTATTGTTCTGGTACATAATATAAACCAGTTGTATTTTTTCATGCTGAAAAAAAAAGTTTCTAACTAAAGCTTATATAGTGAATTAGTGAGATTAATGAGAGACCATAGATGATATTTTTTAATAAAATCACCACTACTCCCTAGATTATAGTTGGCATAAGTGTCATAAAAAGGAGAGTTGTAACCCACTATAATAAGAATTGAATCGTATGACAGCCAATATCATTTTTTATCCATTCACTACTACCTCGGGGCATCATAAGCATCGTAACATATCTAGAGTTGCAACCGATTGATCCTCAGAAGCCGATAACATAGGAATGGAATCATATCTCAGGATTGTAATATAGCTGTAAGGTATTCTCTGAGGAAGAATTTCTCCCATTTATTTTGGTTATAACCATAACACAGCTGAATGTTTTGAGTGAAACAGGAATTGGCATCTCTTGCAAAATCTATCTAGAGGAACTCTCTAATAATACTGTGATAAATGTCTGATATTCACTGCTATTCCAAATAATATCAAACTGAAGGTAAAGTAGTATTGAATTTCAGATTATAGAATTTTTTCTAAAAAATTTCATATAATGTAATATTCTAGATGTAAAAGCTGCGTAAATTTGATTATCAGATTTTTGCAGAGGCTTGACTGGAAAAATACCCCGCAGGTGCTAATACTGTTAACAACTTAAAAAATATTACATACCAGATGCCCTGAAAAATATTACATACCAGATGCCCTGCCAAGAAAGCTCCAGTGTCCTTCCCCGTGTAAATTTATAATACGAATAAGCTGCTTGTCCTCTTGGATAGTCCATGGGCCCTTCCTCGTATCATCTTCGTTCTCATCATCAAAGTTCTATTCGCCATTAAATTAGCCGACTAAGGCATACAAAGCTTCTGCATTTCTATTGTGAATTCTTACTATATGCTCCTCAGTCTCGGCCATTTATGGCTGCTTTCGACTCATGAAGAGTATTTCAAGCATGTGAAACAAGATCTACATGTTTTGGAAAAGGAAAAGTTGTATTTGAAGATGTCTAAATGTGAATGTGGGAAAACATATTTGGTTTATTCGAGTATATTGTAGGAGGCCCAAATTGAAGATTAATGTCTCAAAAGTTAATGTTATTGTGAATTGGCCTAAATCTAACAATGTAATAAAAGTTAGGAACTTTTTGGGAGAAGCTCAGTAATGGAGAAAATATATCGCTAACTTTTGACTCATTATATCACCATTACATGTTTTGACAAGTCTGAAATATGTACTTCAGTGGGGAGGAAAGAAACAGAAATGCTTAGGCACTTTGAAACCGAAAATCAATACAACACGAGTTCTAGCATTTCCCAAATTTTATATCATAATTTTTTTTTTACCTTAAAAATCGCCAAATTTTTATAGAGACTATATAAAATCATTAGAAACTTGAATAATTTTACAAAAATATCTTTAAACATTTCATATTTTTCATGTTAAGGACTACTAATATTCTCCAAGGTTTCTAAACTTTAAGATAAATATCGATCCTTAAAATTAACTATTTTCACTTGGTAAGCTAATATGTTATCATTTTGAAAATTTTACCAATGCAGAAATTAACTATCCAACTTATGATAAAGGGTTGTATGCTTTGGTAAAAAGCATGAGGAAATGGAAGCATTATTTAATGGGTAAAGAAACAATTATTCATATTGACCATCAAAATACAAGCTAGACATATCAAGTGGATGGGATTCCTTAAAAAATTCATTCGGTAATAAGTTTTAACAAAGGTATATATAACAAATTTGCAGATATGTTATCAAGGCCTATTGTTAGTGCATTTTTTATCCTTAAGAATAACTCAATCATGCATGAAAGTTATATTGAATAGTATGCACAAGATGGATATTTTAAAGATGTTTATGTAACTTTCAGTCAAGGAAATCATGTTGAAGAGTTGGATTATCATGTTCGTAACAAGTTGTTGTATCATCTTCGCAAGTTATGTGTTCCATAGGGTGAAATAATCAATTTCATAAGGGAAGCCCACACTTCTCTATTTTTGGCCACTTTGGTGTAGACAAAACAATTGCTCAAATTGAGAGGTATTGTTATTGCCCTCGCACAAATGAAACTATTTCAAGATATGTGAAAGAATGTTCCAAGTGTGATACTAGCAAGCGAAGTAATAGGAAATTGGGTTTGGAAACTCCACTTCCTATTCATTTTTGTCATTGGGAAAGTATTTCTATGGATTTTGTTGGAGGATTACTAACGTATAGTAAATGTAATGATTATATATATATATATATATATATATATATATATGTATGTTTTTTTTTATCGTTTTAGAAAAAAGTGTGTGTTTTAATGCCATGCAATAAACATGTTACAGTTGAATAGACAACCAAGATAAACAATTGAATTTATAACCTTCAAACATATCATAAACAGGTTATAATTTGTCTAATGATGTTGGAATGATTGTACATGACAGTTTTCATGTTTGGAATTTTTTTATGGAGTGGCATATGCCCTCCACAGATTTCAATCCTGTCAGAGTAATTTAGGCATTTTTCTTTCTTAGAAGGGGTTATGGAATTACTATGGTGAAATGGATCAGGTTTTTCTCATCTATATGCAGCTAAAAATGTAATGGCTTGAATCATGTATTGTTATACTTAATATACAGTGTTTTTTTATTTCTGAAAAAAAAGAATAGAAAACCAAGATGTTCTTCAAAAATTTATGGGTTTATTTTGGGTTACCCACTTCGATTATTGACTTGTCGAGAAGTTTTGGTCAAGATTATGGAAACTCATGGACACAAAGTTGAATAAGATTACCGCATTTCATCCACAAACTAATGGCCATATAGAAGTAGTGAACAAAATAGTAGTGTATCTCCTTTGAGGATATTTTGGTAAGCATCCTAAACTTCGGGATGAGCATTTTCATTACATCCAACATGCCTAAAATCGAGCCAAGAATTCATCTACATAAGTATCTCCATTTGTATCTTGTCTGGGATATTTGCCAAAGTCTCCTTTGGATTTCATCTTTGGTAAAGATATTGTAGTAGATGGACATAATGATGTGGAAGAAGCCAAGAATTTCATTAAACAAATTCTGCTAATGCATCAAAGGGTACAAGAACAACTAGAGAAAATAAAATCAAGTACAAAGCAAGACATGAAAGTCATCAGTTTGATCATGATTTCCAAGTGGGAGATCAAGTTTGGTTGTACATCAACAAGGAAAGACTACAAGGTGAAGGTAAAAGTCTCAATCCAATCAGATATGGTCCTTTCAAAATCTTGGAGAAGATTGGTAACAACATTTTCTGATTAGATTTACCACCTTACATGAAAATTTATTTCGTTGTGAATGTGGAAAACTTGAGATTGTATGAGCCTCCAATGATTAATGATCAATCAAAGAATGTTAAAATTTCGTCTATAGAATATTTTTCTCTTGGATATTTAAATAAGTTACATGAAGACTCAATTATGGACACGAGGATAAGGAATTCACACATAGGTAATGTGGAGTATCTTTGAGTGGGGCTCAAAGGTACCAATCCAAGCAAAGAAAGGTGGATAGAGATCGGGAAGGTGAGGGAGTTGTACCCTCACTTAAATTTTGGGTAAAAATAGACTTATAGTGGTACAAAAGCTTCCACTAGGGAGGAATGATCCATGGAGTCAAAAAATATGTTAAAAATTAATAGTGCTCAAATTCTCCCGAAACTAGTGTCAAATGGTAGATCTCGTCATTCTGATTCTAGCCACACTTTAATTTCATCAATCTGACACCGTATGAGAAATTTATCGCATTTTCGATTTTTTGAAAAATAGCTAAAATATTATATTACACGGTTGACTAGGCAAACTATACGATGATGTGGATTTGACGTTAGCTAGATGACTGTGCGGTATAGTTTGTAGACCGAAAAATCTCATGAGGAAAAGTGGCATATTTATATTGGTCGCTAAATTTGTTTGGTGGGCTAACCACAGGCCACCATGTGGTCCACTAAAAGGATACCATGTGGCCCTTCAGAAAGGTGCCACATGGCCTAGGATACTGTGTTAGATTTTTTTTGGACTTACCAACTACCTCCATGGGGTTCGACCCCATAACTTCTCAGCTACAAATAGGCTCCTTACCATTGCTCCACCATCAGTTCTCAATGAGTATGGTGGATAACTTTTATTTAAGGTTGAGAGTGTTGGTGGTTGGGGAGAGGGCTTGGCCGATGAGCATTCCTGATTGCCCCAACTCCAGTTCATATTATAATAACATGACCACGGCACAAGGCAGAAATGGCAGGGGGTGTGGCACCCTACGTACGCCCCAACCATTGGTTCTGTTATTTTTGTGTGACTGTTGTCGAGATTTTAGGAGGGGTGGGGCACGTGGCTTCCTCCCCGCACCCCTTTTCATGGTTCCTTTAATGGAAAAGTGACCAGGAGTGGGGAGAGGTGGTGTGTGGCCTATGGACCATGCCCCACGATCATATTTATTTCCATGTGACTGAACAGATCTAGAAGAATAGCATCACGACTGATATGTTTTTAAAAATCAACTAACTGTTTGACATTTTGCACCTGACATAGCAAGTTTCATGGGTCGAACCCGCTACCTACGATGGCTAAAAATTCACCTTGGCTATCTTCCAATGAAGAGTTTTTTTTTCAATTTTGATAAGGGGATGAATTTGCAGAATAATTAGCAGGGAAATGGGGAAGGCCTAACTTGGTCCTTTTTTAGCCTTTTTTAGCCTAAGAAGAGGCTACACAAGGGTTTTGGGATTTTCTGGACACAATGGAAGTGCCATTTTTTCAATTTGAGCATTGTATGTTGTTGTAATATTAGATTTTTCCATATAATATAAAGGGCCACCACTGAAATATGGACTTGGAGACGTAGCTTAGGAGGGGTGAAATCTGTCATCAAATTGTTGTGTTGTGATGCTTCTTGATATCTATTTTGAACTGTTAAAATATACAAACTTTAACTTAGTTTGCGTGTTTTTTCAATATAGATCCATTTCCCATAAGACATTAAATAGCTTGCAAAACTTTACATGAAATCTTCAACTTTAATTTCAAATCATGAAAGAACAAAGACACAACAAGAGATTTTCCGGAGCATGGACAAAACTTAGAGGCAAATAAAGAAGCTAGATGGCAAAGTCACTCTAGTTCCCAAAAAGGTGGTAGACCTTAAATTCATCTATTATGAAGAAGAAGAAGGAACTTTGACAACCATCCAGGTGGACTCATCATCAAACTAAATAAATATTTGAAATGTCTTTGGTTTTTTGTTTTAATGACAACAAGGTTGCTAATAATAGGAAAGTAAAATCTCTAATTTCTCATAGTTTTCGACATATCATGAAGCTTTTAGCTAGCATCGAAGATAAGAATTTTCAAATCCCAATAGCATGTACATAAGATATCTTGTTATGCTATTAGTTTGGCATCTCTACCGATATGCCAGTAAACATTGAAAAAATATTAACTTTATTTTTACAGATACTTCTTCAAGCCATTCATTCATATGATTGTGAATTGGTTAACTTGGAGGATGGAGCATGGTGAACATGAGAGAATTGGTTTTAAACACTATATAACTCGTAAGTATCTAATGTTATTTCCAAATTACTTGAGATATTTGCTTCAATAACAAGGATACAATATGCTTAACTAAGTGGAAAACCTAGGAGCAATCAATCCCTAGTAAGAATTATAGGTCATTGTTAAATCTTTGAGATAGAAAGGTTAACATGTAAACTTGTGAAATCTATATATTGATAATATTTATCACAATCATATGTTCACATCGTTCATGAATAATTATTATGAGAGTAGATTACTCATCTGGTAAGAGAACCAATATTAAACAACCAAAACCTAACTCATTTAATAGTAGACCACAAATATATGTAAAAAATACTAAAAAAATAAAGAAATGCATGTTAAAATAAAAATTATAATACTAATGATTAAGATTGATTACACTCATTTAAAATACTATAAATGAATATAGAAAATTTAAAAGAACCAAAAAAAATTCTTAATCTTATTCACATAAAACTATCTTTTTATAATAATTCGAAATTCCAAATAAATCCTTCGAGAACAATGTTACTTTTTAGCTAACCATGTGGCAAACCTAGGAACAACAAAACTCTAGCAACAAGGATACATCAATGCTCAAACCTTAGAGAATTGGAAGAGAATTGAAGATTAGCTTCTTTATTTATAAGTTACAAATAAATATATAGAAAATGTCAAACTAAAATCACAATTATAATACAAATCATAAGGGATGATTATCCTTAGCCATAAATGATATAGAAAAAATTAAGACCATAATAAAAATAAACTAAAATCACAGTTATAATACAAATGATAAAGGATGATTATGCTTAGCCATAGAAAAAATTAAGACCATAATAAAAATGAATAAAAAGTTTAAAAAAATTATCCTTATTATATGAAAATACTTTTAATTAAAAGGTGACCTAATTTAATGAGGTTTGATTATGCTTATTTTAAAAAGCCATAAATGAATATAAAATAAAGAAAAGAAATCTAAAATGAAAAGCAAGAAAATATGCAGATCCTTATTCACATGGACATGTCTTTTTATAAATGAAAATTTTCTTTTATAAATCTCATTTTTATAGTTCGATAAAAATAATATAATTTAATGAGACTCAATCTATAAACTCGTATACACTTAGATAGGAAAGTAAAAAAAAAACAAATAAAATATACACCTAATCACATGGAATGTCCTTTTGTAATTTTACTATATAATTTAATATGACTCAATCTTTAAAGTAGATATTTAGATGTGCACCGAATTAGAAAGTTTAAAAAATACCAATAAAATATATATTTAATTCAACAAATATTAAAAAATGATTTATGGAAAAGACTGTTTATCTTTATGATAAAAAAATATTTTTGTACAAATATTCTTTCATAATTGTAAAACGAAAATATAATTTAAAGAAATTCAATCCTTGAATTAACCATGCGCTTACTTCAAAAGATGGAAGAAACGATAAAATGTCTACCAAACTAACAAACTGAGATTTAAGATTAATTGGATGTTCTGTGAAATGTGCAATGCTGGTTATGCAGACTCCTTGGGAGCATGCCCTGATCTATCACATCATCTAGAATACCGAATACATAGTTACGTTTTCTACTTATGTCCGGGAATCTAAATGAGATTCAACTTGGTTTGAAAGTTCACAATTCCCCAAGGAAAAATTCGCCTTGTCCCAAGGAAGAGTACGGAGGGTTCAGGGATGCAGTTGCTTTGCCAAAGGGATGAGAATATCGTACCTGCTAATGAAATCAATAATCCAGATAAGTATGACTATCTTCAAATACATCCTAATCAGCGGAGTGGTGGTGGAATCTTGTATTCAGAAATTCAGATGTTAACAAAGTAAACTATAAAATCGAATTAGGGATGGGAACTAATAGTTACGCTGAGTTTGTGGCTTTGAGATTTTTCCTACAATGACCATCTGAATGGAATGTCACGAAAGATCAGAATAATTCAGAAACTCGGAGATTCCAATCTAGTTAGCCACTTTATAAGAGTTTCTACTCAATTAGACGAGATGAAAATAGCGGAAAGTTCTTTCAAAGCCATTTCCGTTACTTGTATTATCAGGAACTTCTGAAAAAGGAGGCAGATGCACTGTTCAAAGATGCCCTGAAAGCTGCAGAAGGAACCTTGATTCTGGAGGAAAACGGAAAAGTACTTTTGCCTTCCCTTCAGTCGGCTTCTAATTCAGATTTATCTCTGTATTTGGTCGAGGTATGGTTCTAACTGGTAAGCCTCTTTTTCCGGCTACTTCTCTCCATCGGGGCTTAGGGTTTTGGAGGATGATCCAAAGCCTTTTTTGATGCCCAGACTTTGTATTTTTCTATATGGAGCCAGGAAGATGATATTTTCAATACAATAGATTGATAAGTTCATACACTTGTAAATGCAGGAAACATATTAACAAATTACAGATATTTAGGGAAAAAAACTAAATTTTAAAAGGTTATATTAAAATTTTTAACATATTTTATATATAAGAAGAGAGAATCATGAATGCTAAATACTTACCTAAATTCTCTGTGAACATAATATTTATAATGTGAGAGTACTACTAGGATATATTTAGTATTAGTCCCTGCTTTTGTCAGGGACTACAGCATTAGCGTTGCAGTCAAAATTAGTTGATTAATTTGGCAAATTTGTATTGCTTTTTAGCAGCTTCTAACTAAATTTTTTTTCTATATTTCTCCCATATATAGTGAATTAGTGAGATTAGTGAGAGACCGTAGATAATATCTTTTAATAAAATCACCACTGCTCCCTAGATTGCAGTTGGCATAAGCGTCATAACAAGGAGAGTTGTAACCCACTATAATAAGAATTGAATCGTATCACAGCCAATATCATTTTTTATCCATTTACTACTACCTCGGGGCATCATAAGCGTCGTAACATATCTAGAGTTGCAGCCGATTGATCCTCAGAAGCCGATAACACAGGAATGGAATCGTATCTCAGGATTGTAATATAGTTGTAAGGTATTCTCTGAGGAAGCATTTCTCCCATTTATTTTGGTTATAACCATAAAGTAACTGAAGGTTGTGAGTGAACCAGGAAGACATTTCTTGTAAAATCTATCTACAGGAACTCTCTGATAATACTGTGATAAATATCTGATATTCACTGCCATTCCAAACAAGATCAAACTGAAGGTAAAGTGGTATTGAATTTCAGATTATAGAATTTGTTCTAAAAGAATTTCATATAATGTAATATTCTAGATGTAAAAGCTTCGTAAACTTGATTGCCATTTTTTTGCAAATGCTTGACTGGCAAAATCCACTGCAGGTGGTAATACTGTTAACGGCTTAAAAAATATTACATACCAGCTGCCCTGGCGAGAAAGCTCCAGCGTCCTTCTCCGTGTAAATTTATAAACCCAATAAGCCGCATGTCCTCTTGGACAGTCCATGGCCCCTTCCTCGCTCTCATCATCAAAGTCTGAACCTCCCCGCAAGGTTCTGTTCGCCATTAAATTAGGGGACTAAGGCATACAAAGCTTCTGCATTTCTATTGTGAATGCTTCCTATAGGATCCCCTGTCTCGGCCATATATGGGTGCCGTCGACTGGACAGTCGCAATCTGGAGACAATGAATTTAGGCATGTCCCTATAATCAGCCAATAATGACTGTCCCCTTCATCTAATCTGGCTTCCGAGGGTCGAATCATTTTGTCGTCCGCCATTTATAGCCATCTTCATAGGATACCCTAACACATTAATGATTCGGAGTCTCAAAATCGGCCTGGTTCCGTGCCAGCACAACAGGGTGAAGGACATGAAAAGATCCTGTTTTGAGGCAATCTCACAGAACATCCATACTCGTGAAATTACCATTTTCAGCTCCTTTACACGACGTTTGGCAGCCTCCATTATGCCGGAGGCGCTTCCAGAGCCGCCACGTAGAGTCTCCAGGACCACTTAGAGGGCATCTATTGAAAAGTTCGACATATATATATTCAGACAGGGGGCCGTGGTGACAGGGAGCCGTGTCTAATTGTACATAAATATATTTTGAGTCTCAAATATTGGCGGGGGTAAAAAAATCATAAAATGCAAAAAAAAAAAAATGGGGAATGATTTGTTCAAGGCAACTCCAGCGTTAAGTTCAAGAATGTTCTAAAATGGCTCTATAGATTGTTACTCAAATTATGTATTCATGGCAAGTTCAAGAATGTCATCCAGTTGGACTTTGGCAAGTTCTCATGGTGAAATTGTTTTCAAAGGATTATGTCAATTATTAATATTTTTTTTGGGTATAGTGGTATAGTTTAATTAATAGATGAAATTATTTTTTTTAATGATATTTTTCTAGTTTATTTTAACTAATTAATTAAAATTTGGTAAATATTTTTATAATTCTATTACAGTTTTTTTAAGGTGTTGAATTTATTTATGTATTTAAAATTGTATTTTAAATAACAAAAAATCACATTTTTTCTTGAAATGGTTTTTTCTGATAAAAAAATTTATTTAGTCTATAAGTTAGAACACTTCTTTCTTTTTATTTGTAGTGAATTAACAAAATTCAATTATAATTAATTAATTGATAATTTATTATTTTAGTAAACTTGTTTACTAGTGAATTAAAAAAAATCAATTATAATTAATTAATAATAATTTATTAGATTAATAAATGTGTTTATTTTGAAATACGATTTTTTTAGTTTTTTTTGAAGTATTAATAGTTATTATCTCAATTATATAAAATAAATGACTAGTAAATATCCATAAACATCAAGCCATCATAAATATCAAAATATTTCTCACTATACACCCTAAATTGTTAAAATTAAAAAAATCACAAAAATTAACTAAATCATAATTCTAATAATAATAATATATCAGTGAAATATATATATATATATATATATATATATATATATATATATATATATAAAACAAGATTCTTAATATTGGATATTCACCCCCATTTTATGATAGATATTTTTAATTTATAAATTGAATTTGTTACAATACCATAGCTTATCAATACAACATACTCAAAATAGCATAAGACATTTCATATGACACTTATTTATATAAATTTTCTTAACTTAATTAATTTTCTAAAAGGGAAAAAAGTCATAACTACATTGAAATAACCGTCAATCCTTAAATTTGAGTATACTACTAAGAATATTCTAGAATATTCTATGGAAGTCAAACCCTTACCATACACTTAATAGTTATTAATGATTAAATTAAAATTCTAGAAGTAATTCGCTTTAAGTCCGATAGACTAAAGATTGGTCTCAGTGGACTTTAACCATCATTATCATCAGGAATTTGATTACCATAGAATATTATGAAATATTTTTAGTAGTATACATAAATCAAAGTTTGAGATTTATCCCAAAAGTGTTAGCATTAGTTTGTTCTACATTCTGACCATATTTTCCAATCAAATATTTCCGAAATCCCAATCCCACGTGGATTTCTTTGAATCACATGTATGATTTGTGAATTCCCCGCAATCCTAGTGCCCTCTGGTTTTTTTGAGGACATTGAATCTATATGTGCATTAAAAATGCTTTTTAAACAACAAAAATTGGCCATCTTACCAGAAATTGTTTCACCGAATCTCTCTTTATTTTTAATTAAATTGATTCATTAGAAAAATGTTACATAAACATATATAATATGAACATGAGTTATGGTATTTTTGGGCATGTAGTATTAGTAAGCCATGCTATTGTAGCAAAGCCTATTAAATAATAAATTAAGGATGAATCTCATAGCTAACAATCTTAATATGTGTTTTTCTACATATATATATGTGTATGTAAGTCACATATTAATTCTTTTAATAATTAATAATAGCAATAACAATTTAAAACAAAGTTTTAATTTAGTTTATTTTAATAATAATATGAAGTGTCTCATGAAATAAATTTTTCTACACTTTACCATATTTATCAATCATTTAATTTATATAATAATATTAAGAGATTTGATGCTACACCATAGACTATAAAATAAACTATTTAACTTAAATTTTAAATACAAATTAATTAAAAACATAACATAAAATAAAAAATAACTATTATAATATTAGATTTTTTATACCAAATAAAAGGTATACCCTAACTTTAATCACTTTACTAATTCGTACATAAATCATAATTAATGCAAACATATGGTTTATTCAGAATCTATTATATTCTAATCTTATCGAATTAATGAAATTTATACGACGTCCTAAAGAAAACTTCTCCGATAATTGACTTACTCAGCCGACACACGGAATGGAAAATATCGCCGAGCAAATAGGAGTTATTTGATTTTTTTTGAGGTTTTAGGTCTTGGAATTTTTTTGAGGTAAAATTTTGATTTTTATTATTTAAACTGTTTTTTGAATTATATATATGGATTCAATATTTTAAAATACTTATAAGGCACTTTGATTGTGCAAAATTACTTATCAAATTTCTATTTTCAATAAATTCCTGCTAAATTAAAAAAAAAATCACCATAAAAACTTTCAAAAAATCGCACCAAATACTACTCCGAATTATTTTTCTCAGAGATCGACAAACGGGCAGCGATGTGGTTACCGATGATTATGAAATTATTTTTCTCTGAACTCGACAAAAGGGGGGCGATGTGGTTGCCGATGGTTGGATGAAACAGCCATTATTTATGTCCAGCTTTTGGATCAAAAGAATTGCTTTATCGAAACAGCGGAGACTTTATCCCAAGCTGCCTCGTGGACTGCAGCCATTCGACTCTATAAATTCGGGATAATGTCGGTAAAACACTGTGTGGACGATGGCTCCCTTCATACATGTCACACAGCCGTACCATCGCTGCGATTATTTTAAGTTATCGTCGTTCTTTAATAGGAATTGTTGCTGCTCTGGAATCAATTTGTTTAAAACTTTAGATCATCCCACAAAGTGCTATGTCAACAGTCAAATCTGAACCGTCAGATTCCCTTATTTCCTATTTGCTTAATCCAGTTGTTTTTCATGGCTCAGGTTAAAATAGAAAACGAAAAGCCTTGTGAAATGGTGAGCCAGAAGAACCATTGCAAAATGGCAACCAGCAATCGCAGAAAAAACTATAAGCCAATGGCCTTGAAAGCGAGTAATGAAATCTAACCCAGCAATCTTATTATAAAATAACTACTTTTCTTTTAAGTACCATACGGAGTAATAAAATATAGCAAGAATCTCAAAAATAATTGAAATGGAATTTTTTTATATTTGAAAGCTTTCACACAAAAATGTTTATAATGGTTTACATATGATGTAATTCATTATGCAATTTATTTATTTTGAGTGAGTTAAAAAAATTAATAAAATAATGTTGTGAAAAGATTTATCATTATTTAGTTGTTATGTTAGTAGTGGGGATAATTATTATTGGTATTATTTTCAATATAATATAAATTTATTGATTATCAATATTAATGAACTAGCATAATTATATTAGTAAATATAGTTGATGATAGAAATCAATAGACAGATATCTACTACATTTATTAATAATAATATTTATTAATAATAAATAAAAAATAATAATAATAAATAATAAATATTAATAATTAATAGCTATAATTATAATTATAATTGTTAATAATTACTCATAATTAATAATTTTTAATAATTATTTATTAATAATTAATAAATATGGTTACAATTTATTTTGGAAAATCAATTTGACGATACATAGACTTGTGACTCATTTCATGTGTTTTCTGTTAATAATTTCTCTTCCATTGAGACTTTTCCCACAATGATGTTGTTTAGAGACCAATTTGTTTTGAGAGAATTATAATTATAATTATAAATAATTTTATTTATTTTTAATTATTATTATTATTATTAATTAATTATAATTATAATTGTTAATTATAGTTATATTTAAAAATTTATTAATTAATAATAATTTTAATTTTAATGGTAATTGTAATTATAATTATGATTAAAAATTTATTAATAAATTTATCGGAAGAGAATTGAAAATTAACTTCTTTATTTATAAGTCACAAATAAATATATAGAAAAAGTCAAACTAAAATCACAATTATAATACAAATCATAAGGGGTGATTATCCTTAGCCATAAATGATATAGAAAAAATTAAGACCATAATAAAAATAAACTAAAATCACAGTTATAATACAAATGATAGAGGATGATTATGCTTAGCCATAAATGATATACAAAAAATTAAGACCTTAATAAAAATGTATAAAAAATTAAAAAAAATTATCCTTATTATATGAAAATACTACTTTTAATTAAAAGGTGACCTAATTTAATGAAATTTGATTATGCTTATTTTAAAAATCCATAAATGAATATAAAATAAAGAAAAGAAATATAAAATGAAAAGCAAGAAAATATGCAGATCCTTATTCACATGGACATGTCTTTTTATAAATGAAAATTTCCTTTTATAAATGTTCGATAAAAATAATATAATTTAATGAGACTCAATCTCTAAACTCGTATACACTTAGATAGAAAAGTAAAAAAAAACAAATAAAATATACACCTAATCACATGGAATGTCCTTATGTAATTTTACTATATAATTTAATATGACTCAATCTTTAAAGTAGATATTTAGATGTGCACTGAATTAGAAAGTTTAAAAAATACCAATAAAATATATATTTAATTCAACAAATATTAAAAAATGATTTATGGAAAAGACTGTTTATCTTTATGATATAAAAATATTTTTGTACAAATATTCTTTCATAATTGTAAAACGAAAATATAATTTAAAGAAATTCAATCCTTGAATTAACCCTGCGCTTACTTCAAAAGATGGAAGAAACCATAAAATGTCCACCAAACTAACAAACTGAGATTTAAGATTAATGGGATGTTCTGTGAAATGTGCAATGCTGGTGATGCAGACTCCTTGGGAGCATGCCCTGATCTATCACATCATCTAGAATACCGAATACATAGTTACGTTTTCTACTTATGTCCGGGAATCTAAATGAGATTCAACTTGGTTTGAAAGTTCACAATTCCCCAAGGAAAAATTCGCCTTCTCCCTGGCCACGAAATACTGACCTATGAATTATTACAGAGGAAGAGTATGGAGGGTTCAGGGATGCAGTTGCTTTGCCAAAGGGATGAGAATATCGTACCTGCTAATGAAATCAATAAGCCAGATAAGTATGGCTATCTTCAAATACATCCTAATCAGCGGAGTGGTGCTGGAATCTTGTATTCAGAAATTCAGATGTTAACAAAGTAAACTGTAAAATCGAATTAGGGATGGGAACTAATAGTTACGCTGAGTTTATGGCTTTGAGATTTTTCCCAGAATGAGCATCTGAATGGAATGTCACGAAAGATCAGAATAATTCAGAAACTCGGAGATTCCAATCTAGTTAGCGACTTTATAAGAGTTTCTACTCAATTAGACGAGATGAAAATAGCGGAAAGTTCTTTCAAAGCCATTTCCGTTACTTGTATTATCAGGAACTTCTGAAAAAGGAGGCAGATGCACTGTTCAAAGAAGCCCTGAAAGTTGCAGAAGGAACCTTGATTCTGGAGGAAAACAGAAAAGTACTTTTGCCTTCCCTTCAGTCGGCTTCTAATTCAGATTTATCTCTGTATTTGGTCGAGGTATGGTGCTAACTGGTAAGCCTCTTTTTCCGGCTGCTTCTCTCCATCGGGGCTTAGGGTTTTGGAGGATGATCCAAAGCCTTTTTTGATGCCCAGACTTGTATTTTTCTATATGGAGCCTGGAAGATGATATTTTCAATACAATAGATTGATAAGTTCATACACTTGTAAATGCAGGAAACATATTAACAAATTACAGATCTTTAGGAAAAAAATAAATTTTAAAAGGTTATATTAAAAGTTATAACATATTTTATATATACGAAGTGAGAATCATGAATGCTAAATACTTCCCTAAATTCTCTGTGAACATAATATTTATAATATGAGAGTACTACTAGGATATATTTAGTATTAGTCACTGCTTTTGTCATGGACTACATCATTAGCGTTGCAGTCAAAATTAGTTGATTAATTTGCCAAATTTGTATTGCTTTTTAGCAGCTTCTAACTAAATTTTTTTCTATATTTCTCCCATATATAGTGAATTAGTGAGATTAATGAGAGACCGTAGATGATATTTTTTAATAAAATCACCACTGCTCCCTAGATTGCAGTTGGCATAAGCGTCATAACAAGGAGAGTCGTAACCCACTATAATAAGAATTGAATCATATGACAGCCAATATCATTTTTTATCCATTCACTACTACCTCGGGGCATCATAAGCGTCGTAACATATCTAGAGTTGCAACCGATTGATCCTCAGAAGCCGATAACACAGGAATGGAATCGTATCTCAGGATTGTAATATAGCTGTATGATATTCTCTGAGGAAGCATTTCTCCCATTTATTTTGGTTATAACCATAAAGAAACTGAATGTTGTGAGTGAACCAGGAATTGACATTTCTTGTAAAATCTATCTAGAGGAGCTCTCTGATAATACTGTGATAAATATCTGATATTCACTGCCATTCCAAACAAGATCAAACTGAAGGCAAAGTAGTATTGAATTTCAGATTATACAATTTGTTCTAAAAAAAATTCATATAATGTAATATTCTAGATGTAAAAGCTTCGTAAATTTGATTGTCATATTTTTGCAAATGCTTGACTGGCAAAATCCCCTGCAGGTGGTAATACTGTTAACGGCTTAAAAAATATTACATACCAGCTGCCCTGGCGAGAAAGCTCCAGCGTCCTTCTCCATGTAAATTTATAAAACCAATAAGCCGCATGTCCTCTTGGACTGTCCATGGCCCCTTCCTCGTATCGGCTTCCTTCTCATCATCAAAGTCTGAACCTCCCCACAAGGTTCTGTTCGCCATTAAATTAGGGGACTAAGGCATACAAAGCTTCTGCATTTCTATTGTGAATGCCTCCTATAGGATCCCCTGTCTCGGCCATTTATGGGTGCCGTCGACTGGACAGTCGCAATCTGGAGACAATGAATTTAGGCATGTCCCTATAATCAGCCAATAATGACTGTCCCCTTCATCTAATCTGGCTTCCGAGGGTCGAATCATTTTGTCGTCCGCCATTTATAGCCATCTTCATAGGATACCCTAACACGTTAATGATTCGGAGTCTCAAAATCGGCCTGGTTCCGTGCCAGCACAACAGGGTGAAGGACATGAAAAGATCGTCTTGGAGGCAATCTAACAGAACATGCATACGCGTGAAATTACCATTTTCAGCTCCTTTACACGACGTTTGGCAGCCTCCATTATGCCGGAGGCGCTTCCAGAGCCGCCACGTAGAGTCTCCAGGACCACTTAGAGGGCATCTATTGAAAAGTTCGACATATATATATTCAGACAGGGGGCCGTGGTGACAGGGGGCGGTGTCTAATTGTACATAAATATATTTTGAGTCTCAGATATTGGCGGGGGTAAAAAAATCATAAAATACAAAAAAAAGATGGGGAATGATTTGTTCAAGGCAACTCCAGCGTTAAGTTCAAGAATGTTCTAAAATGGCTCTATAGATTGTTACTCAAATTATATATTCATGGCAAGTTCAAGAATGTCATCAAGTTGGACTTAGGCAAGTTCTCATGGTGAAATTGTTTTCAAAGGATTATGTCCATTATTAATATTTTATTTTGGTATAGTGGTATAGTTTAATTTATAGATGAAATTATTTTTTTTAATGATATTTTTCTAGTTTATTTTAATTAATTAATTAAAATTTGGTAAATATTTTTACAATTCTATTGCAGTTTTTTTTAAGGCGTTGAATTTATTTATGCATTTAAAATTGTATTTTAAATAACAAAAAATCACATTTTTTCTTGAAATTGTTTTGTCTGATAAAAAAATTTATTTAGTCTATAAGTTAGAACACTTCTTTCTTTTTATTTGTAGTGAATTAACAAAATTCAATTATAATTAATTAATTGATAATTTATTATTTTAATAAACTCATTTAGTAGTGAATTAAAAAAATTCAATTATAATTAATTAATAATAATTTATTATGTTAATAAGTGTGTTTATTTTGAAATACAATTTTTTTAATTTTATTTTAAGTATTAATAGTTATTAGCTCAATTATATAAAATAAATGACTAGTAAATATCCATAAACATCAAGCCATAATAAATATCAAAATATTTCTCACTATACACCCTAAATGGTTAAAATTAAAAAAATCACAAAAATTAACTAAATCATAATTCTAATAATAATAATTAATATATATATATATATATATATATATATATATATATATATATATATATAAAAAACAAGATTCTTAATCTTGGATATTCACTCCCATTTTATCGTAGATATTTTTAATTTATAAATTGAATTTGTTACAATACCATAGCTTATCAATACCACATACTCAAAATAGCATAAGGCATTTCATATGACACTTATTCATATAAATTTTTTTAACTTAATTAATTTTATAAAAGAGAAAAAAGTCATAACTACATTGAAATAACCGTCAATCCTTAAATTTGAGTATACTACTAAGAATATTCTAGAATATTTTATGGAAGTCAAACCCTTACCGTAAACTTAATAGTTATTAATGATTAAATTAAAATTCTAGAAGTAACTTGATTTAGGTCCGATAGACGAAAGATTGGTCTCAGTGGACCTTAACCATCATCATCATCAGGAATTTGATTACCATAGAATATTATAGAATATTTTTAGTAGTATACATAAATCAATGTTTGAGATTTATCCCAAAAGTGTTAGCAGTAGTTTGTTCTACATTCTGAGCATATTTTCCAATCAAATATTTCCGAAATCCCAATCCCACGTGGATTTCTTTGAATCACATGTATGATTTGTGAATTCCCCACAATCCTAGTGCCCTCGGGTTTTTTTGAGGACATTGAATCTATATGTGCATTAAAAATGCTTTTTAAACAACAAAAATTGGCCATCTTACCAAAAATTGTTTCACCGGATCTCTCTTTATTTTTAATTAAATTGATTCATGAGAAAAAATGTTACATAAACATATGTGATATGAACATGAGTTATGGTATTTTTGGGCATGTAGTATTAGTAAGCCATGCTATTGTAGCAAAGCCTATTAAATAATAAATTAAGGATGAATCTCATAGCTAACCATCTTAATATGTGTTTTTCTACATATATATATATATATATGTAAGTCACATATTAATTCTTTTAATAATTAATAATAGCAATAACAATTTAAAACAAAGTTATAATTTAGTTTATTTTAATAATAATATGAAGTGTCTCATGAAATAAATTTTTCTATACTTTATCATATTTATCAATCATTTAATTTATATAATAATATTAAGAGATTTGATGCTACACCGTAGACTATAAAATAAACTATTTAACTTAAATTTTAAATACAAATTAATTAAAAAAATAACATAAAATAAAAAAATAACTATTATAATATTAGATTTTTTATACCAAATAAAATGTACACCCTAACTTTAATCACTTTACTAATTCGTACATAAATCATAATTAATGCAAACATAAGGTTTATTCAGAATCTATTATATTCCAATCTTATCGAATTAATGAAATTTATACGACATCCTAAAGAAAACTTCTCCGATAATTGACTTACTCAGCCGACACACGGAATGGAAAATATCGCCGAGCAAATAGGGGTTATTTGATTTTTTTAAGTTTTTAGTTCTTGGAATTAGGTGAAAAAATTTAAGGTAAAGTTTTGATTTTTATTATTTAAATTGTTTTTTTAATTATATATATGGATTTAACATTTTAAAATACTTATAAGACATTTTGATTGTGCAAAATTACTTATCAAATTTATGTTTTCAATAAATTCCTGCTAAATCAAAAAAAAAATCACCATAAAAACTTTCAAAAAATCGCACCAAACGCACCAAATACTACTCCGAATTAGCAGCGATGTGGTTACCGATGACTATGAAATTATTTTTCTCTGAACTCGACAAAAGGGGGGCGATGTGGTTGCCGATGGTTGGATGAAACAGCCATTATTTATGTCCAGCTTTTGGATCAAAAGAATTGTTTTATCGAAATTATGACAGCGGAGACTTTATCCCAAGCTGCCTCGTGGACTGCAGCCATTCGACTCTATAAATTCGGGATAATGTCGGTAAAACACTGTGTGGACGATGGCTCCCTTCATACATGTCACACAGCCGTACCATCGCTGCTATTATTTTAAGGTATCGTCGTTCTTTAATAGGAATTGTTGCTGCTCTGGAATCAATTTGTTTAAAACTTTAGATCTGAGATCCCACAAAGTGCTATGTCAACAGTCAAATCTGAACCGTCAGATTCCCTTATTTCCTATTTGCTTAATCCAGTTGTTTTTCATGGCTCAGGTTAAAATAGAAAACGAAAAGCCTTGTGAAATGGTGAGCCAGAAGAACCATTGCAAAATGGCAACCAGCAATTGCGGAAATAACCATAAGCCAATGGCCTTGAAAGCGAGTAATGAAATCTAACCCAGCAATCTTATTATAAAATAACTACTTTTCTTTTAAGTACCATACGGAGTAATAAAATATAGCAAGAATCTCAAAAATAATTGAAATGGAATTTTTTTATATTTGAAAGCTTTCACACAAAAATGTTTATAATGGTTTACATATGATGTAATTCATTATGCAATATATTTATTTTGAGTGAGTTAAAAAAATTAATAAAATAATGTTGTGAAAAGATTTATCATTATTTAGTTGTTATGTTGGTAGTGGGGATAATTATTATTGGTATTATTTTCAATATAATATAAATTTATTGATTATCAATATTAATGAACTAGCATAATTATATTAGTAAATATAGTTGATTATAAAAATCAATAGACAGATATATACTACATTTATTAATAATAAATAATAAATAATAATAATAAATAATTAATATTAATAATTAATAGCTATAATTATCATTATAATTGTTAATAATTACTCATAATTAATAATTTTTAATAATTATTTATTAATAATTAATAAATATGGTTACAATTTATTTAATGGAAAATCAATTTGACGATACATAGACTTGTGACTCATTCCATGTGTTTTCTGTTAATAATTTCTCTTCCATTGAGACTTTTCCCACAATGATGTTGTTCAGAGATCAATTTGTTTTGCCAGAATTATAATTATATTTATAAATAATTATATTTATTTTTAATTATTATAATTATTATTATTAATTAATTATAATTATAATAATTATTATAATTGTTAATTATAGTTATATTTAAAAATTTATTAATTAATAATAATTTTAATTTTAATGGTAATTGTAATTATAATTATGATTAAAAATTTATTAATAAATTTATTGGAAGAGAATTGAATATTAACTTCTTTATTTATAAGTCACAAATAAATATATAGAAAAAGTCAAACTAAAATCACAATTATAATACAAATCATAAGGAGTGATTATCCTTAACCATAAATGATATAGAAAAAATTAAGACCATAATAAAAATAAACTAAAATCACAGTTATAATACAAATGATAGAGGATGATTATGCTTAGCCATAAATGATATACAAAAAATTAAGACCATAATAAAAATGAATAAAAAGTTAAAAAAAAAATTATCCTTATTATATGAAAATTCTTTTAATTAAAATTTGACATAATTTAATGAAATTTGACTATGCTTATTTTAAAAAGCCATAAATGAATATAAAATAAAGAAAAGAAATCTAAAATGAAAAGCAAGAAAATATGCAGATCCTTATTCACATGGACATGTCTTTTTATAAATGAAAATTTATGTTCGATAAAAATAATATAATTTAATGAGACTCAATCTATAAACTCGTATACACTTAGATAGAAAAGTAAAAAAAAAACAAATAAAATATACACCTAATCACATGGAATGTCCTTCTGTAATTTTACTATATAATTTAATATGACTCAATCTTTAAAGTAGATATTTAGATGTGCACGGAATTAGAAAGTTTAAAAAATACCAATAAAATATATATTTAATTCAACAAATATTAAAAAATGATTTATGGAAAAGACTGTTTAGCTTTATGATATAAAAATATTTTTGTACAAATATTCTTTCATAATTGTAAAACGAAAATATAATTTAAAGAAATTCAATCCTTGAATTAACCATGCGCTTACTTCAAAAGATGGAAGAAACGATAAAATGTCCACCAAACTAACAAACTGAGATTTAAGATTAATGGGATGTTCTGTGAAATGTGCAATGCTGGTGATGCAGACTCCTTGGGAGCATGCCCTGATCTATCACATCATCTAGAATACCGAATACATAGTTACGTTTTCTACTTATGTCCGGGAATCTAAATGAGATTCAACTTGGTTTGAAAGTTCACAATTCCCCAAGGAAAAATTCGCCTTATCCCTGGCCACGAAATACTGACCTATGAATTATTACAGAGGAAGAGTATGGAGGGTTCAGGGATGCAGTTGCTTTGCCAAAGGGATGAGAATATCGTACCTGCTAATGAAATCAATAATCCAGATAAGTATGGCTATCTTCAAATACATCCTAATCAGCGGAGTGGTGCTGGAATCTTGTATTCAGAAATTCAGATGTTAACAAAGTAAACTGTAAAATCGAATTAGGGATGGGAATTTGTGGCTTTGAGATTTTTCCCAAAATGAGCATCTGAATGGAATGTCACGAAATATCAGAATAATTCGGAAACTCGGAGATTCCAATCTAGTTAGCCACTTTACAAGAGTTTCTACTCAATTAGACGAGATGAAAATAGCGGAAAGTTCTTTCAAAGCCATTTCCGTTACTTGTATTATCAGCAACTTCTGAAAAAGGAGGCAGATGCACTGTTCAAAGAAGCCCTGAAAGTTGCAGAAGGAACCTTGATTCTGGAGGAAAACAGAAAAGTACTTTTGCCTTCCCTTCAGTCGGCTTCTAATTCAGATTTATCTCTGTATTTGGTCGAGGTATGGTGCTAACTGGTAAGCCTCTTTTTCCGGCTACTTCTCTCCATCGGGGCTTAGGGTTTTGGAGGATGATCCAAAGCCTTTTTTGATGCCCAGACTTGTATTTTTCTATATGGAGCCTGGAAGATGATATTTTCAATACAATAGATTGATAAGTTCATATACTTGTAAATGCAGGAAACATATTAACAAATTACAGATCTTTAGGAAAAAAAACTAAATTTTAAAAGGTTATATTAAAAATTATAACATATTTTATATATACCAAGTGAGAATCATGAATGCTAAATACTTCCCTAAATTCTCTGTGAACATAATATTTATAATATGAGAGTACTACTAGGATATATTTAGTATTAGTCCCTGCTTTTGTCAGGGACTACAACATTAGCGTTGCAGTCAAAATTAGTTGATTAATTTGCCAAATTTGTATTGCTTTTTAGCAGCTTCTAACTAATTTTTTTTCTATATTTCTCCCATATATAGTGAATTAGTGAGATTAATGAGAGACCGTAGATGATATTTTTTAATAAAATCACCACTGCTCCCTAGATTGCAGTTGGCATAAGCGTCATAACAAGGAGAGTTGTAATCCACTATAATAAGAATTGAATCGCATGACAGCCAATATCATTTTTTATCCATTCACTACTACCTCGGGGCATCATAAACGTCATAACATATCTAGAGTTGCAACCGATTGATCCTCAGAAGCCGATAACAGAGAAATGGAATCGTATCTCAGGATTGTAATATAGCTGTAAGGTATTCTCTGAGGAAGCATTTCTCCCATTTATTTTGGTTATAACCATAAAGTAACTGAATGTTGTGAGTGAACCAGGAATTGACATTTCTTGTAAAATCTAGCTAGGGGAACTCTTTGATAATACTGTGATAAATATCTGATATTCACTGCCATTCCAAACAAGATCAAACTGAAGGAAAAGTAGTATTGAATTTCAGATTATAGAATTTGTTCTAAAAAAAATTCATATAATGTAATATTCTAGATGTAAAAGCTTCGTAAATTTGATTGTCATATTTTTGCAAATGCTTGACTGGCAAAATCCCCTGCAGGTGGTAATACTGTTAACGGCCTAAAAAATATTACATACCAGCTGCTCTGGCGAGAAAGCTCCAGCATCCTTCTCCGTGTAAATTTATAAAACCAATAAGCCGCATGTCCTCTTGGACAGTCCATGGCCCCTTCCTTGTATCGGCTTCGTTCTCATCATCAAAGTCTGAACCTCCCCACAAGGTTCTGTTCGCCATTAAATTAGGGGACTAAGGCATACAAAGCTTCTGCATTTCTATTGTGAATGCTTCCTATAGGTTCCCCTGTCTCGGCCATTTATGGGTGCCGTCGACTGGACAGTCGCAATCTGGAGACAATGAATTTAGGCATGTCCCTATAATCAGCCAATAATGACTGTCCCCTTCATCTAATCTGGCTTCCAAGGGTCGAATCATTTTGTCGTCTGCCATTTATAGCTGTCTTCATAGGATACCCTAACACGTTAATGATTCGGAGCCTCAAAATCTGTTGGAATTATTGAAAATTCCAAGCAAACAGTGGAGAGAATGACGCTCTCCTCTAAACACAGAGAAGTTTTAAAACAAAAGTTTAATTGCAGACAGAGATAGCATGAAAATGCTTTCTTCTATTTCATTAACAGAACTAAAAAAAAAACTGTTACAAATTTCTTCCTCAGTACAGAGGGATTCACAATATGTTTGACTGCTACAGACGCAGTGTTCTAAAACAACTCTCTGTCTTTCTCTCTTAAAGAACGCACAAGACAGTGCTTTGTTCTTCTTGCTGTGTTTTCTTTGCCTGCGGGCTCACACAACGTTTACAACAACAATATGTTCATTCCACGCATGGCTCTCGGGCCTTTTCACCTTTTTATAGTGCGGCGGCACAAATTACATATAAAACATAAGCAATTAAATAAAACCAAAATACAAAGGAAAACCTTTGCAAAACATAAAAATTTGATACTGGCGCGACGTACGAGTGGGGACCACGTCGCAGTTGACCATTCTGCGATTTGCGATGGCGGAACACAATGGAAAAACAAAAATGCGATTTGTGACATTTGCAACATGCGTTGGTGCGACGAGCGCACATCCCAATATTAACATTTGCGATAACACATATGGAATGGGCGGAACAATCAATGAAAATGCGATTGTGCGATCTTGCGATGGCGCAACGATCGCACATTGCAATACACAAACTTGCGATAGCGAAGGGCGATTACAACTCTGAAATATGCGATATGCGAATGTGCGATGGCGCACATCTCACATCGCAGATTCCACATCAACAAGACACTTGAGGTCTCAAACTTGAAAACACTGTGATCTGCGCTTTGCGCTCTGGCGCTTAAGTGGTAGGGACCACTTGTCCGGCCTCTCGTAAAAGACTTCTGCCTGTTTAATTCAATTTCATTCATTTTTAGTTGTTGAGGGCTTTTACGCCCGACTTGACTGTTTTAATTAAACCTGCTCCTCCGTAGACAAAATCTTCGTTCCTCTGCTGAAGTAACTTCTCCCATAACACAAAATTAATTCTTCTCTGCTGTCTGTGGCTGCGGCCCATACAAGATTTAATTTCATCCTTACGGATCCTCCATTCTTCTTAAATACAGAGTACTGCTCACTCAATCTTCTGCTGCCTTGTACTTTGTTCCTCCTGTCACTGCCCAAGGCACGACAGGTGACTTTAATATTTCTAACACTCCCCCTTAAAGTCAGCTGCTGGGTTATGCATCATACCCAAACATTTTCTCAAAAATTCAAATGTTTTCTGCGCCAATGGCTTTGTCAAAATATCTGCATATTGCTCCTCTATTTTACAATGTTGTAAAACAATTTCACCATTGTTCACCAATTCTCTGATATAATGAAACTTTGTGTCTATGTGTTTCGTTCTCTTGTGAAACACATAATTCTTTGACAATGCAATAGCTGAGCTATTGTCACAATAAATCACAGTGCCCTTTACCTGTTCTTGGCACAAACTTCTCAACATTCTTCTCATCCAAATTGCTTGACACACTGCTGCTGTAGCTGCCACATATTCTGCCTCTACTGTAGATAATGCTACGATAGGCTGTTTCTTAGAAGCCCATGAAATGGCTCCTGAACCCATATGAAAAACATAACCAGAAGTGCTCTTCTGATCATCTACACTTCCAGCCCAATCGCTGTCAGTGTATCCAACTAACTCTGAATTTTCTGAAGCTGTATATGAAATACCAAATCTTTTAGTTCCTTTCACATACCTTATAATTCTCTTTGCTGCTTGCCAATGTGCTTCTTTTGACTTCTCCATAAATTTGGAAATTAAACTAAGAGCATGCATAATATCCGGTCTAGTTGCAGTCAAATACATGAGGCTGCCAACTATGCTTTTATATAAACTTGGATCAAGATCCTTGCTGCTGTCATCTTTTCTCAACTTCAATCCCATTACTGTGGGAGTAATTGCAGCTTTGCACTCCTGCATATTAAATCTTTCTAAAACTTGATTCACATACTTTGCTTGATATATAGAAATCCCTTTTTCATTTTGCTCTACTTCTATTCCTAAGAAGTAACTCAACAAACCCATGTCAGTCATTTCAAATTCATCTTTCATGACTGTTTTAAAATTTTCAACAAGGCAATCATCATTACCTATAAATATCAAATCATCAACATCTTACTATCATTTTCTTTGATGTAGAGGGTGGGTTCTCCCTCACACTTTTCAAATCTATTTTCCAGTAGATAGGAGTCTATCCTACTGTACCATGCTCTTGGCGCTTGCTTCAACCCATAAAGAGCTTTCTTCAATTTGCAGACCTTGTGTTCTTGGCCTTTCTTCTCATATCCGAGAGGTTGTTCCACATATACCTCTTCCATTAAAACTCCATTTAAAAATGCAGATTTTACATCCATCTGATATACTTTCCATTTGTTTTGTGCTGTTATGGACAACACAGCTCTCACGGTTTCCATTCTAGCAACCGGTGCAAAAGTTTCTTCATAATCAATTCCATGTTTTTGCTTATATCCTTTGACAACAAGTCTGGCCTTGTGTCTTTCTATCTTTCCTTCAACATTGCTCTTGGTCTTGTAGACCCATTTAACTCCAATGACTTCTTTACCTTCTGGGAGATCAACCAACTCCCATGTTCTGTTCTTCTCTATGGCATTAATTTCTTCATCCATAGCTTCTATCCATTTTCTATCTTTAATAGCATCTTCAAAATGAATAGGATCATCAACTTGACAATACAAAGAAAATAAGGAATTCATACCTTCGTTTGCTTCTCCTTGCTCATAAATTTCTCTAAGGCTTCTGAACCTTGTTCCGCTTTCACTTGGTGTAGTTGTGCTTGATGAAGCACTCATTTCTGCTCCATGTGGTGTGCTTGGAGATGCACTCCCGCCTCTTCTCAAGGGTGTTCTCGCTGCCGCTTGAGGTGTCCCTTGCTGTCCTTGTGCTGGTGGAGGTTGTGCAACGAATGGGTTGTTGATTTCAACCACATCTGCATCATCTTCATCGTGAGATAAACAACTTTTAACATTGAATGTTTTCTCAATGCTTCCATCCCATTCTTCTTCTTCAATAAATTGCACATCTCTGTTTATCACAAACTTCTTTGTGGATGGGTTATACAATCTGTATCCTTTGGAATCTTCACAATATCCAAGGAAAATGCATTTCTCCCCCTTACTATCCAACTTCTTTCTCAACTTGTCTGGAATGTGTACATATGCTACACATCCAAAAAATCTCATGTGGGTGACTCCCTATTTTCTGCCACTCCATGCTTCTTCTGGAACTTTGTTCATCACTGCTTTTGTAGGGCATCTATTCAAAATATACACATCACAGTTTTCTGTTTCTGCCCAATACTCATTCGGCAAATGTTTTGCCTTTAGCATACTTCTCACCATTTCCATTATGGTTCGATTCTTCCTTTCAACAACTCCATTCTGTTGCGGTGTGTACCTTGTGGTAAACTGCTTCTGTATGCCGTTCTCTCTGCAGAAACGCAGAAATTCCTTTGAGATATATTATCCTCCTCTATTAGTTCTGAGGACTTTAATGTACTCCCCACTTTGTTTCTCTACAAGAGCTTTAAAGTGGCGAAATTTCTGAAAGACTTCACTCTTATATTTCAGAAAATAAACCCACACTTTTCTTGTAAAATCATTTATGAAGGTCAACATGTAATTGCTGCCTGAAACTGATGCTGTTTGCATCGGCCCACATAAATCTGAATGAATTATTTCTAAGGGTGCTTTCGCCCTTATGCTTTTCCCTGAAGGAAAAATTTCTCTGTGTTGTTTTCCCAAGATGCAGCCTTCACATAGGCTGTCAGGCTTTTCAATCAATGGTAAACCTCTTACCATTCCTTTTCTGTGCAACAAATTTAATCCTCCGAAATTGAGATGTCCAAATCTCAAGTGCCATAACCAATTTTCATCCTTTGCTTCCTTCTGAAAGGCTTCTTGTGTTACGGCTGCTATGCTCTTTCCTTTTCCTTTCAAGTCAATGTTGAGCTTGAGCAGAAACATCCTATTGCTGGTCATTTGAATTTCAGCAATGATTTTCTTGATTGGAGGTATATCTTTTATTGTGCACACATCATCTTTAAAAATTACATTGTAACCTTTGTTTATGAGCTGCCCAACGCTCAAAAGATTACATTTCAGACCTGGAACGTAATACACATCAGGAACAAATTTTTGCTCCCCATTTCTTGCTCGAATACTAACTCTGTCTTTTCCCTTGACAGAGATCTTAGTATCAGTCCCTGTGGTCACTTCAGATTTTACTTCTTCATCTAGATTGGCAAACATTGCTCTGTTGCCAGTCATGTGATTACTACAACCTGAATCTAAGAACCAAACATCGTCATCTTTATCTTGTGCTACATTACAAGCTAATAGCACATTACTTGGGTTCTTTTCTTCTTTTGCTACATTAGCATTTCTGCCTATTTTTCATGTCATTTTGCTTCTTTCTACATTCATTGGCATAGTGCCCATATTTCTTGCAATAATGACATTGGACATTGGATTTTTCATACCTTTGTCCTTGAGCATGTTGGTGTTGATGTCAACCTTGCTGGCTGTTGCTTTGGCCTTGGCTCTGACTTTGACTATTGCTCCTTCCATGTGAATGTGAAGGGCTGTTCCTTCCACCTCTGTTCTGGCTTCTGCCTCTTCCTCTTCCTTTACCTTGACCTCTTCCTCTTCCTGAAGGCATCTAGGTCTTGAAGGCATGCTCAAGAGATGAGTGTTCATCTCTGCTCAATCTCTGTTCATGAGTCATCAACGAGGCATGAAGTTCATCCACTGTGAACTGTGAGAGATCTTTGGTCTCTTCTATGGTGGTTACAATAACATCAAACTTTGAGGGTAAGCTTCTCAAAAGTTTCTCCACAATCCTTCTATCTTCAAGAGTTTCTCCATGGGATCTTATCTGGTTTACAATCCCAATCACATGTGTAAAAAATGTGTCAACATTGTCTCACTCTTTCATGCAAAGAGTTTCAAAAGCTCTTCTCAGCAATTGAAGTTTTGCTGTCTTAACTTTCTCCATACCTTGATAGGCTACTTTCAGAGTTTCCCATGCCTCCTTGGATTTCTTAGCTGCTGCTATCCTTGGAAAAACACTCTCATTTACTGCTTGATACAATAAGAAGAGAGCTTTAGAGTCTTTATTCCTATTATTTTTCAACACATCTTTCTCTGCTTGAGTTAAGGCATTAAAAGCCTGCACATCAGCTGGTTCTGTAAAACCATCTTCTACTAACTCCCATAAGTCTTGTGAGACAAACAGGGCTCTCATGGTAATGGCCCAATAATCATAGTTCTTTCCATTAAACTGGGGAAGTTGAACATTTCCAATGTTCATTCCAGTTCTTGGTCCAGCCATTGCTCTTGAACTGAACTTCTAAACTTAAACAAACTGTCTTTCCTTTTTCTGAAAGAACAAACTCTTCAAACAAAATAACAACTCTGTTATCTTTGAGAAATACCTGAATTTTCGACTTCTGTTGGGCTTTCACACTGCTGGAGAAAACGCTGCAACAAGTCTTCTTCTTCTTCAGCTTCTTTGAAAGTTTCAAAGAGCCTGAACTAGCTTTGATACCATGTTGGAATTATTGAAAATTCCAAGCAAACAGTGGAGAGAATGACGCTCTCCTCTAAACACAGAGAAGTTTTAAAACAAAAGTTTAATTGCAGACAGAGATAGCATGAAAATGATTTCTTTTATTTCATTAACAGAACTAAAAAAAAAACTGTTACAAATTTCTTCCTCAGTACAGAGGGATTCACAATATGTTTGACTGCTACAGATGCAGTGTTCTAAAACAACTCTCTGTCTTTCTCTCTTCAAGAACGCACAAGACAGTGCTTTGTTCTTCTTGCTGTGTTTTCTTTACCTGCGGGCTCACACAACGTTTACAACAACAATATGTTCATTCCACGCACGGCTCTCGGGCCTTTTCACCTTTTTATAGCGCGGAGGCACAAATTACATATAAAACATAAGCAATTAAATAAAACCAAAATACAAAGGAAAACCTTTGCAAAACATAAAAATTTGATACTGGTGCGACGTATGAGTGGGGACCATGTCACAGTTGACCATTCTGCGATTTGCGATGGCGGAACACAATGGAATAACAAAAATGCGATTTGCGACATTTGCGACATGCGATGGTGCGACGAGCGCACATCGCAATATTAACATTTGTGATAACACATATGGAATGGGCGGAACAATCAATGAAAATGCGATTATGCGATCTTGCGATGGCGCAACGATCGCATATCGCAATAAACAAACTTGCGATAGTGGAGGGCGATTACAACTCTGAAATATGCGATATGCGAATGTGCGATGGCGCACATCTCACATCGCAGATTCCACATCAACAAGACACTTGAGGTCTCAAACTTGAAAAAACTGCAATCTGCGCTTTGCGCTCTGGCGCTTAAGTGGTAGGGACCACTTGTCCGGCCTCTCATAAAATACTTCCGCCTGTTTAATTCAATTTCATTCATTTTTAGTTGTTGAGGGCTTTTACGCCCGACTTGACTGTTTTAATTAAACATGCTCCTCCGTAGACAAAATCTTTGTTCCTCTGCTGAAGTAACTTCACCCATAACACAAAATTAATTCTTCTCTGCTGTCTGTGGCTGCGGCCCATACAATATTTAATTTCATCCTTACGGATCCTCCATTCTTCTTAAATACAGAGTGCTGCTCACTCAATCTTCTGCTGCCTTGTACTTTGTTCCTCCTATCACTGCCCAAGGCACGGCAGGTGATTTTAATATTTCTAACAAAATCGGCCTGGTTCCGTGCCAGCACAATAGTGTGAAGGACATGAAAAGATCCTCTTTTGAAGCAATCTAACAGAACATCCATACGCGTGAAATTACCATTTTCAGCTCCTTTACACGACGTTTGGCAGCCTCCATTACGCTGGAGGCGCTTCCAGAGCCACCACGTAAAGTCTCCAGGACCACTTATAGGGCATCTATTGAAAAGTTCGACATATATATATTCAGACAGGGGGCCGTGGTGACAGGGAGCCGTGTCTAATTGTACATAAATATATTTTGAATCTCAGATATTGGCGGGGTTAAAAAAAATCATAAAATACAAAAAAAAAAAAATGGGGAATGATTTGTTCAACGCAACTCCAACGTTAAGTTCAAGAATGTTCTAAAATGGCTCTATAGATTGTTACTCAAATTATATATTCATGGCAAGTTCAAGAATGTCATCCAGTTGGACTTAAGCAAGTTCTCATGGTGAAATTGTTTTCAAAGGATTATGTCCATTATTAATATTTTATTTGGGTATAGTGGTATAGTTTAATTTATAGATGAAATTATTATTTTTTATGATAATTTTCTAGTTTATTTTAACTAATTAATTAAAATTTGGTAAATATTTTTATAATTCTATTGTAGTTTTTTTAAGGTGTTGAATTTATTTATGCATTTAAAATTGTATTTTAAATAACCAAAAATCACATTTTTTTCTTGAAATTGTTTTGTCTGATAAAAAAATTTATTTAGTCTATAAGTTAGAACACTTCTTTCCTTTTATTTGTAGTGAATTAACAAAATTCAATTATAATTAATTAATTGATAATTTATTATTTTAATAAACTTCTTTACTAGTGAATTAAAAAAATCAATTATAATTAATTAATAATAATTTATTATATTAATAAGTGTGTTTATTTTGAAATAAGATTTTTTTAATTTTATTTTAAGTATTAATAGTTATTAGCTCAATTATATAAAATAAATGACTAGTAAATATCCATAAACATCAAGCCATCATAAATATCAAAATATTTCTCACTATACACCCTAAATTGTTAAAATTTAAAAAATCACAAAAATTAACTAAATCATAATTCTAATAATAATAATATATCAGTGAAATATATATATATATATATATATATATATATATATATATATATATATATATATATATATATATAAAACAAGATTCTTAATCTTGGATATTCATCCCCATTTTATTGTAGATATTTTTAATTTATAAATTGAATTTGTTACGATACCATAGCTTATCAATACCACATACTCAAAATAGCATAAGGCATTTCATATGACACTTATTCATATAAATTTTGTTAACTTAATTAATTTTATAAAAGGGAAAAAAGTCATAACTACATTGAAATAACCGTCAATCCTTAAATTTGTGTATACTATTAAGAATATTCTAGAATATTCTATGGAAGTCAAACCCTTACCATACACTTAATAGTTATTAATGATTAAATTAAAATTCTAGAAGTAATTCGCTTTAGGTCCGATAGACCAAAGATTGGTCTCAGTGGACCTTAACCATCATCATCATCAGGAATTTGATTACCATAGAATATTATGGAATATTTTTAGTAGTATACATAAATCAATATTTGAATCTATATGTGCATTGAAAATACTTTTTAAACAACAAAAACTGGCCATCTTACCAAAAGTTGTTTCACCATATCTCTTTTTCTTTTTAATTAAATTAATTCATTAGAAAAAATGTTACATAAACATATGTGATACGAACATGAGTTATGGTATTTTTGGGCATGTAGTATTAGTAAGCCATGCTATTGTAGCAAAGCCTATTAAATAATAAATTAAGGATGAATCTCATAGCTAACAATCTTAATATGTGTTTTTCTTACATATATGTATATATGTGTGTGTGTGTGTGTAAGTCACATATTAATTCTTTTAATAATTAATAATAGCAATAACAATTTAAAACAAAGTTATAATTTAGTTAATTTTAATAATAATATGAGGTGTCTCATGAGATAAATTTTTCTATACTTTACCATATTATTAGATTTAGTTAGGATCATGCTTACTTTAGATTGATCATGGATTGAGTTTGTTGAGGAAGTTGAGAGAATCTCTCAACTTCTCTCTCTAATATTAGTATGAGTTCACCTATATATTTGATGTATCTAATTATTGCAATATAGAAAATAATTATTTGTGTGTGAATTGTTGTGCGTTTCTGCTCTCTTCAATTGTTAATATGGTATCAAAGCCACTACTGGCTTAAATCCCTCACGGGATAGCCAGGAAGATGTGAGAGCAATACTGCTGCTGTAGGAGAGTAGATGGTTCAGTTTTTTTTTTTTTTTGTATGTTTGTTATTTTAATTGTTATGTGAAAGTAATCACTGCTGCAGAAAAGACGGCAAAGGCAGTCAGACCTGGGGAGGATTGTACCAATTGAAGAACAGCAGTCACTGTTTGGCTGTGCGCTGGTGTTTTATTAAACCCATCTGCCCCAACCGCATTTGAATATATTTGACTGCTCGGCTTGACCATCAAAGTCACGCGTTTGAAAGGAGGAGGAGCGTCTGCATAATTGAAGGGCAGCAGCTTGAACACTGCATTCTTCGTTGCTTATTTTCATGTCGATTGAAGGCGTTGCTTCAATTACCATCGTCCCCTCTTTAATAGCAGTCATCATGGCGTAATATAGATTTAATGCAGTTTCTGTTTGCTCCGTTTTTCAAATGTTCAGACAGATTTCACTCAATTGTTGAACCGATTCAAGGGATGCGATCGGATATTGAGAAATTTTATGTGAAATCACTACTGCAGGCGTACTCTCCTGCAAAGAAGGAACTCGCTGCTAACCAATTCTCCATGTACCAAATTCAAGTTCAACAATCTGTGAAATGGTCCGGGACTGATTACTACTTTGGCAATTAAGATTTATCTCATGATTGCCATTAGCATCTTATGTAGCGGCATAGATGGTACTATTTGGTTGGAGAGCGGCATTTGCTTCAGTGGTTAGCGCTTATTCGTTTTCCTTAGCAACGACTAGCTGCAGCCAGACTCGGTGATGTTTTGAATTTGAGGGTTCCAGTTTTTCATTATGGATCAATTGAATCCCCACATAAATTACAGCCAAAATGGCTTTCTTCCTCCATATTTTCTGTGCCTCATGGCTTGATGTAGCAGGTGAAACAAGAACGATTTTTTCGTAACCATTGTTGGACTTCATCTCGCTGTGTATATGCCAAACACAGATGTTTGGTTCTGCTCCGAACCTTTTTTTTTTGTTAAAAGATGAGATTGCAGAATTAAGCTGCAAATTAGAGGAAAATTTGGGCGTATATGCTGTGGGAGGATAAAACAAATTGGAATATGTTCGATATTTGCAGATTATTCAAACTCCAGGGGTATGTTCGATATGTTTGATATTCGATATTTGCAGATGCATTATCCATGTTATCAGAATTTCCAGAATGCAGTAGTACTGTTAATATAATTTGGTGAAAGGAGAATTACTGCGGATTTTCTGTTCTCTTGAATCATCAACAAGGATTACAGCTGCGTTTAGTTCTATGATTTGTGTATTCACCACCTGTTTAGAGAATTGAGGGATCATTACAGCTGTTGTGCGTGTCACTTTGTCTGCCATGAACATAAACATTTCCGTATTGTGTAGACGTGGTTCCGTTTTTTATGCTTGTGGAGAAATTGAGTGCTATTCTTATTTGCGTGAAATATAGTGTGGAGTGTCTTATATTTATTGCTATGAGAGTTGTGTAGAAGAGAACCAATTATTGAACAAATGAGCATTATTTAAATTAGTCGTTCTTGACGTCCTACAGGGACGAGAGAACAATTGGCTAATCTAATTGTGTGAATTTGTTATATGCTGATCTTGTTGTGCTACGGGCCAAGGAGCATCAGTTACAGGTTAGCAGGTCAAGTTGTTAGATTAGCTCTTGAACACATTCAATATTCAGACCATTTGCCTAGCCACTGATGGAGAGCCGAAAGCGAAATCAGATGGTGATTGGTCCATAGGATGGTTCATCACTTGTCAGCTCTATCGCGGAAGCCCCGACGAGCCGAGTTGTCAATACTGTTGATCTTGCAACAGTTCATTATTGCTGGTCAGAAACAATGTATTTTAAATGGGTTGAATGGTAGCTCGAATATGGTGGAGAAAAGAGCGTTTCCTATGAGATCTCAGAGTGGGTACAGATGTTAATGAAGACCAGATCAGACAAAGACACAATAAGTTTAAAGTGTTGTAATTGTGATTAATTATATGTTTTGTAAAGTAAGCATTAAGGGAGGGTATTAGATTTAGTTAGGATCATGCTTACTTTAGATTGATCATGGATTGAGTTTGTTGAGGAAGTTGAGAGAATCTCTCAACTTCTCTCTCTAATATTAGTATGAGTTCACCTATATATTTGATGTATCTAATTATTGCAATATAGAAAATAATTATTTGTGTGTGAATTGTTGTGCGTTTCTGCTCTCTTCAATTGTTAATATTATCAATCATTTAATTTATATAATAATATTAAGAGATTTGATGCTACACCATAAACTATAAAATAAACTATTTTACTTAAATTTTAAATACAAATTAATTAAAAAAATAACATAAAATAAAAAATAACTATCATAATATTAGATTTTTTATACCAAATAAAATGTATACCCTAACTTTAATCACTTTACTAATTCGTACATAAATCATAATTAATGAAAACATAGGTTTATTCAGAATCTATTATATTGTAATCTTATCGAATTAATGAAATTTATACGACATCCTAAAGAAAACTTCTCCGATAATTGAATTACTCAGCCGACACACGGAATGGAAAATATCGCCGAGCAAATACGATCCTACTCATGCAATTATTTGGAGTTATTTGATTTTTTCGAAGTTTAAATTGATGGTAAAATTTTTACTTTTGTTATTTAAACTGAGTTTTTAATATTATATATATAGATTCAACATCTTAAAATACTTGTAAAGCAATATTATATATATAGATTCAACATCTTAAAATATTTGTAAAGCACTTTGACTGTGCAAAATTACTTATCAGATTTCTCTTTTATCATAAAAACTTTCAAAAAAATCCCACCAAATACTACTCCGAATTATTTTTCTCAGAAATCGACAAACGATCAGCGATGTGGTTACCGATGACTATGAAATTATTTTTCTCTGAACTCGACAAAAGGGGGGCGATGTGGTTGCCGATGGTTGGATGAAACAGCCATTATTTATGTCCAGCTTTTGGATCAAAAGAATTGTTTTATTGAAATAAAGACAGCGGAGACTTTATCCCAAGCTGCCTAGTGGACTGCAGCCATTCGACTCTATAAATTCGGGATAATGTCGGTAAAACACTGTGTGGACGATGGCTCCCTTCATGCATGTCACACAGCCGTACCATCGCTGCGATTATTTTAAGTTATTGTCCTTTAATAGGAATTGTTGCTGCTCTGGAATCAATTTGTTTAAAACTTTACATCTGAGATCTCAGAAATTGCTATTTCAACAGTCAAATCTGAACCGTCAGATTCCCATATTTCCTATTTGCTTAATCCAGTTGTTTTTCATGGCTCAGGTTAAAATAGAAAACGAAAAGCCTTGTGAAATGGTGAGCCAGAAGAAGCATTGGAAAATGGCAACCAGCAATTGCAGAAATAACTATCAGCCAATGGCCTTGAAAGCGAGTAATGAAATCTAACCCAGCAATCTTATTATAAAATAACTACTCTTCTTTTAAGTACCATACGGTGTAATAAAATATAGCAAAAATCTCAAAAATAATTGAAATGGATTTTTTTTTATATTTGAAAGCTTTCACACAAAAATGTTTATAATGGTTTACATATGATGTAATTCATTGTGCTATTTATTTATTTTGAGTGAGTTAAAAAAATTAATAGAATAATGTTGTGAAAAGATTTATTATTATTTAGTTGTTATGTTGGTAGTGGGGATAATTATTATTGGTATTATTTTTAATGTAATATAAATTTATTGATTATCAATATTAATGAACTAGTACAATTATATTAGTAAATATAGTTGATAAAAATCAATAGACATATATCTACTATATTTATTAACAATAATTTTTTTTTTTAATAATAAATAATAAATATTAATAATTAATAGCTATAATTATAATTATAATTGTTAATAATTATTCATAATTAATAATTTTTAATAATTAATAGATATAGTTACAATTTATTTAATGGAAAATCAATTTGACGATACATAGACTTGTGACTCATTCCATGTGTTTTCTGTTAATAATTTCTCTTCCATTGAGACTTTTCCCACAATGATGTTGTTTAGAGATCAATTTGTTCGGCAAGAATTATAATTATAATTATAATTATAATTAAAAATTTATTAATAAATAATAATTAATTATTAATAACTATTAATAGTTAATCATTATTAACAATTATTATAATTATTGTTTATAAAAGGATAAATATATAAATCAAATGGATTGATGCTATAAACCATGGTGATATTAATAATAATCAATTAATTGATAATAATAAAATAAACCACATTAAGATAAGTTATTAGTGTGGTTGGTTATGGCTGAAAAATATTAAACCTAAATGACTGATATTATAAACCCAATGTATATAAACCCTAAAATAAATATTATAAACGTTAAAATACACATGATTGATTTCATATTGAGACAATCCTTGTTACAATGTGATTTTCAGATTGAGACAATCTTGGTCATTTTCAGATTGAGACAATCTTGGTCACAATGTGACGTTTGATGATGGCTGACCATGATTGACCATGGTTAAGCATGTTTGATTTTAAAAAACATGGTTGACCATGATTATCCATGGTTGACCATCATTGTTGATCATGATCAAAGAGACTTTAATCAAGGTTGATGAAAATCGACCATGGTTAATCATGGTTGAGCATCGTTGTTCATGGTTCACCCTGATTGATTAAGGTTGACCATAATGAAGAATTCTCAACCATTATTAATATTAATATTAATATTTAACATTTAATATTTTCTTTTTTGTAATCTTGGTGGATCCTCCTTTTTCTATTACTTTAAAACAACAAGTTACAACGAGATTTCATGACTGTTAGGTGGCCTCAATTTTCCCTGCAGGAAACCAAGTCTGTTAGCCACCTAACAACATGGTATGACATCCAAAAATAGTAGAGATTAAGTATTTCCAGACACGCAACATATGAGTTTATGTCTATACATATCCTATCATTTAATTTCCTACTGGCATATCTGTCTATACAATTAAAAGTAAAATCTATCCCCATATTTGGAAACAACATAAAAAATTATAGAATGGAACAACATGATAACTACTCATCTTCCTCAGCTGAAGCGGATTCCACTGAGGCCGGGTCTTGAGAAGTAGAATCTGGAAATTCTATTGGAGAGAGAATGCATGGTAAGTGGTTTTCAATGCTTTGGAGACACACATCCTACTTCTGGAGCTGGAACAAGAGTTTCTTGAAGTCATTTCTATCGTTCGGGAAGTCATGCACAATAGTGACCATACTGATAGCTACATGCTTAAGGGCCTTGCCCAGGATACCCTTCATGGACCAGTACAAAAAGAGGGTGTGTTTAAATTGAGTTACACATCCTCGGGTTTATCGAGCATCAAGTCCCTCCAATCCTCGGCCTCAATTTCCATCGACTCTGCTTGATATTTAATACCCGTCTCCCATTCCCCAACCAATTTTTTGATTTCCTCCTCTGTGCTTTCGTGGGAGGATTACACAACATCCTTGATGATATGCACAGTTCCCTTTCGACCCCTGGGTTTTCCATTGGGTGAACTGGATTGTCCCACACCTTGTTTGCCTTTATTCTTCTTGCTCCAGCCCCTTGGGTTAGGGCTTCGGGATGTAGTCTCTAATCAATCCATGGCTTCACTCTTGTGGTGAGGGGGTGTGGAAATTGGCTGAGTGCTCGTAGGTAAAACAAACCCACAACAACGCGACTCATGGGACCTATTTCTAATCTGCCCACCTGTCCAAAGATCAACATGCAAACGTAAAACAAGAACATGTAGTGAGTCGACTGTCCTTTCTTCATCTAAATTTGAAACTGAATTCCCAAATCTAGATAGGGGTTTGATCATCTTACCCCGGGACTAGTGAACAAACATCAACATGTACTTGAGTATGGAGGCTCTAAGGAGCTCGCGACTATGTGGCCCAACATTTGGGAGGGGTTCACTCTATTGAGCCCCTAGGGTGTCTATTGAAAATATCGATGTATATATTCAGATAGGGGGTCGTGGTGACAAGGAGTCATGTCTAATCGTACATAAATATATCTTAAGTCATAAAATCAAAAAAAAGGGAAATGATTTGTTCAAAGCAACTCCAACGTTACTTCAAGAATGTTCTAAAATGGTTGTATATATTGTTACATAAATTATATATTTATGGCAAGTTGAAGAATATTTTTTTTAGTTAAGATTAAGCAAAATCTCTCAAATCTTTTTAAAAATTTGAATTTAAGTTATTTAATTTGTAAAATTTGAATGTTCTGTAAATTTTCTCAAAATATTAAATCTATTTATACATTCAAAAATATATTTTAAATAATTAAAAATCACATAAAATTATTTTGTCAAATGCTATGAAAAAATCTATTTAAACTAGACTAATCCTTTTCTTTATCAAATGCTATGAAAAAATCTATTTAAAAGACTAATCCTTTTCTTTATTTGTGGTAAATTAACAAAACTTCAATTATAATTAATTAATAATGACGGCCATTATTTATGTCCACTTTTGGATCAATATAGAATTGTTTTTTTGAAATTATGACAGCGGAGACTTTATCCGAAGCCGCCTCGTGGACTGCAGCCATTCGATTTTATAAATTCGGGATAATGTCGGTAAAACACAGTGTGGAGGATGGCTCCCTTCATGCATGCCACACAGGCGTACCATCGCTGAGATTATTTTAAGCTATCGTCGTTTTTTAATAGGAGTTATTGCTGCTTTGGAATAAATTTGTTTAAAACTTTACATCTGAGCTCCCGCAAAGTGTTATGTCAGCAGTCAAATCTGAAACGTCAGATTCCCTTATTTCCTATTTGCTTAATCGAGTCGTTTTTCACGCCTCAGGTTAAAATAGAAAACGAAAATCCTTGTGAAATTGTGAACCAGAAGAAGCATTGCAAATGGCAACCAGCAATTGCAGAAATAACTATCAGCCAATAGCCTTGAGAGCGAGTAATGAAATCTAACCCAGCAATCTTATTATAAAATAACTACTTTTCTTTTAAGCACCATACGGAGTAATAAAATATATTAAGAATCTCAAAAATAATTGAAATGGAAATTTTTTATATTTAAAAGCTTTCACACTAAAAGGTTTTATAATGGTCTACATATGATGTAATTTATTATGCAAACTATGCATTTTATTTATTTTGAGTTACTTAAGAAAACTTATAAATAAATTATAAAATAATGTTGTGAAAAGATTTATCAGTTATTATATTGGTAAATGGGATAATTATTATTGATTATTATTTTTAATATAATATAAGTTCTTAATTATTAGTATTAATGAAGTAGCACAAACCTATTAATAAAAAACTTTATAGATATGTATTAACAATATTTATTAATAATAATTAATATTAATAAATAATAATTATTAATAAAAGTTAATAATAATAATAATAATAAAATAATTATTATTGAAAAATATTAACAATAAATATTAATAATTATAATTTATAATTAATAAATATTAAAAATGGTTAATAATTAATAATTAATAATAATAATAAAATATAATTACAATTACAATTAATTGTAATTATAATTACAATTAATTGTAATTGTAATTATAATTCTAATGGTTAATTATGATAAGAATTTTAAAAATATTGAAAAGGCAATTTTTTTTTGTATTTAAAAGCTTTCATGCTAAAAAGTTTTATAATGGTTTACATATGATGTAATTTATCACCTAAATTATACAATTTATTTATTTTGAGTTATTTAAAAAATTTTTTATAGAAAAATTATAAAATAATGTTGTGAAAAGATTTATCATCATTTAGTTATTATATTGGTGGATGGGATAGTTATTATTGGTTATTATCTTCAATATAATATAAGTTTCTTAATTATTAGTACTATGAAGTAGCACAAATATATTAATAAAAAACTCTATAGATATGTATTAAATATATTTATTAATAATAATTAATATTAATAATTGTTAATAATAACTAATAATTATTAATAAAAGTTAATAATGGTTAATAACAATAATAATAATTATAATTATTAAATATGAATAATTGTTAATAATAAATAATTATTATTGAAAAATGTTAACAATAAATATCAATAGCTATAATTTATAATAATTAATTATTAGGAATTTGGCTTCTGTGATCCATAAACTATGTATCAAATCTTTTGGTGAAAATCACATTCGAGTAAATTGTGTCGAATGTGATTAGTAAAAAGCTTATTGAAAGTAACCCCCTCACTCCTAGAATTTATGGTCTTCCTAAGATTCATAAGGATGGAGCCCCCCTTCGGCCCATTGTCAACAACATAGGTGGTCCGACTTATTAGCTCGCTAAATTTTTAGCGAGTAAGCTTAAGCCTCTTGTGGGGCGTACCGACTCCTTTGTCAAAGACTCTTCCTCTTTTATTAATGAATTGAAAGGCATCATATTGGGCCCTGATGATAGGTTTGTCAGTTTTGATGTTGTCTCGTTATACACTTGCATCCCCATTAGGGAGGCTATTGATGTCATTTCTCAGGTCACAGATCCTAATATTGCTCATCTACTTGAGATCTGTCTTACCTCGACCTTCTTCAGTTTTGAGGATGAATTCTTTGAACAAACTTGTGGTGTGGCCATGGGTTCACCCCTATCCCTGGTAGTGGCTAATATTTTCATGGAAGACTTTGTTTGAGATAATGCCTCGTTTATTATGCTTGCTTAGTTTGGATTGGGGTTGTTGAGGAAGTTGAGAAATTCTCTCAACTTCTCTCTCTAAGATTAGAATTAGTTCAACTATATATATTTGATGTATCTCTGTTTATTCTGATATATAGAAATCAATATTGTGCGTCTCTGCTCTCTTCCAATTTGTAATATGGTATCAGAGCCTAGCTGGGCTTAATCCCTCACGGGAGTGCCCAGGAAAATGACATAGTTTGGGAGATATTCTCTGTACATACCTAGATTAGGAGTGTTGAATTCGTTTGTTTGTAAGAGTGCTGTGTGTGCATCTGCGTGTGTTTCTTGTTCCTTGAAAATTGAACGCTGCGTTACTGAATTTGGAGTCTTGTAATAGCAGCTTTCTCTTAGCCGATTTTCCGCTGCGTTCCCGGAAAAAGAAATTCCAATTTGTAATAAGAGCTCAGCTTCTGGTCTGCATATTCGCCTGCGTTTTCCTCCACATCCTCCATCGTCGGGTGCAATTGTTGGTTTTCTGCCATCGGCACAAAGCGCTGAAAGCCAGGAAAATCAGACCGACCAGATTCGAACTCGAGGCTGTCCAGAATTCTCTCCTCAGCGAACATTGGGTAGAGCCAAATTTCAATAATGAATTCAAGAGGTGCCGAGTTCTCACAAAAGGCAGTGGTCTCTGCGCGTGCTAAAGAATGGGTCTTTTTCCAGTGCCTTGTAATAAAAGAAAAGAAAAACTCCGTGAGAACATTTCAAATTCCGAGACTATTTCCTCAGAGAATGGAATCCGTCTACCAATCTTTCACACCAATTCGTCTCATATGGAGCCACGTGAATTTCTATCGGCTACGATAAACCATTGATTTATGGAATTCAACGTAAGAATTTAATACTTGCAATCTATTCTGAAACGTGAAATGGAACCAGAGATTTGCGCATGGAATTGTTCAGGGGGGTCGCCAAGAACGTCCGCTGCTAGCAAAGAAATATTCGTTTTCCTTACTCCACCGACGGTTCAAAATAGCAGAGCTGTAAACAGCTACTAATTACCGAGAAATTAGGGTCACCAGAGGAGAATGGATTTCATAAACTACAAGTTTATGAAGGTGAATGGCAGCTACAGAGTTTGAAGTTTATTTTTTTTGTGGAGTATGTAGAATTGTGGAATATATTGTAGTGTTGGGTTATAACTTATATTTGTTGTTGTGAGATTTGTGTACTAGAGAACCAATTATTGAACAAATTAGCATTATTTAAATTATTCGTTCTCAACGTTCTTCGGTGCCGAGAGAACAATTGACTAATTCGATTGTGTGAATTTGTTATACGTTGATGGGTCTTGTTGTGCTTCGGGCTTCAAGAGCGTCAACTACAGGTTACAGTGTGAGATCTATTTGTGTAAAGGTCACTTTGTAGGATTGATCGCTGATCATATTCTGTACCTAGAATATTATCCTATAGACTGTTGAAATTTATTCTTCGGGGTTATTTCACAGATGGAAATATTTCCATAGGATAGTTCAGTGTCGAGACTCTTCTTCGGGGGTGTCAAGAATCTTTGATCTTACAAATTCAACATTGCTGGTAAGAAATAGATGTATTTTAAATGGGTTGAATGGTAGCTCGAAAATGGTGGAGAAAAGAGCGTTGTCTATGAGATCTCAGAGTGGGTACAAATGTTAATGAAGACTAGGGCAGACAAATGTTTGTATTAAATTAGTGTGTTCTCCATTTCTGTAATATAGGCATTAAGGGGGGGTGTTTGAGATAATGCCTCGTTTATTATGCTTACTTAGTTTGGATTGGGGTTGTTGAGGAAGTTGAGAAATTCTCTCAATGTAGAAATTTGCTGAATAATGATTAATTATCCACCGAGACTATCCTGATCACATACAATTCAAATTTATATGCAACAAATAATCTCTTCCACTTAGATCATCAAACATGCGGAAATAAAATCAAGCGATACCACATCAAATCATCATACACATTAACATAGTATGTATGGGGAAAGCTTATAGCTGAAAACCCCGCAGCTATTGTGTATATTATAATGGAGAAATCATGTAACAAACTTAGTACAATACTCCTCACAAGTACTCAGTACTATCTCATGAAGTTACACACAATCTAGCTTAGTTTTGAACAGGTTACTGGTTCAAAACTCACCGCCAATTGCCTTGCCTCTATTGCGTAATC